>JAODUO010000106.1:300000-400000 GCA_025642075.2 Ridgeia piscesae | reverse complement strand
TCATAGTTGGCCTAAGAGCCAATCAGCGTCTCTACCCTAATCTAAGGTAAGGCAGAGTTGAGGGGCTTAAAAGTGCTGCCACCTCACGGAGCCTGGGTAACCCAGACTACGCAGCACAGGATTCTAACCCTGTGTGACGGTCTAGAACGTCGATCGATTCCCGTTTATCATCGGTTTATGCATATTGCGCATGACACGTTCATGTCAAAAGTTAGCGCGTTTTTTCGGCCCGCAGTTGACCAATCTGGAATGTATATCCGGTCAAGGATGTCGTCCCACCTCAGTTTGAATGTTGTTTATCTACGTGTATGTCAAAGGTTAACGTCTTATTTGACCAGATTAAAAACTGCCGAAACAATATATATATATTATGCGTCACCCATGCATATTATAGTTTACGTGACAATGGAAAACAACAGCAAAGGTGAGAAAGAAGTGGAGACTGTTGATAGATAATATAGCGAGAGAAAAGTGAGGGGAACACAAATACACACACGCGCGCACGCGCGCACGCGCATCCGAGATAGGAAGAGTTTCCATAGCGGCTGCACGTTATGGTCTGCTCAGTGTTGATGTCAAAAGGGTCCCGGTTTTTCCGCCTTCTCCTTTTGTCTTCCATGCTGGCCCTTCGTGTGGTTTCAAAGGACGTGGTGGCCTGGTAAACTGTGCGTCGCCAGTTCATGCGATTGGTTCCTTGTGTTGTCCACTGACAGTAATCGATGTCACAAGTGGCGAGGGACCTTTTCAAAGTGTCTTTGTATCTTTTCCGAGGTGTCCCCTTTGTCACGATGGCAAGTGAACAATTCTCCATACAGTACGATCTCTTTGGTAGGTGTAGGAGACATGTCCCGCCCAGCGAAGCTGTGTTTTGAGGAGCATGTTAACCATAGCCGTTTCAATGACATCAATATTGGTGCCGAAATCACTCCAATGGGTGTATATATGCACATAGGCAGCGCTGATGGCAACGTTCGATGAGGTGCAGATGGCGACGATAGGTGACCCAGGACTCAGCATCATACAGGGGTGTGACAGCTCCCGTACGTAAACGATGACGTGACTGTATTGTTCACGTCTATGAAGAACGTCATCATGGCAACACTCAGTGAATTTCCCGTCGTCATCATCACCGATTGTTAGAAATGACTCAAATTGTTTAACCATTGGCCGATCGGCGCATGCATGTCTTGACAGACGCAGATGACAATGTCAGTGACAACAGCGACATAGCTCTCGCACTTGACGTCTTCTTGTCGAAGCACTGCGGATGTCCGACAGAAGTTTCGTTTTGTTGTTCGGTCGGCTTCTCTGTCGACTTTGAGAAAGATCCAGTTTTGGTGCACGTAGGGCCTACAGTGTTGTTGAAGGACCCTTAAAGCGATGTTCATCGGTCCCGTGACGCGCCGTTGCCGTAGGTGAAGCGAGGGACGATCAAACATCGCGGGCCGGTGTTTCGGTTGCCATTCGCTAAACGTTGATCCGGCGTCTCAGTGACATCCAGTATTGAACACTGAGTCGAGCAAACATACATAGCCTTAATGTATTGGTTATGATTTAACAACATATCGTCAAGTCCACTGCAGCCATACTCGTGCCCATGCACCCCCTCAAAAATTATTACAACAACCGAACCTGAACCGCAACGCACCGAAGCGTTGCGATTCCACCGGCGAACACGACGGACACGTGAAACACATGAAATGCAAAAATAACCAGTAATTATTTAAATAATTATACGAAACTGAAATGAAGTCGTGTACAGAGATTTTTATTTTTTACTAACATGTGTGCCAGCGTTCGTTTCAGCATTCGGTGTACAAGAAAACTGTTGCTGTTTTTAACAGACGTCTTATGTAGTATCGCTAATTTGGAAGAAAACCTTTATGAGAAGCAAGTGAAGCCCACACAAATTTACCATTTTAACTGCGTTAATGTGCGGTCGCATTCCGATTAATTGTAATAGTATTTTGTTCAATTTAATTCGCATAAATTAACCGCGTATTATATTGTGCGATTGCATTCCGATTCACTGTGGAGGAATTGTGTTCAATGTGTAATTCGAACGAACATTGGATGAATCATTTTAATTTCATAGAAAACACGCAAACGAAGTTTTAGTTTATTAATTAAGTAATTTAGTACTTTATACATAATTCTATATAGAGTGAATTGGGTTACTAATACTAGGGGAATATAACCTTATAGGTGTTGCTTAATTGTTTTGCTAGTCGTCTAATCTGCATTTCAGAGTTAGTCATCTATCTCGTTGTCATGTAACCCTGGTGGATACTCTTACTCACCAGAGGGCGCTAGTGTGTAAAACCACGCCCAGCTGGACAAAGTGAACAGCCTGTTACGCTGTTAGGCACTTGTATGGGGGCCCCTTGTATGTCCGGGCAAGCGACCAGTCAACACCTAACATCGGGACCCAGTAGTAAATTATCACCAGCGGCCTGGTAAGATTGCTTTCTTGCATTTACATTATTAGTTTTATGTATGTGTTAAGTTTCTTGTATTACATGATATGGCATATTATTATATTTGGATATATCATCAAGCTACACATTATAACTAAATGTCATACTTTATACGTTGGGAAGACTGGCGTGGCAAGTGAATGTATATAGCCTGTAGGGCGTGGCAGTTCAGTGCTGAAGATGCGCGCATGTAATTGAACAACCAATGTATGTTAATAATAGTTACGTGGTTGTACTACAACGACAGTTATCTTCAAGTACTTCATATTTTATCAACACCAGACATTCTGCGTTATTTTGGATATGGTATTTAATAAGTTCTTAATTACTATTTTGATTTTTTATTCTCGAATGTATCACTGTGTGTATTCATTCCTGCAGTTAATGAGCTCATGTTCCCGGTCCACCTTTAATTTAAATATCAATACTTTATTTTAATATATATAACGTGTGTGTGTGTGTGTGTGTGTGTGTGGTGCGTGCGTGCGTGCGTGCGTGCGTGCGTGGTGTGTGTGTGTGTGTGTGTGTGTGGTGTGTGTGTGTGTGTGTGTGTGTGTGTGTGTGTGTTTGAAAGAGTGCGAGTGCGAGTGCGAGTGCGAGTGCGAGTGTGCGAGCGTGCGAGCGTGCGGGCGTGCGGGCGTGCGGGCGGGCGGGGGTGTGTGGGTGTGTGGGGTGTGTGGGTGTGTGGGGGTGTGGTGTGGGTGTGGTGTGGGTGTGTGTGTGTGTGTGGTGTGTGTGGGGGGTGGGTGTGTGTGGTGTGTGAGTGAGTGTGGGTGAGTGTGTGTGCGTGTGGGTGAGTGTGGGTGAGTGTGGGTGAGTGTGGGTGAGTGTGTGTGCGTGTGGGTGAGTGAGTGTGGGTGAGTGTGGGTGAGTGTGTGTGCGTGTGGGTGTGTGTGTGTGGGTGCGTGTGGGTGAGTGTGTGTTTGTGTGTGTGTATGTGCGTGCGTGCGTGCGTGCGTGCGTGGGTGACGCAGGTACTTAGGTCTACCGGTTTACTTTGCCAAAGACTCAGTTGTATTCGGGTCATTTGTGATTAGATAGAAAACCTGGTCAACCACCAATATCTGTAATATTTCAATGAACACGATACGCCAAAACAGGTATGTCATTGCTGCATGTTATGGGTCAAAATATTGTTTACTTTTCCAATAATGCTACGTCCATTAAGATATAAACTAAATGAAACTTTACCATTAAATCATCACTCACTCACTCACTCACTCATTCTCTATATCTCCCTCTCTATCTCTCTATCTCTCCCTCTCTATCTCTCCCCCTCTCTCTCTCTCTTCCTCTCTCTTCCTCCGATCCTCCCTCCTCTGTTCCTGCGTCACACTATATCTATCCCGTTTTCACTTTCCCACTCTTCTCTAGTCGTCTACACCCCTCTTCCTCCACGTTTTCGCCCGCCACTCGTTTCTTACCCATTCTTTCATTCTCATTAAGTCGCACATGGATTCGGTCATGGCTATTTGCACATATTCACACGAACGTCGAAGCTATTTATGCTATACAAAGCAACTGTATAATACCTGCCATGCGTCATTGACATTATCACGGTTTAACACAGACAATGCAATCCGTCAATGGTGTTGGACATTCTTGGCATAGCTTGCTGCCTCCAACAACGGTTTTGTTGCTACGCCAGAACGCAGGGGTTGACAAGATTTAACTTAGCCATATCGGTGACTGCTGACAGCTATTTCTATTAACAAATGACTGAAGGGTGCAATAACATGGAATCGTTGGGGTCAAAATATAGTTCTCCCGAGTAACAGTGCAAGGCCAACTTATCTGTTTCTTGGTTTGTTCGATTGGGTCGGGTGCAGCACACGATGCACGTTTGACGCTCAATGTAGTGTGACAGTTGGTCTCAACTAAGCCAACACGCATGTGGAAAACAAAATTACGATCACTATGCTGATTGGTGTCGATAATATCTTTAATAAAGTAACTAAAGTTGTCTTAGTCTACATCTGTTAATTATGTTTATTATTTTATGTTATGTATTCTTGTTTATAAATTTGAGTTATATGGAATTATACGAATTATGTATCAACATTTTAAAGTAATTCCTTGTTACATTGTATGAAGGACAAAATGGCGGCGATGTGTGCGCCATCTTGGTTTCACGTCGCCTGGTGTAAAACATACCTATCCATAACTGTGCATGGATGAATAATTATAGTTTCACATGTTAACATGTTTAATGTATCATATGATATAATATGACATATAAACGATGTTTTAACGCCATTCTACAATACAAATAACTTCACTGGAAATAGTTATATCAGTTTAAGTTAAGACAAGTTGACACCACAATCTCGCCAGTCAAACACTATATGGTATATAAAGAAAGGAAATTGCTACTATAATTGTAACTGATGTGTATTCGATGCCTCGTGGCAAAGGGTGTATCACGTGATGCTCGCAATATGGAGGGTCACATCCGGCAATGGAACGCCGGGCTTAGGGGCAGATACTCCCTCCCTTTCTCGTAGCACAGTGGTCAGTTGTGAGGGTTGAAGGTCGCGACATTTCTCGCTAGGGGAACGTTGTAAGGAGCAACCAAAGCGGAGTCCCGAGCTCAAGTAGATACATTAGATACTGTACTATGTACTAATGTACTATAGGCAGAATGTTCCCAGTGTCTCCCACTTCCGGATTCCCTCTTTTTTCTTTTTATTATATAATATAATATTTGTGTATATTATAATTATATAATTCATGGATTTTATCTAACAAATTGCTTGTTTTTCGCACATTATCTCAGTTTCACGTTAAACTTTAATTAATTCGTTGTTTGTGGACAAATGTATTATTGAAAGATATAAAATGTTGCCTTGTGCTTGCTTAACGATATGTTGGATGACTTTCACGTAGTCTTTAAAATACATCTATTGTGTAGTTGATGGATTTTATAATGATTTTGCTTTTGTTCATTATATTTTAATAACTATTATATTTTTCTCATGTAGTGCTCAACACATGAAAACACCACGTAAGAGGTGAAGGCCACAAAGGAAGAAAAGAAGAAACAAAGGAAATCCAAGAAGACCTGGATAATATGGCCACAAACAAACACTTTGAACAGGAGAAATGAGCAGAGTAAATAAGAATTGTTACATATGTGACAGGTCAGTCTCTTGACTGGAGTGTCACTCTTGCGAAGACACTAATTTGAACAATTCTAGGTCAGTCCTATTATAAAGTTGCATTGTATTAGTCAATAAAGCAATGTCGTAATTTGTTTACACACACACACACACATCACATTAAACATAATGCGTATTAAATGACACATACCCTATTCATATTTGGGATGTCATCAGACATACAGAGGATAATCAACTAGAGAAAATGTTGGATACTGTTAGGCAATGCAACATGTTCTGTTGTAATAACCACAATTAAGAACTCATGCTTGTGGGAAACAACTGTAGTTTGTACTCTGTTTGTTATTTATATAAAAACATGTTTGCTAAACAATTATACAGTGATATATGTACTCTATCAAATTGTTACATATGTCAACTAAATTTATAAATACAATATATGTTAATGTTCATTAGCCCATCTCCACATCACACTTTCTTACTTATAGCTAACACTTCCAAATAAACATTTGAGCAATGTATATGTCAAGGACGAGAACTCGAGCGGTCACCGTTCACAATGTCTTTATTCACATGCAGAAAGCAAAACAAAACCCTGTAACAACCATAAATCACAGTGAGTACAGGCATCATTACATACAGTACAATATACAACATCATGTAAGAAGATCCATCTCTGCACACACTACTTAAGTTCAATACTTAAGCCAACATGCCAACACTGGCAATTAACTGAATAAATAACGCAATACCTACGTATTGCATTAAGTAATTAATACTGCATGCATGACTTTGGTGGCAATAATGATTAATCAAACTCTTACTTAGTCTAAGACAAGTACATGTTTACGCACACCCCAAATGGCAAATATAATATAGAAATACAAGACTAAATCATGATATGTACCTGCCCACAGTCAGGCTTCTTGCTTCCAAAGCATTCATGAAGCAATCACGCTGCAGAACAAAAATATGTTTCTACATCGTGTCTACATACATTACATCAGTGCTGACCCCTAGTGCCGAACACCCAGACTTGTACTACAAGTCAACAGTTTGCAAACTCATTAATGTTAAACCACTGTCTTAATTTGTGATCCATCACCAACAACCATGCTGTGACACTAAAGACGTTCTCTCACAATACATATATCGGCAAGTACTAGCACTTAACCATACCAATACTGGTTACCATTTCTCGATCGACCCACGTGGATAGTGACGATTTAATTGACTTAAAACATTTGATAAATACATTAATACAACGATTTGTCGCTTCTTCCATAGAAAAACAACCTCAGTGTTCAACGTACACTCTACACGGCATGCTGCTGCACAGTTCAGTCAGTATACATGACAATCATAACAGTTAGCTGTGGCATCATTACCCGGTAGTTACAAGCCCATATCAGAGGATTTCGCATGTGGGAATACGAAGGGAAATTATAACTACTGCAATAACTATGTAACAACGTAAGTATTAACTGTCCACAATTATCAAGGCGCAATAATGGCTCACATGTTACAACACTCATGGCTCAAATGTTATTATACAATTGCAGTAATTAAACTCACCAAAGCAACTTCCCACTGAAAACACAGCCTCGTGCGCCCGGCTGTTTGCTTGCTCTCACACTCTCCCCCAAATCCCGCTATCATCCCGCCGATCAAACTGCAGTGACACCTATTGTCACTGCTAATTAACACTAAACATTAATCACCAGGTGGAGTCACCGATTACTTAACCAAATAAATGCACAAAATACATACAATATGATAGCGTCATGGCGGTCCATGACATATATATGCAGGAATATTAATGCTTTCTTCTTAAATGGCCTGCACCTTGGTTGCCAAACAAACAGGAATTAATTTGCAACCCAAACAACTATATGACATAAGACTTACAAAGGCTACATGTGGGCTGTAGAAGAATGCAGATAAAACGTTTCTCGCTGACAGCATCATCTGACCAGTATCAGAGTTCTGCCAAGTCAAGTTAAGGGCAACAGTAATAACTTTGTTTGAGGTCAGCGTAGAATATGCCGGGGACTGCAATGGCAATATCAAGGCATGGGAATTGTCATACTTCAAAGACTGCTGTTATAGGAAAATTGGAGTCATCCATGTAACAATAAGTTATGTTTGGCTGGCTACAAGACAGGAACTGGATAAAATGGGACCGAGAGACGTGATTGGTGGAGAAGAGGTGGTGATTCCCATGCTTTCCTAGCTTAGAAAAAACATTGCTGTTTACCATGTTCAGCTGAAAATGTATTTGGGAAGACGATATGCACGATTTTTAGTTGGTGTGTTTTTCACATATTCCATGTAAGCAAGAGAACTGTTGCAAATGTAGTTTTTAATTTACATCTGAACTAACCATGGCAATCTATTTTTTGAAAATGTGATATGTAAACAACTTAATTTCAAACAGCACATTTCTGTTACCACAGGCACAGGTCTTTATTTTAATTTTATTTTAATATATAACAATTCTATATTTTCACAGTGTAGATCATAAGTAATATTATGGATAATTTGTTTTTTAAGTATTTAAGTAAATGCAACAATAAGCCAACATTTTAAAATGCCTTGTCTGTTGTCACATAAACAACAGTTGACCCGACTGTCACGAGTTGAGGAGCTTAAAAGTGCTGCCACCTCATGGAGCCTGGGTAACCGAGGCTATGGAAGAAGCAGATGGGATACACCGGGAGATACCAAGCAAATGGCATCAACCCGACTTTATAGTGGGAAACCATGGTTGATGCTAGATATGCTCTCAGCGAGCAAACAAGCCTAAGTATAAGTTAATATATTGCTAATATAATATATTACAACATAACAATTTAAGGTAAATTAGTTATGATGAAACAATCAAATATACATATAAATATTATTGTTATAGAAATGCGTGGCCATTTCAACATTAATTAAATTAATGGGAGGGAGAGAGGGGAGGGAGGGAGAGGGAGAGAACCGCGGAATTCCGCAGAAGAATCTCATGCCTGCATTCACCTGATATGACCTCTGAAATACCTGTGTTCCACAACTAATGTAGAATTGCCAAACAAGTTGTGTCGAAAATAATTGTAGCCAAAAAATCTGTTTGCAAATCCAACGAAGCTGCAATCGCCAGGGTGCAGCACATATTAGACCATAGTATATTTCCACAAAATACACCAGATGGCGATACCATATAGTTAGAACCACAGAACTTCTTACCTTTGAGAGGACTTACTAATTACTAGTGTTCCATACAGAGAACCAACCCGTTGAGCAGTTACCATGGCAACCTGCTGGATCTTGGGTCGTGCATAAATAAACAAACTTCACAGAAAATATGTGACTTATCTATCCACTATAATTTGTTAAAACCTGGGTGAGGGCAAAACCTTTCTGAAGAAATGAGTCGTGCTATAAACCAAGATACAATTAACAGTACCAGGGCACATACAATAAAAATCACACATTTCTATGTCATCATCAGGATCCAGGCAAGGTTTGTACTATACTTCAGGGTGCATGTTTATGACAAATAACAACTGACTAACCTGCCAACTTTAATTAAGGCCGATTGAATTTACAAAGGCACTGAATTGTGTTACAAACACCAAACGGCTTAACTGGCTATCTTTTTTGCAGCAAACTAAACCTCACCTCAAAACATTGGTGTTTCATGTAAACATCTGTATCCATTCACATCACATCCACGAGCACACATTTTGTAAATGAAATTATAAAGAGCAACGAATATTCTTCAAAATAAAGTTTAATAATGTAACTGACAATGCCTGTACACTTAGTATACAGTTCTCGAGGTCTGGCCTTGATTCACATCCACCCAACATGGAACAAATATTCTCACCATAAACATCAGCAGTGTGTCTTATGCCCACTCTTACGACAATCAATATCTGAGCTTTTTAATTAAACTGTCTTCGTTTACTCGATCAGTTCTAAATTTACCGACATCACAAACACTGCTTCTGAAATTTATGAACAGAATATCTGCCTGAACATTTTATTACAGTTACGCATCCTGCACACACCTTCAATGCCCGACATCTGACCACTGCAAGTGTACATCAGGACAACGTTTACATCAAAGAGCAGCAGAGTGTTCAACTTAAATGCTTGACATATGACAGCCTCACAACTAACACAACAAAATAGCACTATCTTAACTAGTTGAGGTAGACACCGTACATTACAATCAATTCCAACTCTAAACATCAGTCATTGAGAAACATCAGCATTCTAACAGAGCCTTTAAAAATACGTTGCCACTGTTGCAATTCGACGCAGTCTCTCTGGTGACAAATGTATGTAACGAGGGCCCTCAACTGACTGTTCTTCGTAACAAAACATTATCCTTTGCATAATGGAAAAACTGATATCTTAAATAACTCGGAATAATGCTTATGCTACTTATAGTGACTTAAAGTAATGAATTAATGAATATCTCAGCCATCATATCAATATCTCCAATAAATACAACCATGTTTATGTACAGTTTGGATACACTATTTGCATACAGTTAAATAAAAATCCCATCTAATCCAACTTTGAAACACTTGAAACTAAACTAAGTCCTCACTGAGTACTGGCTACACATCCTAAGAACAAATAATTTCAAAAATTATGGTAATTATGTGGCTGCCAAGACCAACTCTTTCTGAAGATACCAGTTTGTCAATATAAAAATGTACATTACATACACACAGATAATGATTTTTAAACTATCTATTATAGGTTTACATTTACATCGTTCATAAAATATCATATTAAATTATCTCGCAAGATAAGAGTATGTACATTAATATAGCTGAAGGCACGTTATGATACATGTACCCATATAACTTAACATAAATCATTATTAACTATAACAGGCAGTTGTATATTACCAGCTGTCAATTTCTTTTCCATTATTATTGCTCTATTCAACATGTGTCGATGGAAAAATGGGAATTCGGTATCACATACCAGAGATTGGAATTTATACATATTAAAAAATATGTATTTTTTGATGCAATTATATCAACATGGTTTTAAAATTGCCATTAATAAGTCTGCTTTTAAAACAAGAGGTAAAGATTATTTAACATTACGAAAATTGAACAAGCTGCTACCATTTTATATACCTGAATTATCTGTATTATCAAAAAATTCCTGAAGAAGGCCTGTCATCATACAACGGCAAAAGGACCCGCACTGTTTCTACACAGGGATTGCTGTAGTAAGCTGGCATCAACATCGAGCAATTTGAGGTTTAGCATTCTCCATTAGGGGCCAAAATGCTAAGTATCTGACTAATAGCTCCAGTGAGATTTTACGTCTGAAAAACTGAATCTACATGTAACCAGCACCGAGGCTTTCAAACACGTCACTGCAGTAACAAACTTGAACATCAACGGAGGAGCTATTACAACTTCAAAAGTTAACAAATACTGAAAGGGTATATACCATCACATGATATTATCCAGCGACCTGCTACGCTGCAGTTTGTGTCAGCTGGGTATCCATGGAAACCATCTGTTGCTATGGCAACGCACTGCAGCAATGTACCGCGTATTCAGTAGCACACCTGTGGTAGAAAACTACCAAGCTGAAAGAAATTACGCAATTTTGACTGGGGTTATTTCCAAGAGGACCTGAACATTCTCTAAATCATGTGCCATCTTTTGGTGGACAAATACATTCTTTGGCTCATAATTTAGATCTAAATAAAGATAATCTTGTTCTCTGTGAATCCAACGGCGTCGTACAGATGATAATTGACTGTTTACAAATCAACCTGCAGTTTCCAGGGAACGAGAGTAGAATCACTCCGGGGCGTGTTAAACTGTACTGTGTATGCACCAGCAATACAGGGCGTAATTCCAGGGATCCAACGCCAACAACAACACCCCTATGTGAGAGGGTGATAGTAGTGGTAGTGGTGGTGGTGATGGTGCTCGTGCACGTGATGATGTTCATGTCGTAACACCGACCCATCGTCCTTCCCATTCCCGTCACCGTGCGTGAACTGTTCGTGGTCGATCCACTCGGCGACCTGTTGCATGGCGCGCGTGCGCTCACGCTCCCCCGCACGCATTTTGTGCCGCTGCATCTGCGGGGTAAACACCCCTCCAGCGGGCGGTGGCACGCCGGGACAATACCGCATGCCTGCTGACTGAGTTCTGTGGCATTTTGGGGTCGACTGACACTTGGGCGACGATACCCACGCGGGCGAATTTGGGTTCGATTGTGTCTCCCTGTGCTTGTGTTCCGCGTGAGTCTCTGCCCGAACGGTGGCGACATCTGGTTTACCGCCCTCCATCCAACAGTGCAGCTTTGAGCCGATGCGTGCTTCAGTCGTTCTCAACGTGTCGAAGTTGACCGCCGCGGGCGCGGTTGTGTTATGCAAGTTCTGAGACTGGCAGTGTTCTATGCCGGCTAGGTCGAGGTAGTAATTTCGCCGGTCAACGTTTTCCATTGCGCAGTTCCGCTGGCCCATTGACGCGTGCTGGGGCGTCATGTGCTCAGTACGGTGACGTCTGGAAGTAGCAAACACAAAGCTCTATAACGCAGTTTCGATGATTTATTTATTCTACCGATTTATTGTTACAACAGCATTTTATTTAGTTTCAATTATGTATATACTTATTTTATTAGGCTATTTATTTGTTATCTTTATATATTTATTTCATGTTAACTTATTTATTTATTGTCTTTGCAATGCTACAACCTGCACAATAGTGAATTATCAGTTTTTATAAGTGAATACTTGAAGATTGAGCAACACAACTCAAAACACCAAGTAGCTATATTGACAGCCCTTTAAAAAAAAACTTATTAAATAACATCTCTTGAGAATAGTGCGTTTAACAGTCAAATATGTGTGTTTGGTATAACAAGAAAATTTACTTCACTTAAAATTTTTGAAAGAACCAATTCTGATGATCATATCAAATGGAAATGTTTCAACACCCTGATGTCAGAAATAATATTTATTTCGCTATTACCCTTTTCCTCAGAAGGTTTACCAGATTTGGTCAAACAATAGTTAACAGTTTCTCATGTTACATAATCAATACTAAATAACTCCTCTACACAAATGACCCGGCATATCACAGGAGTAATGTCACTAATTAGAGTGTTTACTTTGTCTGATATTAGCCTAAAAGAAGAACAAAACTGAACAGAGGTATGATGTCTAAATAATGTTTTTGAAGTTTTTGGTTTCAATTATAGCAAAACAATTCTGTTGAGTGTTGACGAGTTTTTATAAAATGGTTCAGGACTATTTTCAAAACACACGGTAGAATAGACACAGTGACAGAGACACTTGGTGGGATTATTTCACCAGCATTCTTATGAGCTCACACGTAATTTTGCTCTTTAAAATCAAGTTCCTAACAGTGATCTCGTATATACTGAAAACTTTAAATATGACATGCCACCAAGACACCCTTTTCGCTTGTGTGTCACTGAAATAGTTTTCCCAGTGGCTGCATTTTGAATTTTGCAAATGGTTCCTAAATTTAGCAATGGATTCCGTTTAATGATGGATTTTCCTCAGCAGCTCATTATCGCAGTGAAACAGTGCTCCCGCCAGTCCTCTCACCTGCTGTGACGATGCAGTTTGCGCTGTTGCTGTCGTTCAAGGTTTTTCTGCAACAATTCAGCCAGTTTCTGTTGATCCACCATGGACAAATCCGATGGTTTGTCGTCATGGCAACAGCCAAAATGCACCGTTCCGCCGACACGAACCGAGTTCTTCTGTGGTGATGATGTGTGCGGTGACTTGGAACGCTCGGCACTGTTCCGCGTGGCCGACCGGCTGTTCTCCCGATCCTTCCTGTGTTTGCTTTCATTCCTCTGCCTACCATCCGTTTTCGTAGCGGTTTTCGGTACATCCATTTCCGTACGGTCGGGTATGACCGCTGGGCATGTGCGCTCAGGCGTGGTGTGTGTGCACTCAGGCGTGACTTTTGTCGTCGTGCCGTCTGGTGAGACGGTCAGGCGTAGTTTGAGTGTTTTTGTGCCGTTCTTTGGCAATTGAATGGATGAGCCGACAGCATCGTAGAGCGACTTGAGAAGCTGCGCCAAGTCCTACAACAACGATATCGCATGGTGTAAATAAATAAATGAACGTAATCAAATTATAGTTGCACTACCTTGCGTGTGTGTATGTTAACGTTTCCCCCCTAGAATGTTCACATATTGGGCACCATATTTTTTCAGGGGTTCATCTACACACCCTTTGGAAGAAATGTAACATCTTACTTTTCTAAATACCACCCATCGGTTGATTAAGGTTATTACTGCTTTCAGGATTTGTACCGCAGATGTAAATGTATTGATACAGTAACTAGTACTAACTACATAATGCATGTATTCTGCAACTGGTCAAATCAGTCAAATACTGTATAAAATGACTGCATATTTACTACATATTTTTAACAACATGAACAGAAGAGACTTGTTCCAGCGATCTCACCTCCTTGGTTATTTTCCCGTTGCCATCAAAGTCGTAGAGAGTGAAGGCCCATTCCTGTTTTTGCGATCGCTGCACCGAGACGCCACACTCAAACTCCTGCGAACAAGAGGCGCCACTGTGGTTATTATTAGCGCATAACAACAGTATTGTATTATGTCTGAACGTCCCGCACAAAAACGTCGCTTAATTTCACTGAATTAGCAGCTGCAATTTATCCACGCCACGTTCAAGCGGTGGACACTGAAGCATTCTGCTTCTTCTCTCATGCATTCCGTCATAAAGGCTAACATTATAACGCCCCATTACTTCGCACACAATCAATTCGCCAACTCCACCACAGATCATGAGACAATTTTTTTCGTTGAGGGTTTATCAGTTTAGGGGATCATCTCATTGCCATCAATTACTTCTTAAATTCTCACTGCTGTCAATTATCTCTTAAATCGATAGTGCCTATTATTAGGCGACAATGGGTGAAATTTGCTTAACCATCCCTGTAATCTTGGGAACCCAATCTAGCTGTCTATTAAACAGTGAACGTTTGCTCCAGGAATAAATTAGAATTAGATTTTAAAATATTCGTATATTTGATATCCCTTACATAACATTTGAATAGGGATTTCAAAGTTAATCCCTTAAAGCATACCTTAAACCGAAAGATTTTATATTACTGTGTAGGTTCACTGTTAAAAGTACACAATACACCATACATATTCTAGCAATGTCTGACATTTTACGATGAATGATAAAACGGCATTTAATAACATAAACAACACACTACTCTATGAATACTCCAAGCAGTGCAACATCGCGTGGAAACAAACACCACAATTGCATTTCAAAACCAACGTTTTTCTGCCTTTCACGGCTGCTCTAATTACGTTTTCATCAGCGTTAGTCTACCAGACTTTGATAAATAATGCAGCTGCACCACGCAGAACACGGGCAACATCAAAGGCAAGGTCGAGGGCCGTCCTTGACCTATAAACTTCATCTCCCATAGTAGAGTGTTTCCGTAATACAACAGAAGTGCACTACATTCATCATAACACACAGCTACGAATAGCGAGAAGAGATGGAATTACTGTATGATGAAATAGAAGAAGACATCTGGTGAAACCAAAGGCGTAATATCAAAACCAGATGGTTTTGTTTACCATAATGTTGTCAGGGATTTCTCTAGGACTATTTTACACCTGTAGTTAACTACTGTTTATCTTTACTAGAATTCTTCCGGCATTTGTCCGCAAAAATAGTCATGCGTAGTCGTGAATGCTGAAAGTATTATCTTTATTTATATTATCTTTACATCATTTAGGATGTCCAAATCTATTGAACAACAGTCAGTCATGCTTTAAAAAACAGAAACATTTCAAAGCTACTAGTCACAAGCCAGCAGAAGTATTACACTTTTTCTTGAATGGCTTTCCACAAGAGTGGATGCACTTGGCGTCAGTATCAGGCACTTAAGGACAGCTTTGAAGGTTAAGTCCCACAAACACAGACCCCTGAAGTAGAATGTCCCCCACTTGACAAGTGTGACCTGCAGAATAGGGCATCTTTGCTTCTGAGGTCACAGCCAGTCGTTCCTGTTTACATGGAGTCAAGCAGGATGATTAGGAAGTCTGAATTCCCAGTGGTCGCGATCTTGACCCAGTTTCTCAGAGTTTGCTGAGGAACAATGTCCAATCAGCTTTATTGTGAAGAGAGCCGACTACAAGACAGAGAGCTATTTCCTGCTCTTACTTATCATCCAGATTCGAACAGGAACTATGACTAAATGTTAGTCAATGGTAGCTTTGCCTTCCCATTAAGTTCCATACATATAAAAAACTTTTCACGCAGACGTTTCACAACAAGCTTTTGGTACTTCACCTGCAATTCTACATTGAAACACAACTAAATCCACGCACAGGTCACATTTAACATAGCTTACGACTGGGCTGACTTATACAACTACCTCATTGTGTGCTTTCTTCCTGCTTATTCACTTTACCCCACTCCTTTAACTGAAACCGAAACCCTCCCTATGTTTATACGCCCCGGCCAGATGCACCTTGTAAACATTGCAAAAACAAGCCCCCACCCACCACTCAGTCATCCACCTTCCTTGTGCAAAAATGACTTCAAAGACAGGTTTTTTACAAGTGACAAAATGTTCACAGACTCCACAGTGATGACAGCCTGATCGCTTCAGTTCACACGACATCATGCCAGCTTTACTGGTTCACACAAAGCGACCTCACTTCAAACACGACCCAACTCCAAGCGACCGACAGTTGGCCCAGGTCAAACTAATTCCTTGGTATCACGCAACGTGGCGTAAAAAAACGGGGCTACAAATTATGTAGCGGTAGTTTTGAGTAACGGATATAACCACCAGCCTCGGGCGGAAAGCTGAAATGGAAGTTTCTTTCCTGGCTGGTTTACTGGAGTGGGTTTTTGATAGGCATCAACGCTTTGTTCTCGCGGTGAAACGTGTGATCGATTCCACAAAAACTCCCTGCGGTGTTTCGGCTTTATCTGATGAAAAACTGGTCCACTGAATCAATCATCAAGAACGCAGAACTTTGAAAATGAATTAGCACTGTGTCTGAATACATGATTCAAGGAAATGTCAACGTTGAGAAAGTAGGATGATCATCATTTCAGTAAACATACTTTGACTGACACTTATACATAAATGAGACAAACTGGCAATATGTTTATTATCAGTAAAACCTAATTAAGATAAAATGCTATTTCTGTTCATGAGAACATGTTGATAGATATTTAGAAAACAACCACAATGCAATTGTGGTTGTAAGTATTTCTGTCACTTTTCTGTAACCGTCTCATTTATGTTTGGTGTTTTTACTAAGTTTACTAATCAGACAAAAGAACACAGATTTTGATGAATACTAAACAAATTAGCTAACTGATATTGAAATGTAAAACTAACCAAATACACTATAAAACAGTAAACTGTACATTTTTATTACAACTCAGAATTTATGAAGGGGTGTCCACAATAGCAGGGTTATTACAGTTTTCATGGTAAGCGTTTAGAGAGGTTTTCAAAGACTTGTTCAGCAGCGTATGTTTATCATTTAGTTACCACGAGTGGGTGACCTCAAAATGTACATCGACTCTGTTTTCTGATGTAAAACGACAAATTATTTGAACATAGGTAACATAGCATCCATCTTCACGAATCATTCACAGCATCTTAGAAACACCTGCAAACTACAGAGCAAACAAGTATGGGTGAATATGTGACGGACGCAGACTCTTGTCATCAAGAGCAAAGTACTCGGTAGCCCGTGCATTAATTTACATCTCATCCACACAGTAGCTTTGATACAAGTGCAGTGCTCGACAAACCGCTTGTTTCTGAGACCCGACTGTCACATGACTCCGCACAGGTCACGGGTCACACAACCAGGACACTTGATACAAGGCCAAGAGCCCTTCAAATGCTCATGTGCTGTTCTGGGTTTCGGGGGTTTGAAACGGGATTAATGCAAAGGGACAGCCGTGATTGGAGCCGTTTTTTCCCCACTACGTAGAAACCGAAGCGGTCGTGTGTAGCTGCAAAAATATGTGAAAATGTTATGGGTGGAACCGGGATTCAGGGTGTGGCGGATGCAGGAAAAAACCCTCCACCTTATCGGTGGAGGATTCGTGACTGTGTATGCAGTGTGACTATGCACTACGCACTTTTGCAGGAGATTCAGAGGGATGTCAGTAGAACTGGCCAAAGTTAAGATGGAAAGAAAGAGGAAGAAAACCAAAGTTAAGATGAAAAAAAGAGGAAGAAAACCAAAGTTAAAATGGAAAGAAAGAGAAAGAAAACCAAAGTTATGATGAAAAGAAAGAGGAAGAAAACCAAAGTTACGATGGAAAGAAAGAAAGAAGATCAAAGCTAAGACAGACAGACAGTGAAAGATGAATTTGTTGGAGTGTAACTTAAACAAGCAGGGCAGAAAAAACTACAGCAAAGAGGAGCATAAGATTTGAAAGTCACCCCCCCCATATGAATATATCTGGTCTGAGACAAGTTGTACCCCAATATGAATGAAATAATTGGGTTGGCCTTGGGTTCTGGCAGGATACTTTCATCGCATGAGATGATGAGGCTTGGTCTAGTTACAAGCATTCACCCCAAACCCTGTCACTAGAGTCCATCCTCTTACGTCTCGCAGGTGTAAACACTCCTTATTTTGGCTGCCACAATACCTGGTCAATCAAAGGTACGCAGCAGGTGGGGAAATAACCCTCCCTTGAACTTACCATCTCAGCACACCTGGCAGTGTCAGGGGCACATACAGCAGCAAAATCACCACAAACTACCGCAGCAAATACTGACAATTCATTTCACTCGCCGAAAATTAGTATTCATGAAATCGAGCTGGTGGAGTCCTTATGGTGCCAGGGCCAAGGCGTAAATGACCACGGCTGGTCTGAATGCACAACCAGGCAGGAAACCTATCATTACCAGTGACCTTGCCTGGGTTGTCAGGTAACTGTCGGACAGCACCATTAGCCAATGGATTCACTTGACACTTCAATCAGTAAAAGCCCTGGCTCCTGCACCAGTCCATCAACAGATGTCTACTGCACTCATCCCATAATGCAATCCCATCGATACTGACCAGTATGAGAGTTACTGGCCAGTACCAGAGTTACTGACTAGTACTATGAGTTACTAACCAGTCCCCAGAGTGGTATAGTTAGGCAGGTTGAGGATTGTCTGTCTATGCATTATATACTCACTCGAACTTTTTAAGTCAAATTAAAAAAAACACCTTCTTAAAGTGGCATTTGTTGATTGCTCATATTGTGTAACATGACGATTTTGTTTAACCGTAATTATAGTTTTTCAACTTATTTTAGCATTTTACTTTATTACAAACTTATTAATCTATTTTATTATTCAGTTTTAACTGTATTTATCTATTAATTTATTGCTGATAAGTTTAGGTTTTTAGAAGCTGTATTTATTTAGCTGCTTTTTATTATCATTTAAATTTTATCTTTACCAAATTTGTTACGTACATTTTATATATTTATATTTCACCAATGTTGTGCCTCTGTGTGGAATTATATTCCGGATATATGGTACTTTACAAATAAAAATTATTGCTATTATTATCTTTTACTTGCTGTAACTGCATGCTTCGAGTTGTTGCCTTCAATAGTTTGGATCGTACAAATAAATGGCCAGAAGTAAGACGGAGACAGCAGGAAGAGACCTTGAAGGTGTCGGGTAGATCAGACTGAAAGTACTTTCTAAAGACTGAGGTAGCGAAGTATTGGTAAGTTCTTATATAACACAGTATCCAGTCCACTGCTCAGAATGCTATACACTTTACTCCCTGGCAGACCTGTTCAATCAAACATCATGACTTCTGTGAGAAGTATTGAGCCATGCTACAACCAATGTGAAAAGAGTATCTGCACACACATATCCACCGCTGTCTACAGCCAGATTCTCATTCATACAGCTGAGTTAACTGGAGCGATGTAGAGTGAATGAACTTGTTCAACCTGTCGCCAAGGCAACGCAGGATTCAAACCTGGGTTCTCTAAACAGAGTCTGATGCTTTATCACTGAGCCACAGCACTTCCTAAATCAGAGAGGACAGAACAACTGAGAAGACGCAACAGACTGCGTGACACTGACCCTCCCCCATAAAGAACAAGGAAAACATAGAAAAAATGATGTATGTATCAATGCCACGTGAACTCTCTGACTCGACCAAGACCTTGTTGTCTACGGGAGATCTGTTGGCGCCTTATGCTCCAGCGGGAGTGAGGAGGGTTGAATGACTGAGTGATCAATATCGTGCCTTGGATCTAGCTATATCTGTATACGGCCAAACGTCTGTCATCTCAAATATGGATGTCTCAGTCAGGCTGATTTTGAAATATTTTTTATCTTAGCCATTCAGGTAAGCTACTGTTTCCTGCTAGTTAAGTCCACTAAGGTAAATATCAACTAGAAAACCACTGACAACATCCCTGTCCTGTGTAGGTTATCAAAGTCACCAAAGATGTTAATGAAAATTGAAAGTGTTACAGATAAAAACCATAGAAGCAACAGTAGACTAATCCCCATTGAGTCTCGTATTCCAGACTCACCAAAACATATAAACAATAACTCCAACAGCATCTGTTCAGTGTCAACTTTTGTGACATCCTCACGCATTTACATCTTAACACATTTACGTCCTCACGCATTTGTGTCATCACTCATTTATGTCCTTACGCATTTACGTTTACACAAACTACCATCACCGTAATCTCTACTGAAATTCAGGCCACTGCGTCTCTGCAAAACTCTGGTTTCAGTCAGTAGCCACAGGCTGCTACAACATGAACCCCTACCATTGCACTTAACTACCCCGCCCTTATCAGTGCCCAGTTTGAGAACCCTTCAGGATCAGGGGACTCTGCAGTAGACCTTTTACCCCAGTTGTCCCTTTCTTTCATCAGACTGCTAAGTGGTTTTAATCTACCACCCCCTACATTTTATCATGCAACCAGCTTGTCACTCGCCATGGTGCATTTGACCTGAACAATTTCCTTGATGAAAACTGCCTGAAATACCCTAATGGCTAATACTGGAAATGTTTTTACGCCGGATTCTAAGAAAAACCTGCTGGGAGTCGTTTCGCAAGCACTAAATAGCATGAGGGGCCTCCCACAATGCACGCGGGGTTTTTATTTCAATATCGGTTATTGTTGACTGGGTGAAGAATTAGAAACATCTGCGGTCATTCTGATATTTTCAATAATTGTGACTTTTAATCACCGACAGTTTTTTGTTATTTATGGATGGAACAGTCTTAATTTTGTGTGATAGAAGGCTTAGTATCTCCGTAATATGTAATATCGGGGATAAAACAGGATGTGTAAATGAAAGAGGCAGGGGTGGGGGGAGAGTAATTAAAAACAAAAATTAAACTGTTACTTCAATAAATTCAGGAAGCTGTTTGAAGAGTATATCCTGAACAAACATGGTTTTTTATACAACCTGTGTTCACCATATCATTTTTCGTCACGTAATTATGTGTTTATTTGTTCCCAGGTACAGTGCAAAATGGTGCTACGAAGACGATACAACGATTTCAGTCCCAGAGAAGGGGCTACACCTCTGTGGGCGACAGACACACGATGAGAGCCATCACTGAGCAAGGGCTGTACAGTGTACATAGTCAATATCATCATGTCCGCTACTGGTAATCCTCTCCATACTCTTATCTGGTACGCACGCACGCACGCACGCACGCACGCACGCACGCACGCACGCACACAAGGCCGAATTCCAGCATATGCATGACACCATTTATTGTAATAATTCAATAATTCAACATCATCGCGTCCCCATTCTACTCGCCTGACACGAACACTTGTCATTCGGCGAATTCTACCGCAGCACAAAGGAGTCGCTTAACCTGACGACATCGTGAATTATCTGCGCTATTTTGCAACACGCTTCCATTAATCGCATGACAGCCGAAGCTCATGCATTGCGATGATACCGAGGCGATATGAAATCATTTGCCCCACCCCTCAGCTGCCTGTGACAGCCAGTACAAAGGTGACAGCGAAGTAACAGGTGGCTCCACCCCTGTGGCATGCTCGCCATCTGCCAATAATTACACGATGGCCACTTCGATCCCTCCCGCTCTCCTAAATGTCGTATTCATTTCCAGGCAAAGTGACACCTGGAGGTGGATAGCTGATACAATTGTTGTCCCAACGGTAAACGTGGATTTGGTAGACAAAGGAAAATTAGCGGAGCATGCCATGCCTGGATGTCTTATCTGTTAGACTTGTGGCACAGTTTGATTACCACCTGGGTGCTGGGTGGGTGGACAATGGACACAGCCTACAATGGGCCAGGCCACTTTTTATCAAAACATTAACAACAATTATTTATTAATGATACCTGTCCAAAAAAAATATTTCGTCTGAATATTTTTTCTTGTGCCGTTTTTTCATCAGTGACATGTTGTTACTATGATTACTGGCATGTCACACGAGAGGAAATGTCAACAAAAACTGAGCCTGAAAGTTGTTGCATACAAGGAATAACCATTGTCTTTTGGCAGCTGGTTCGCAAATTGATACTTCTCTGGGAAGCATTCAGTCATGCTGTAAGAAATGCACAAAGACTATCGTATACAAATATCCACCACTGTCTACAGCCAGTTGCTCATTCATTCAGCTGAGTGAACTGGAGCAATGTAGAATGGACGAACATGCCCACGGTTTGATAAGGCACCACAGGAATTGAACCTGAGTTCTCTTAGCCACTGTACCCAACGGGTCTGCCTGGGACCTTGACAGACATAATATTGACACTAGTCTGCTCATTGCAATGAATCTGTGGAGACAACAGCGGCCGATTCTATCAGGTCTGCTGGCATTTAGTCGATGGCACAACTCTGGCAGATGTTGCCAGGTCATTGTTGCTGCTGTCACTGTCGTTATCGCCACTGCGGGCAATGTCAACGTTGTCGGGACTGCAGATTCCGGTCATGTCAGCATCGGTGTCCAATGCGTCAATGTCACCTGTCGTCTATGTCACAGTACAGTGTATGTCAAATGTCATCAATTGTGGCAACTGTCATTAGATATTGGCACTGCTGCATGTTGTGTGCGCTGTTTCTGGGTGTGTTAATCTGTGTCACTGTGTCATTGATGGCTAACAGACCTATAGGGTGTGACAATTAATTTCAATGTCATTGTGTGTCACCACTGCTGGTTAGTGACTGGGACATGCAAATAAATCAATGACTTACTTTTTGTCACTATGTGAACTTGCAGTCATGATTTGTGTTGTCACTGTGTCATTACATGTCACTATGACAGACTCAACATTGACTGATATCTTTAATGTCACCGTTGCTGTCAGTCGTGTCGATGTCAATAAGTCAACTAATGCCACAATTATTGTCAGTGTGGTTGTGTCACAAGTCAACTATATTAGACTTACGGCGACTTTAATTAACTAATGTCACCAATAACATCATTGTCATTTTGTGTCACTATATCAGAACTATGTCGATTTTGATCAACACCTCCATGTGGATAATACTGTCACCAATAATATCAGTGTCATTACGGGTCACTGTATGAGACTTGTGTCAACATTGGTCAACACCTCCACGTGGACACTGTTGCCAGTCATGTCGGTGTAAAAACTTATCTAACGTCACCAAAAATATGTGTGTCATTATTTGTCACTATATAAGACTTACGTCGACATTGATTGAGACTTCCGTGTGGACGTTGTTGTCGGTAGTGTCGGTATCGACTCTTCGCCCATCATCCTCCATCAGAAGTAACTTCGCCCGTGCAGTTCCACCAGCCTTTCTAGGGGGCAGCACCACTGCAACACCAAACAATACACATTGTTGAAAATCAACAATACGCAAGTCGCAAGGTGAACCACCATTCTCAGACTGTTTGCGAAATATTTATTTCACAAAGAGCAACATGTCAAATAATATAGCTCTTCCTGTAATCTATGAAAACTTGAAAGTTCCAAAACTAATATTCCTTTTTCACTTACTGCAAACATAAAATTATCTACCAAAAGTTGACATGATTCCAAAAAAATCTCATTATTTTCTACCTGTAGTATGTATGTCCTTTAGTGTTTTAGCTCTAACTATCATATGTATTTTTGTAATAGTAATGTCAACATTATTTACACAAACCACAACGCAAATGACTGTTACAATCACGCAACTAGAATAACAATCGACAATAACAACCATACAATATTACTATCAGTGCATTTAATAAGCATGGAACCTAATTAACAGCTTAACCACAATTACAATTATGCAATAGAAGGCAGGAATACATAGAAGGTAATGTATGTTTGTTTTTCTATTTTAAATATTGATCTTCACAGTTATCAATGAATGTGTGAGTGTTGCAATGAAATGAATAATTACGTAGATCTTTCCAGGAACCAGCATTTCCAAGGATTATGTTTTATTCAGTCTCTATTAACTGTCGGTACCGGGTAGCAACTAGCTACACCCATGTTATGGCGAAATGCTGTTCTCTTGAAAACAAATTGCTACATACAGAGAAATCAAAACACCAGACTAGACTACGCCCAATAAAAAACCAGACTATAGATTTCTGGAGAAGTCTATCCTGTTGGAATGTGTGTAGTAATGGAGTAAATGAACAAATTAAACTTTTTCTCCTTCTCCTTGACGGCATACACATCAGGTGTACTATCCTTTGCAAACTTTTCTGAGGTTATTCAAAAGGATTTTGGCAGATGATATTCTGTGCCACAAACTTTTAGAGAATCTGTAACATCTAAAGAATAGTCTGCGCGATATTTTTCTATAAACATTTTGTGTTACTGAATGTCACTGGATCTGCAATATTCTCTCATTTTAACTAACATATTTTACCCCACACACTACATAGCTTCTGATTAAAATCTATACATTCCGTCACAAACCCACAGGTGCCCAGGATATTAGAGAAACAGCAAGAATGCTCTAGAATCAAAGAATACAGGTCTGTCATGTTGCCAACCAATACTAGCAATAAACAAACACACAATATACACAGGCCATCGTAAGGTCACTGCTGAAGATCACGTTAAGTCGTCTAAATATAGACCACTCAAAAGAAGTTTTTTGAGAGATAAATATGTAAAAACCAAGAAACTGGAATATCCACAAAAAATCTACAGGTTTTGAAGCTTCCTATGTGTTTTTGTACGTTGCTCATCCAAAAGTAACAAAACCTCTCTAGTTTGAACATTTCACAGGCTCCAGCTGATTTGCACCAATTTACATAACACTAGTCCTAGGAAGACCCCAACCCACAGACTGGGTTTATTAATGTGGTTTTATGCGGCATTCGGATAAAGAATCTGACCCGGACTGGTTGAAACCACAAAACGAAATGCGGAACATAGACAGATCAATAACGCCCTCTGGCATGTAGGGGTAGGGCAGGGTGGGGGTGACCAAGTGGCATAGCTGATGAGACAGGCACATAGACAGAACTGGGCAGGTAATTGAAATTGATGAGCTCTGACTGGGCCAAGTAGGACAGGGCTTCTGCATTGTCTGACAAATGCCCCAGACTGCAGGGAGGGGTGGGTGATTGACAGTCGAACCAAGGCAGAACGCTGGCACTGGCAGCCCTGACAGCTGCCACTGTGGATTGCCTACATGTATTTCTGCTTACTGTTTCTAGCGGCATCGTTGAAACCAGCTCACATGAGGATGCCAATGTTATTTCTGACGTTTTTTTGTTGTTGCCCCGATCTGTGAAATTAATAGTCCTCTCAAATTGACTTTTTACTCGGCTGTATTATAAATGACCACCTGGCTGTATGCATTCGACACTACACAGTGGTGGATATTTGTGCAGTAAATGCAACATGCCTGAATGGTTCTCACATGAGTTGAGAAAGTGTCCATTTGAGTAAGTCTGTCAGCTTACACTGCACAATAAAAGCATTTACCTTTCCCATTTTAAAACAATATTGGTTAGATACATCTGCGACAGTTATTCAATTGGCTGAGGAACCAAGATTTAATGTTTAACCACGGACAATTTGGCAAACACATTATCATCAAGACTGACCTTAGACTACAGTAAAATTAAGCATTCCTTCTGAAGTCATTCTCCTCTGGCCGTACCTAGATTGACGCATTTAGTCTACCATTCAATAACGCAGACGTCTGATCTCCCTAAATTGTAGTCATAAAATTGCCCGAAATGTTTACTTCTAATTTGCCCGGACCGAATGCCCCTGAATAAATGTGCACATTGTAAACACATATCCATGTTTACAATCTGCACACATGCAAGCGGCCATAACACAACCAAGATTAATTCTGTTTTATTGCAAGCAGACACAACATCAAAGCCGCATGCAACTTTTATCATGCCGGAAACAAAGCCAACAAAGAAACACAGACGATCCCTCGACCGAATTCATCACCATCACCATCACCATGAAGGCATCAAAGGACACGGCGATCTCCACTCAAATTGGTTGTGCATCACAAACGACCGGAGATATTTCCGACAACAAACATTCTATTTCTGCGCTTTTATGCACACCATTTCCAAATTACAATTTGCTGTTCGTTACGACTTAACAGCATATATTGGCAATTCTACTGTGAATTGCTGGTTTTTCACCATGTAATGTGTCAATGACGACCGAGGACGCTATCTCTACTGCCAGATACAACATTTCACCACTCGCCCTCATAAAATAAGGGAGCCTCTGACAAAAAACACACAAAGAATTTGTTATCGGCATTCCGCCCTGAGAAGCACAGATTAAAAATCGGGCAGGCGATAATTATCCTCTTATGCTGACCCAAGCACATGCAATTTGTTCGACGGTACACGTGACCCTGGATTTTAGGGTCTAATAATACCCTTGCATCTATCATCACTGATACCGAGGTCCTCTGGGGCTAATAATACCTACATGATAACTGTTCCGAGTTCAAAGATATCGCAACAACGACTACCTCTGTTGCATCAACTACACAGCACTGTGATCAAAATTAATAGTCTTTGTGAATAACATCAGCATGGCTGAATGCTTCCCAGAGAAGTTGTGATGGTGTTCAGAGAAGTCGAGGTTGTGATTGATTGAACTGAACAGGTCGGGCACTGAATAAAGTCCAACACTCACTGGACTGCACTATGTAAAATAAATCTTTATATTTGCAGCGGTGGGTGAATGAACTCTATCAATGGGGGTAATTATGCAACCTACCTCTCAGGGGCACCTCCCCGCTCCTGTCATTGGCTGGTGCTTTCTCCGGTGACTTTCCTTCCTGTGAACAAACAAGACGTCTCATTAGAGAGAGCCAGAAAACAAATGTTGAGGCAAATGCATTGAAGCACACGAGTAGATAGCCCCAGCTTCAGTGATCACTTCCTCGTGTTGGCTGTGACAAAACCCCAGCCAACACTTGACGTCTGGGGACCATTTGCAAACCTCTACATACAGTACATAACCGTATTATGGAACCTCGCTAATCAGGTCAACCTCTGGACTAAAAGTGAAACGCGACCCTAATGGCAATGTGACCCCTTTAGCAAGATCATTCTTCCCATTCTCTACTGCTGCAGAAATAATGTGTGACTTTCCGGTGACCGTAATAGCAAGGTGGCTGTATTAATGAGTTCAAAGCGCCAACAGATGATGCCTATTCTAATTCTATAACTGTCAACTGTAACGACTTGAGACAGTCTCCTGTCACAACTTTACAGTGTCACGTCAAAATTGTTGAAAATCATCGTCGCATGTTTATACGGTGTTTTCTCGAAATCAAGTTTGCTGACATACGACTCATTTTGTGTGCTACTAACATTGCCGCCCACAGTTACGAGTATAATCAACATAGTGGACCATCTACCAAATTCACATTAGAGCAATCTTTAGTAAATAATTTATACGTACATACACACAGGCATACAAAGTCTAACAATACAATTATTTAAAAATAACCGTATATGCTGGACGTGGTATTTACAACTAGTATACAAACATGTAAAACCAACTGATAAGGATTCGGTGGGAAAGACCCAAAAATCCGCCCCCTGCCGCCCTGACCCCAACCACGACCCTGAATTAATCGTTAAGTGGCCGACTGCGGAGTTCAATAGTTTCTTACGATCAACGGTTTCAAATGCAACAAACTCCACCAACTGAACCCTCCCATACATTCCTGAGTTCATTAACGAAGCAGAACAGCACGCTTAATCATTAGCCGATATTTTTACAGCCGTCTCGGTCATCATAAAAACTCGCCGTTTCTTCTGATGTCCCTTAATTGGCCAAGAGAAATTGATTATTCCCGTTTTGTGGGACTATTAAATAAAATATCCACCATTAATGACGGCCATGTGACGGCCGGAGGTCAGTGGGTGCAAAGCAGTGGTTCGGTGCTTTTGTTCAAGATCACGCAGTGTGTGTCCATTTTATGACGTCATGAGCTTACAAATCGCAACCATGCCATGTTTGGTTTAAATTGCGAAATGTTTTCATTTTGTTTATTGTGGTATATTAGAACCTTGGTTTGTGGCCACCTTTGTAATACAGCCACCCTGCAATTATGGTCACATTGCCTCATATTACATTTGAAACACTGATATGCAGGAAATGCGTTCTGGCTAATGTGGTCACCCTCCCATTTGGGTCACTTCACCCAGCCATGTGGGTGGTCTTAACAGAGAGAGGCTCTGATGAAATTGTGAATATATACAGAAGCTAAGTAACAATGCATGGATGCACTTATCAGGGTTACGTGTATTGTTTTAATCCAATTTGCTTTTGAACAGGTTACAACTTTTAATAAAACTTGCTCTTTTAACACAACTGTTATCCATGAAATACACACACACCCACCCACCCACGCACGCACGCACGCACGCACGCACGCACGCACGCACGCACGCACGCACGCACGCAGACAGACAGACAGACAGACAGACAGACAGACAGACAGACAGACAGACAGACAGACAGACAGACAGACAGACAGACAGACAGAGACAGACAGACAGACAGACGTATCTAATCTACTGTCACAATATACTGGCCACCGACCGAAACACCAACAGAGTGTATCAAGATTCATACACAAACCACACACTCACACAATACTATTATTTATGTACATGAATAGGCTTTGTTCAGACATACAGTGCCACATAAATACACTCATTATTATTATAAATTGGTATGATATCGGTAATTACAACAAATCCTGCCAGAATGACTTTACTTTTTATGTGAAGGCAGCAGCAGCAAAATCCTATTACGAGCCATTCATTCCCTGACAAATGACAATACTGCGTCTGTTTCATTTTATATTGCGCCTATTAATCATTTGATCAAAACAACCTGATATAAGCCAGTTCAATGTACAACGTTGCAGCTATTCAACACGGTGGAATGATTTCTTTCAACCAAAATAATAATATGGAGACTTGTTTCAATGCATTGTGCGTATTCCAGTAAATTGTAAATGTTTATATTGCACCTATTAATCACAGGACTGCAACATTCTGGTACAAGCGTGTTCTACTTATACGCCAGCAGGTTGTATTGTAGCTTGTTCAACCGAAATAAAACTATACCCTGTATTATGTTGCAAAACATCCAACACATATTTATGCCACTGTCGGGGCCGACTACTTATAAATTCCTAATGCCGACACAAAATACACCCCTGAAAGCCAATCCTCAACCAGAACTGGAATGTAACACGAGTTAAAAGAATCGCTTCCCAAAAGCAGTCACCCGAAAAAACAACAGATGGTCAGGTTTTGTCAACAATTCCGCCGACTGAACGGGAGACAATCAATCGATCAAACACGACAGCGCTTCCTCCTCTAAATCTCTCAAATAATTTCCCTTTCGGCATGCCCTTCAACACCCCAGCCCTCTCTCCGCGCCCCATCACAAACACATGCTGTGCATCAGGGAGTGTCTTTTTCACCATTCGACTCAGATTATAGCCACGAGATCTGAGCAGACAGAGAGGCTGGCCAACTCAGGCGCCTTTGAAGTGTGAACAGTTAAACAAGTCCAGCTGACACTGCCAGTGGCTGGGATGGGCCTCGCTTACATGTCCTCCCAGTTCACGCAGGCATTTGACCGAGGTTTTTTTTTACCATGGTGGTTTTTGCCAGGTGTGGTGGTTTTGATTGGTGTGCATTTGAGTGTTTTTTAACATGAGGGTTATTGGTCATAGGTTTTTGACAAAGAGGGCTCTTGCACATATCACAGTGAGGACCAATTACTAGTGTGGTTTTCGTGCAGTGCTGTGCTCATGATGGCCAAATATGGTGGGGGTGGTGTCAGGTAAAGTGTGAATGAGATAACTAACTTCTTTCTGACATTGCCTTGTCTCCATGGAATCAGCCATGACTTCACTGGTCTGTAACGGAACTGTTACTTCAGTGAATGAACACAGTCGTCTTGGAAATAACTAAGTCTCAAGTCTGACTGACTTTACTAAGTCAGTTGTACTTCATACCACTCGCTGCATCAAGGACAGGAACATTGATCTCACTTCCAAAATTAAAAACAAATTCCAGGAACACACTGCTGTGCTGCCTTCCCATAAAGATGTTCTTTCCTACTTCAATGTTTTATGTGCATTTTTGGTCGTTGTTTCTTGGGTGCCGGGTTAAAATTACACAAATAACGGTGCTCATTTTTTACTCGTCTTGTCATGACAGCGAGTGCCTTTCAACAGTGGAATTTTGTGAATGAATCGATTTCTCCAAAACAATTTCCAGAAGAGAAAACCCACAAATATGTAAAATAAGAAAAAAACTTTACACACAAATCAGCGTCCCCTCCTCGACCCTGTTGTCAATGCGCCAGGAACGTCAAACTGTGGTGTAAACACACTAGGTTCTGGCAGACTGACAAAACATATACGTGGCCCGGTTGTTAGTAGTTACCTTTATAGAAACAAAAAAGGAAGACGCTGACTTCGGGTGCAAGTGCAACCGGCTTTTCTTTCAACCTCGTCGGCACATCTGTGAAAATAACAGGGCCCGAGACACATGGCGAGAACTGTTGGGAGCAGCCATACGACCCAGCAGGAGTTAGATGTCACAGCCACAGATATGTTGCAACATGTGACACTGTCGTTATTCTCATGCGCCGTTCGCATTTAAGGAATATGGGTATTTCTTGTCGACTTGTGTTTCTGGAAGGAGATACAGGTGCACGAAATACAAATGGTTTTGTCCAGCAGTTTTGTGACTGCGGCAGACAGAATGTCAAATCAGTAATATTGATGTCTAGGGGTTTGTTTTTGTTATTACATTTTGCATTTCATTTTTCTTCTTACAGTCTTTTTATGTTTTAAATATGATCGTGAATTGTATGATGACAATAAAGTGAATTGAATTGTTTCACAAGTGAAGTGAACTACACTGTTTTTGTGCCTCCATCAGAGCTATCTATTTCTCTCACCCAAAACCGTATATTATACGCAACTAATCTGTGATTTAAAAATAATGTTGGGTGTTTTTAAAGGTCCCAAGACTCCTGAATTGTATAATTTGCATTATCAGTGCCAATGGATGAGTCCGGGATGTGTAGAACATTGGAACTTAATTACAGTTTAATAAAAAAGTGAAAGTAGAATCATATTAAAACAATTATTGCGAGTTGGCACTCCCGAGAAACACTGATCCTTTCACATTCATTTTGTTCTTACACATCCTCAGTAGTCCACGGATCCACACGGAGCTTAATATCAGCAAGAATGTGCAAATCTGCATTTCTCAGCCGTTTTTCCTATCTTTTATAATGGACAAATTGTCCACATAACTCCCTATTCCTTACCTAATTGAGAGGTGGCTGCATTACAAAGGTGACTGTGAAGCCAGGGTCGGTTATACTTGACATGCCACCGCACACACCTGACGCCAGATGCTCTGGTGGTCCCAGGATCATCCCTCTCCATTCCCATTTCCCACTCCTGTATCACTCAAGCAAGTCTATTAATCTCCCTGATATCTAGATGAAAGGGGGGGCAAGACCTTCCCCATCTATCCCCACAGCCCAGAGTCACACACCTCTGCATTAGCCCTCATAAACACTACCACATGGCCAATAACCAACTCAACACCCAATATTTCTGCTTGCGGAAGTCACGGTTCACTGGGCACTGTCGCGGTTCAGTGATCATGGTCTTGATTTACCCTAGTCCTGGTTCACTGCTGGTTACAGATCCCCATCTCAGGGGTTCTGATGGGTCTATCTTTTTATCTGACGGGGCTGGGTTTGATTACGGTCTCGGTTGTGGCTGCCATTACAATACCCAGAGTTTCTTATTGTTAATGTTCACGAAAATATCACCGCAATCCGAATGCGATTAGATTGTTTTCTATATCAGGTCGACGTGTTGGTGAAACGATTACTAAAAACCGAACAATATTTGAATCATGATCACATTAATGGGTGAATACGCTAAAAATAGGTTCAATGGCTTAGAATGAAAGTAAACATCCATGTGATAACTTACATCACAGGTTAGCGCATAAACTACAAGACTGGAGATATCTAAACTCTAATTCTACAACACATTTATTATTTCTGCTCACATTAAATTGTGTATTGTCGTTAACATAAAATACTCCATAAGGTTTTCGTATATTGTTAATTGGTTACCTTATATAAGTGTTATAACCACAATCAATAAAAATTAACACATGAATGAAGCTTCCATCGCATGACCTTCTTTGTGATATTGTATTCACCCCTTTAGCACTGATATCCCCTGTACCCTGGGCGAACCCTGGGCCTGCTCAGGCAGACAATGACCGCCTTCAGTGATTCAATGACACACTTTTTGTCACCCCTCTACTTTACACCCTCCTCCATTTCACCCCTCTCACTTCTTCTGCATGGCCATAAATTACCCCACCCCATTAATTAAGCAGCAGTCAGCCCAAGTCACAAAGTGTGTGGGCTGACAACCTGGCTAGAGGTCAGACAGGGGTGAAGTGGCCCTTCAAGTTTGGGCAAATGAGGACTAATAACCCCATTCAGTGTGGCGCATTGATTCGCCCCTCCCAGTGGGGGAGTGTGTCTTTCTATGGGGGTATGAATATGACATCAATTTCCCGTTGATAGGTGTTGGCCCCAGTGGCCCAATGACTGGCCCATAGCCACTGAAAAATTCATAGAGGTTACGCAAACAACGGCGGAAAATAGAGTAGAAAGGAACAGTTGTAACTACCGGTACACAGTTGTGACATGCCTTGGGACTAGGGGGCTTGAAATATCACTCACTGCCTTCCCCCCATAACACATCAGCAGTGTACAATTCTTTGTGGCTCAGCCACAAACGTTTAATGCAAATAACTGCTCAAGCCACTTTACTCTTTACCCCCAGCAGACCTGTTTAATTGAACTTCCCTGGGAAGTATTGAGCCACACTGCAATTACTACGCAAGTCCCCAATGTCCACCACACAATATTACTGCCATAATACTAAGTATATAAAAAGTGCATACAATTTTATAATGTTTATGTATCAGCATGGTTACTGCTCTGACGACACATTTTGGTATAATTTTTTATTTTACAGGGTTTTATTCTTTGTCCTTCCATCAGCACATTTCACATGCGAGTTAAATAAGTCCAGATAAATTACCTTTCATTTCAAATCAATCAAATGTGCTTGGTTTCTAACAAAACACCAGCAAGCTCATTGAGATCCAACAGATAAATGCTAACTCTCATAAAACAATAAATCAGACAACAAAAAATGCAAACTCTCATTTATAAAACAAAATATAAATGAGTTGAAAAATCCATTGATAAAAAGTCCTTTAAACTAATCCATCCATATCTGTGTAGGCAGCTTATCCATCAGAAAACATGACATTTAAGTTTTATTCTGCTTGCATCCTATAGCACATTCCCCATGGGTGTTCTATCCTGACAAATGACCTATCGTTTAAAATCAACTAAATCGGTTTCGTTTCTAATTAAATACCAGCATGCTGTCTGATGGCTGGCAGATCAAAGCGACCTTTCATAAAACAAATGATCAGTTTGTCTAAAAATGCTATTCATAAAAACCTGCCCATTAAAATAATCCATCTCTGGGCAGCTATCCCTCCGCGAAACATGACATTTCTAGGCGATTAGTTACGTCTAACAACACCATCTATTTCATCCAAATATCCCTGTCACTTATTTCCTGGCAACAACTGTACCATCAATTATATGCTATTAAAAACATCACGCCTTTGATGTCTGTGGAATTTCCCAGAAGTTGTAGCATTTTTATAATTATATGGGCCGGGCCCACTGGGCAGATATTTACTGTACATCACAGGGCATAGGAATAGCACTCAATCATTGTTTTGAATTACCGTTCCTGTGGGGAACAATAGTGGTGTTCTGTCATTGCTCGCTGAGGCACAACAACCAAACTTGTGTTATACTTATAGCGGTTATGGAACGTAACGTACTTAAATCTTTAATTTATTACAGAATCATTTAGTACCATGATAAAATATGTGCATGTACTATGTATAGATAAAATGAGACAGTACATATGTACTGTATGTATGATAATGCCATAACACAAAAAGTCATTGTGCATTTTTAATGTTACTTGGTAATAAACTGTCTCCTACTCGCACATGTCCATCTATCTTACCCAGGCACAGTGCATCAACATACGTATTCCATGCACACAAATAGTATGCACAAACATTCCATGTATATACATACATACATACATACATACATACTACATATATATATATATATATATATATATATATATATATACATATACACAAACCTGTATATCTTATCTATAGCAATGACATAAATAATTAAAAAGCCACGGATAAATTTAAGAGTTTCAACAGTGGACAGAGGTTTGTTTGTTTGTTGCACTTTATCTTGTGTCTTACAAACACTGTTTAAGTCCACAAACCAATGAAGATGAGCGCAATCACAAAAACACCACATGTTTGTTTGTGATACTTTATCTTGTGTCTTACAAATGGAAATTGTCTAAGAACACTAACAGGCACACACAGACACACACAGATAAACAGACACACACGCACAGACACGTACGTACATGCGCACGCGCGCGCGGGCGGGCGGGCAGACATGCTCAGAGTCAGGCACACACACACGCTCAAGCACACACACACATGGCGACAAAGTGACTACTTAGGGGCCTTTCCCCAGACAGAGATGAAAGCTGTCACAGGGGTCTGCCTGTAGTAGGTAGGGTTTCCAAAGTACTGAAGGGACTGGCCTCCTGTGCCCCTTGGCAAATGGCAGGGGTGACCCCAAGATAGGGTATCAACCACTAGCTAGCCCCTGAATGCTGGTGGCTTCTGGCGATGCCCCAAAACCGCTGGATTTGTCATTTCTGGTCAAAACAAAGTGAGGAGAAATCAAAGGAAGTGGATGTTTTTGGACCGCGTTGGAATGCCAAGTATGGCATTGTTCCACAAACAATGACAAGTATGTAGCAAGAATGTCGTCAACAAAATACAATTTGCGTGCAAAAATATGTTAAACTCGGATAATACTGATTCAGGAATCCCGAAAGTTGTTTGCTCAAGCTTTTAGACAATTTGTACATTGTTACATAGTTACTTAACAAGTTTATGTGAAATAAAGGTACACAAAATTACGTTCACAAAAACTGTGTCCACAAAAATGTTTCACAAGTGTACTAAAACATCACCAGAAAATGTTGTCATCATTTCAGCAGTAAATGAAACATCCTAGTTCAGTAAATAACAGACAACATTGATTACCCTAGTTTCTGGCCCACATGTAACACTGATGGTTTGGAACTAGGTCGGGGTGCATGGGAGCAATTATTCTCCCCAAGAGTCTTTTTGTCACTTGTAGCTATCATCAAAGCAGGTCAGCTTGTGACAATGACAAGGACACCAGCAGAACATGACATGTGGTGACTTTGGGTCTCTCACAAGTAGCTCTGGCACAGTCCAGTCTCTATTGTTCCTTCCTCTGTCTCTGTCTCTGTCTCTGTCCTGCCCGCCTCTGTGTGTCTGGAAACCTTATCAAAGCAGCGCCAATTCAGAAAACCTCTTGGAAGTCAACCTTGTCGCTTTGTAGTCAATCCCATTTCAGTCATGTTTTACTTAGTCCCATTTGAGTTTCATTGTAGTTAGTCCCATTTCAGTTTGTCTAGTTTCAGATACCCTCATTTCAGTTGGCTTCATTTCAGTCAGCTCTAAATTACTTGTCTTGTTTCAGCTAGCAATTTGTCAGTTTCAGTTATTACCACTTAAGCCAACCTTGTTTCTAGCTATCAACCTTGCTTCATTCTGCACTGTTTCAGTCTGCGTAATTTCCACCTGACACATTTCAGTCAGCCCTGTTAAAGGAAGCTGTTTCTGCTGCCTTATTTCAGCCTGCCATATTTCAGCCAGCCTTGTGTGAAAGGTAATAAGTATCACGTTGGTTGGACACACACAGAACATGCACTACCCGGTAGTAAAAAGTCACCTCTATCAAGGAAGTAGACCCCATTCATCTCCTTGGCATGATCCATTATGGGATGCAGTTTACGTATTTGATGACCCCATATATCCATCCTCAGTAATGGTTTCCTGCATATTTTGCATGCATATTTTTCAACAACATGCCATGGTTTGCTGTCAGTTTCAGACTCTGGTGTCTAAACAATGTATTTTCATTAGGCTTACTTACTTGTGTTTATTAACCTCAGTAGCAACACTACAGTTGGACAATACAGTGAATACCCACCCTTTACACATAACTAAAAACAATTCACAATGCTGTGGCAAAACATACTTTTACAGTGCACGCAATAGTGACGTAAATACAAATAACCCATCTGTTTTCGTCCGTAAATCCTCCCGTTACCTTCGGACCACCCAGCGGTGCTTTCCTACCGAATACGTATCAACAAAACAACGTTCTGTTTATCATCCTCATAACACACTCAACAGGTCAACCCATGCGGAAGGATACGTCATGAAGTTTAGCGAAAACAACCGACCGTAGATGCACCCTACTGGGCCCTCCCACAACGCGTTTGATACGCCCGGCCGTGTAAGTAGGGCTTGATACGAAGAGTTGGGAAGGTTCCCGCGGAGTATGAATGGAGCATATTAGGCAGACCACCGGGGAGATCCAACCTAGAAACCACTCGGGGCGTTGGATGTTTCAATAGACCATCAGGATGGGTTGTATGTAGTCGTATATCCGACCAAAGATTCTGAATGAAAAATTTAAATCACATCTAGACACCCTAAAGCTTTCTTAGCATTATACAAGTACTAAATCACAGGGGTCCTGTGGTGAGCCCGAGGTGAACACGGGACATCAGAAGACTGGGATAACAAACATTACTTCTATGGACCATTTCAGAAAAAATGACGACCTCATAAGAAAAATACATCATTAAACAGTCCAATGTTAAATCTTACAAAATGCAAAAGCCTCTAACTTTTCACCAATGACCATATTCCTGAGTACCACCATTAAACCTTTTTGGAAGAGATGTCCTAATGTTATGTTTTCACTACAGTTAAGAAGTGAAATTTACAACAAAAGCAAAACTAAGCTACTACGAATGCTAGGGAAGTGATGCTGTAGACACAGTTTGAGATCGTCTGACACAGTTTGACAGTTATAAGTTTTTAGGAATAACGGCAACAAATCTGAGAGTTTTGTGGCGAAATGATCCTAAGCATCATATATCACAAGTTCACTGTCCATCTCATATAGCACACCCACTTACCTCTGACCAAACTGACTAACAAAAACTACACGGATACCTGCCTTCTCCCCTTTTCACAACCCCCACCCCATGCCCACTGATCAAACAAACACTTCCCAACCACTGGTCTTTCATCACCCGGTTACCATGGCAACCAGACATACCTGGGTTCCCGACTCCACCAGGAACCTGACTGTACTCGGTTGTATCATAGATCTGGTGCCACCAGGTATCCAGTGACCAGGTCACATGACCAGGTCACATGACCAGGTCACAGCCAGGCCAAATATATCCCACTGGGGTCTGTCGGGGGTTGTTTATGAGTTGCTGGAAATGTCAGACTGGATCAACAGAAGCGGTGTTGCTTTTAGGGTCTGAAGAATTATGACACCCTTACTACCTGTTAGCTGTAAATCTAGAGGGACTTACAAGATCAACATTTTGCCGAGGCACAGAGAAAACAGACCACCAGTACGTCAGAATCTGCCTACCTAATACTCTGTTGTAAAGTCCGAATAAACCTTTCCTCAGTACAGTTCTAATGGCTTGTTTTGCAGCAAGACACCATTTTTGGGTAAATAAATAATTTCAGACGCAACCAAATAATGCAGTATTGTAAGATGTTGCCACTTTAAATACTACACCTACTGAATTTCCATTCCAAGGTTCACACGTCACATTACGTTCGACAAACAGCTTGTACATTATTAGTATAATGTGTGTGAAGTGACGTAATGACACCTCGACAAACCCACTCATTCTAAAAAGTGAAATATAACCCGCCATTTGCAGTTGCATACAGAAGAGACAGAGTTGACGGATGTCGCATCAACCGGGCTAAAAATAAACAAACGCTTCCACTTAATAGAAGCCGAATGCTGCAATGCAACTTTGAAGCCTGATTAGCTTTCAAGAGTGGACCTTTATGAAGGGCTCGCCGACTGCTTACAAAACCGAGGCTGGCACCGTGAATAACAATGGAACACCAGAAAGATTGGTCACAGTGCTATAGACTTACACCATGCGGTCGAGCCACTCACATCATATTCGTTTTCATTACACAGCCCGGATCAAAACGGCTACAGATCTTGCTGTGACAAACCAATCCGTGGTCGCGGAAATGTTAGATTGGCAACGGTTTTAGCTTTTTATAACTCAATGAAGCAAGTTCATGCAACGTTCTGCGTCTTTGCCGAGTTCTCTGACATCGGTGAGACTCCAGAAGAAACAGCGCATCTCAAATATGCGTAGAAATAATTCTTGATAACTAGCTTTTTAATTGAGACCACCAACTGGTAGATCAGAGACAATGGCCCGCAGAAGTAACTGAACAGAGAAAGATGAGAGGGGGTGGGCCCCAGTGCTGGGGTTGGAGCCACTGCTAAAATGGTCCAAAGTTGGTTTAGTAATAAGCCAAAGAGCACGTTGCCAACCACATCACACAATTTCATCAAAACTGTCATGACAGTAAATTTTTGTAATGTTCATATCATTCATAGCACGGAACATCTCCAAAGCTTGTAACACTGGCCAGTAGCTGCACACAATACACAGAGAATTTAACAAGATTTAACAAGATTGCCACCTAGAGATTCAACTCTAGATGGCAGGTGGACTAGGAAGCCATTTGGTCCAGAATGGCTGGATTGCCTAGGGCGAATCTCAAATGTAAAAACCCTTTCTCAAACGAAGGTGTTTTTACCATTCCAAAGTACCTCACCTGCCGGATGCATGCCAAAAATACCACGACAAATTTAGCTAGAACTTTCAAAGCATCAAACCCACAGTACTTTCGTAAAAACCCAAACAGTGTGTTCTACATGTGCATGTGTATTCTGCATGTGTGTTCTGCTTGTGTGTTCCTCAAGAGCTACAAAGTCAACAACCAGTTGAAACAACACCAAAACTTGCCTTTACGTGTCGCAATGACGTTCTGCCACGATACGGGTTAGTGCCGACAGCATGCTGTCGACTGCTGACATGTTCTCTACAGCTGACGAAACTGCTGACGACATGTTGTCTACTGCTGACGACATGTTGTCTACTGCTGACAACCTGTTGTCTACTGACAACATTTTGACTGCTACTGACAACATGTTGCTTAGTGACATCATTCTGTCTTCTGCTGACACTCTGTCGACTGCTGACACTCTGTCGACCGCTGACACTCTGCCGACTGCTGACATGATGTCTGTGATGACGTCGCACTGCACTGCTGACAATGGTCTTCTTCTTCTGCACCGGCATTATCGGACAACAGCTGTTGGACACCAACCAAAGTCAGCACAGCAACACTACGTGAACTTGTCAGTGCCGACTACGTGTACACGACGGATTCACTCATGCACGACGCAACAACAAAGGCGACTATCTCACCCGCGGAATCTTTACGTCGTGTTCACTTAACCGTGTCAATTGCCTGGCTTGTTGTGGCTAGTCGACACTGCCATGTCGTGTCGTGTCATTTCGTGTCGACTGTATCAACCTCGCTGCCGTTCGTCTTGCCACCGTTTTTGCTTCAAACAATGCAAGCTCTCCCTCATCAGTTGCCACAACACTAACACAGCTGAAACACTGGCAAAGTCCACATCCAGCTGTCTCAATGAATGAGGGTCAAATCTGACCAGCCAGTGGATGCTGGAGTGATTGGCCCAGGTTTGTTTCAGCAGTGCCCTGGGTCACGCTGCAGTTAAGTAAACACAAAAGCAATCTGCAGCCAGTGTCAGTCACTCTGCCACAGCTGAACCAATGCAGTCCCTAGACACAAGGTCCTATTGATCCAGCTAGACCAGCCCCTACCCCTGGCTGTGGGCAGTGGCTCAGTCAGCACAAACGCTAACAAATTGCCTAAGAGTAGGCAGCCAATTCCACTTGGTAATAAGCCATCATTGGTGGTCCTGCTCTAGGTTATTATAGCATCCTAGTCCAACTGCCTCCTCAGATGAAACCGCCAATGATCACAACACGTCACGTCCTAACCAAATCACGACGTTATGACGCACAGATTTGATACCACATGAATACCCCTGCTTATGAGTTACAACCAGCGCTAATACGCACCATATTCCTGCGTGTCGGTCTTTCTGGGCACAGGCGAGCTTCCTAGAAGTGCAGCCGCGGGCCCCAGAATGTATTACAGAGTTGCAAGACAGCTGATGCCCAGTGCCGCGTTGATCTGGCCCCTCCCAGCCACAGTTTCAGTGGGAAGCTTTGCTTCTGAGACTGGTGCAGAAAGATCAGGAGATGGGCCCATAGGTCACAGACAGTCGGCCTCGGCTCCGGCTGTGCACAATTAGGTGAAGGAACTACTGGAAGCAGAGACTGGTCTTAGATCATGGGGGTGGCCGATCGGAGATGTTCCCGGTTGTTATCCGTACACCACTTCAAAGCCGGGCGGGAATTGCCACTGCTGTTGCCCCGTGCATCCCTCCCCCTCCCGTCGGAAGACGGCTGCCGCAGTATGGGAAGAAGGGACGCATCCCATCAGCCCCACACCTGCCCTATCCTGCCCAGGGCACACATCAAAGTCATCCCAGCAACACACGATACAACCAGACCTATGTGAAATTCACGGCTCACATCTTGCATCTATCAAAGCCACAGCCGGCTGAAGATGAAACTGGGGCCATAAAACCCACCTTAACTCACAACCGAATGACGCCAGCCATGCGAGTGATGCCATGCTGTCAAGGCTCTCTCCTTTTCCAGGGCTGTAAACATCATGACATCCCAGAGGGTATTAGCCAGACCCCTGCAGAGTTCCGACTACGAACTTACAGACACTTCCCTGGGATCTTGTAAGTGACCACACTGAACCCTGGACACAGTGACCCCTGCACCAAGGGCTGTCCAGCCATCTCATAAATGTGCCCAATGCACGGCCAGACATAAGTAAACAGTCAGTGTTATTGATTCAATATAAATTCTCCACAGAAGCCACAAGCAGGGATGGATGTCCATGAGAGGAAACATCAAAGGGACTATCCAGGATAGTCACCTCTTGTGATCCCAGCTCTTCACTCAATCACCACACTTCAGTCCAGGTTATTCTGTTCTAAGAAAACACAGTGTGTGTTCTCACATGCTGCTGAAAATGGACTGGCAGAAAGTATGCACAACTGTGTCAATATTGTTACTGGACCCACAAGAAGGACACACATTTTATACACAGTGGTAATTTTATGTACTTCTTCATAATTATTTCATACTTTATTTACATTATAGGTTATTAACTTGGTTTAACCTTTTTTTACTTTAAATGATTACTGGATCCATATTGTCTAGGAGACAGTTAATCTTATTTTGTTTTGTACAGTTACACGTTAATACACAGTAGGTTTAATAATTGTAATTCTCTTTTTATAAACATGTTTATTTCAGTGCACATTTGTATTTTTTTAATATGAAAATACTCATGGTAATTTAAAACCGACTACAACACCTTTCTACACCCTATCATCAGTGCTGTTTTTAGTTTTCTGAAAAATACCTCACTCGATAACTGGACATCCATATTTTTTAACCACACCGGCAAAATAAATAAAATCTGCACACGGCCCGAATTTCACCATTACTGGCAACATCCCTTAATTGTTCATCCATCCAGATCTCTATATCAAATGAATTCGACACTTCCGGAATATGACGGATGACATGATGGCACAATGACACATCCCCCACAGGCACGAAGCCGCACAATCATGCATTTATGCCAAATCAGAGACACACGATACGAATCATACGATCGCTCGGACTTCATGTGCAGACATTCATAACAGTAAATGTTATCATTGCTTTGTCTTTATTCATGTTAAATGACACCGAATGGACTCAGACACAGAATTGTTTACTTCAACTCAACAGAAACGCTACATTCTAAATAATAAAATAAATACCAGTGTTTTATCTCATTTTATCATGTTACGTTAGTAAAATGGAATCTTCCTACTAAGGCCACCTTCTGGACAGCAACCTGAATAGTGAGGTGACCTTATTAGTAGGCAGAATTTCCTATGCATTATTTGTATATGACAGGGCTTGACACTAACTCCCATGAAAGACCTTGCCAATTACCAAATCATGTTCATTTGTCCCAAAATAAATTAATCTGTTCTACCAAATATTACGTTACATTTAAAATGCAACTTTTATTTCTACAACTTCCCTAATCCACAACGGTACTGATGCATTCACTACATTAGTATGAAGTCTACAATCTTTGTTTTATGTGGACGAATTACATTTCAAAATTCTACGTTCCGAGGTAATATGAAACGTTCAGGTCAGAGTGTCAATTTTTTAATGTGACACCATTGCGCCACCTAGTGTCGAAATGGGATAAAATAGTGCTAGAACTATGTTGCCATTAGTCTCGTGGAAAGTGAAAGCATTGAGTGATGGATGACATGTTGGTGTGCAACATTGAACAGGGTAGGTTCCATTAAAATCTGATATGTCAACAAAATAAAATGTTTCAATATTTTTACTATAATAAACGGTATGTACCGCAACTCAATCAACCTTTCCCATTGGACAAACGTACTGGACAACGTGCTTGTCCGGCACGGGTAATTATTTGTCTCGGACAGTGTTTGTGTCAATTCTGTCAAGCTCCACAGAATAAATCCAGGACAGGCAACAATAAATGCAACACTGCTGTATTAACTACGGAACTATAAAACAAGGTTCGACTACACATCAAACAAGTTATTAAACTAATTTAAATCAATGCATTGCAAGATCTTTCTACTGCCCACACCTCTTAAGGTATTCAACAGTTTCCCTATGGAACGTAATAAAAAACTACATAACATTCCAGATTTACATACATCAGCCGTCTACCATTCAGATAAGCCATGTTTATGCAATCATGTCTGAGATATGAATGCAGGCACGACGCCTAAAAAACACCCAAATCGTGGGACAATTTCGTCGTGCCGGTGCGTCAAAGCGGTGTTGTCACCTGGCATATTCAGGACAGCTGTGACAAGAATCTCGACGACAGCTACTTTGAGTCGGTGCACAATGAAGCTAATTATGAGCGAACGAAAACCACAATTATAGCTAACAGCCTGACACATCTCCACATCATTCCTCACATCTGCCGGCATCCGACGGCATCTGTCATTCCGACGTGCCACCATAAACGTCATTTCGCCGCTCCAATTTGCCGACGTTTTTTCGAGACACTCCATCGGCCGGTGCACACATATGAATGGGTGTAATTTGCTTGATGTCGAATCGCATTTGCCAGCCTTAATTTTGATGCTGGCGGTTTTATCACTTCCACGAAAAAAAAGTTCGCAATTTTTCTGCTAGGTGATTGCTTCCTGTGATGTGTTTTCTATGCACGTGAGATGTGAAACTTCCATTGTGACCTGTTCATGGAAACGCTGACTAATCGAATATAATCTGTATCCAGTTGCCACGCACATGGATTGAAATTAGGCCAGACAGATGTAGTCACGTCAGGGCTAACAATAACAGCAACCAGTTTTTGCATGGTTTTAGGGAGCCTTTATGGTGTGCACATGTGTTAATGGCTTCATTGGCATCACACCTGCAAGCTGCCAGTTTTATGAACTTGCAGAAAGTTACAATCGCACGTAACAGGTGTTTTATTTGATTTTTGTTTCCACAACAAATGTAGTGGTACTGATAGTAAAGCATTATAGTTGCTTTACTATCAGTACCACTACCAGTACCAATGCAGTGCCTAATGTTGGATTCAATAACATAATTTTTTTGTTTTGAACTTTTCATAAACCATCACAGTGCACTGGACAGTGTTCATATATACGACGCTTTTACAGCAAAAGTAATTTACATTACAACACATTGCATTTTGCCTTACGAAAACCTGCTTTCATGACAAGAAGAAAAAATATGTATTAATAATGCACGTCCGGGAAAATTATACCTACGTCTGTGGACAGCTATGTCAGCGATAAGCACAACATTGAGTATGATGTAATGCTTAATAATTCAGTAATCTTTCCCCCAGTGTTTGATGTCCTCTCTAGCTACTTACTAATCATGGCTTACGTCGCATTAGTATTTGACACCCCAACACAGATACTAAATATGACAGAGTGATTCGCCCAGAATTCTGGCAAGTGCAGAAATGTGTGTGCCTCTGTGGAATAGTTTGCACATGTGTGCACTCAAACAGGGTTTACAAACTCTAGGCAGTGCTTTAAGGCCATCCAAAACACCACAGGTTACCAACTTTTTTTGGGCACGCATAAGTTCATAATCCAATTCTGGAGCATCGTCGACTCTTCAAGAAACATTTCTAATGTGACTTTCTCTAAAGCATTCAAAAATGTGTGTAGCCTGGATCGTTGACGGGACCGAGATGAGAGAATAACGTGTTCCCTTTTTCTGGTGAACTTTATTATTAATCAATAGCAAGTTTATGTGGAAAACAAAACACTTTAATATCACGGTTTAGCAAATATCCTGCAGCAGAAACTGGAACAATTGATTGGTGAAGATATGAATTCATAAAGTTGGAAGAATTAATTAATTAGACTGAATTTGTTCAGCTCACAACTGTAATGGGTTATATATTTCTACATTTTGCCATTCTGCCAGACCGAGTTTGCTACTATGACCACCTATTAATAGTCAGCAACTTGAAGACAAAATTAAATTTAACTGATTCTGCTGACACTTAACAAAACTTCGCTATACGAGTAGGTAGAATTTAAAATGTACCAAAGCAATTTTTTACCTCCTAGCAAAGAGAGTGAGCTGTGTGAAATGAGACACTCACTTGTCTGGCACTTCCCAGTCTTAGTTTTGATCTTTGAGAAGCGCCACTTTCAGCCAAACACCCCTTTGTGACTCCCTTCGACAACATCAAACGATTCATCGGGTGCCGCATACCACACCTTCTTCCCGCGACCTCTCAGAGTTGCTTTGTAAAAAACACGCTTGAGTGACGACAACGGCTTTTGCTACTATCACCCAACCTCGCCAAGGGGTAAGAAATGGAGACACAGCCAGGTACTATCGCAGACCATAGAAGGGTATTTTCCACAGGGCAATGAGCGCAGAGTGACTGCAACTACCATGTTCGCAAACGATCTACATGATCGGAGCCCCCCTCAGACAACAGACCTGTCAGTGATTTCAAAACAACACGAGAGGTGCCCTGAACATATTCAGCATTCCAGGCGAAACCAAACCTTGGCAGCTAAAGTGGGGCAGAGCAGATAATTTTGAGAAAGGGTGGTGCTATCATTCAAAAGGAGAAGGGTTATTAAAATAAATGTCACTTCAAGAGTGTGACTGACCAGTGATCAAACGCTTGCCTCTGTGGTTGCCATTCCACCAGACAAAGATGGCATTTTTATAAATCGTTCTTACACAGAGACATCAAGGATAATATCTGTTGTAGTTTTCATATTTTATTAAAAATTATATTAACAAATGTTTCTGCCCCATCCACGTCAGAATATTATTTGGATTTCACGTTTGTCTTTATGAGACAGTACTCATGTTTATGTACATCCAAGAACAGTCGTTTGTCTTCTGCATAATGCAGTACAGTGACAAATTCTCCAAAAGCCAATAAGCTCAAGGTCCTTCAATTGTATTTCCACCATCATTCTGCCAAAAATATCATTTACAAAAAAGATTATAAAAAGCCACTCCATGTTGAAAACACACTGCCGAAAATGACACAATAACATGTTATTGATGAAATACCAGACACAGTCAAGTAACCATGACCAGATGCTGGTTGCAACAGTTGACTGGTCTCACGACATACTTCATTAAACACGTACGTAAACCTTCTCGCCCACACACCGAAGCAAACAAACACATTTACACATCAAGAAACCTCACATCACGGACATACTTTTTACGAAGATAACCAAACAAAACCGACACCATGGCATAACGCCAAACTAAAACGCTAACCAGGAAGAGGCGCCACATTAGAACCAGATCTAGAAAACCTCCACAAATAAGCCACACGCATGAAGCTTCGCAGTCACGCCTGACCGATTCCACGCATACCCGATTAATCAACTCATCATCGCCTGTGTGCACTTTCTTGAACCCATGCCTTGTTTTCGTTCTACCATCAATAAATCTCACATTATATATTATCGTTTTCACGATTACCGACTAGCAAAAACAGCATCGGTAACATCAAACGAAAACGTCGAACAAAAAGCAGTGGCATGACAAAAAATGACCGACATCATTTTACAAATGATCTACACCAACGAAGCCATCTAAGCCTCCGGTGTCCGCAGCTGGAGGGTTTATCCAGGGACAGTCTTGTGTCTGCCAGCTTAGCTAAATCACAGGCTAGTTACGTCTCCTGCCTCGCTGTGATTAAGGAGAGCGCGGTTACTGGCCCAGTTTGCCTCTTTCATCTCTCTGCTGATCCCTGATCCTTTCCACTGCTTTGTTGGGGCGCATACCACCTGCTTTCCCACATGTGTACAGCCCTCGTGAGACATACTTTTACGTACAGACCCGTCCACCCATTATTTGGACGGTAAAAACCTCGTTTTCGACTTGGAGTAAGTTGGATGGGAAGAAATATCACTAGATAGGTGAGGTGGTGGACAGGTAATAAGGAGTAAAGATATTCCAAGATCATCATTGGTGACAATTATAACAGGTATAACGTGTGTTTGTAGTGTATTTTTGGTCATAATACACATCTCAACACTGGTTTGTGTGTGTGTGTGTGTGTGTGTGAGTTAACACAAACGTGTAAATCAAAAACTTGTGACCTGCAAATATTGTATCCTGCATAAAGCCCTGTCACTGGTGGTGATCGTGGAAGCTTATATGACAAAACAATGAACATTTCACAAAGGAAAAGCATTAGGAATGACTTAAAATGTGTTAGTATATAAAACAGAATACTACCCAGGTGTTTCTGGAAAAAACAAAAAAAATTGTAAATACATATTATACCAACTACAAAGTGCAGTGTGATGTAATGATGACACAGCCAACCTGCCCATGTTCACATTTATGACTGCCTAAATAATGGTTCCAAGTCATTCAGATCAGTCAAGAAATGTGTCCGTGTGTAAACACCAACAGACAGATATACTCTCACATTTATGTACAAGACACAAACTCATATTTAATTTAATAAATTACGTTACGTAAGAGGTGGCAATGAACGGATAAAAGAAAACTCTGGCAGTGATTTCACTTGCACAACAAATACCCACATTCCACCGTTTGTACAAACAGAAAAGTTGAAATCGGGAGACAGTAAACTGAAATGCCATGCCGGAGGGATCAAAAGACAGTGGCCTAGATAAATGGGGCTAAACCACTGCAAAGGCCTGGCCCCTGTGAACCGGCTGTCACAAACGATATTCAATTTAGCAGATCACAGATCCGGATAAGATATCTCTGGTTGCAGGGAAAGTCTGCAGCGCACCACTTCAAAGCCACCACCTCGGAAACATTGCTCCACCAAAATAGCTCGCCGCGGCCAACGAGAAAGCAGTGCGAGATATTATCCGACCATCAAATTGAAAACACCATTGTGCTCGAAACGCACAGCAATTTAGCTTTGTCTTTTTCGAACAAAGAAGTGGGCGCGTGGAGAGGGGGATGGCTTGTCGCATCCCCAAACAAGTTCTACATTGTACCACTCGACGTACACGTGTTTTTTTACCCCCACAGTCTCGAGGAGAAAGACCACCCAATAAGCGCGAGGGCAAAACGTCTGCGAAACCGAGTTATACATTTCCACCATTTGTGCATTGGACTGCAAACCGCTATGGAATTCTGGGTAGAATGCAATCTAATAACAAGAGCAATTCAGTGATGCACTGATAGGATCTGTGATTTTGTATGGGACTCAACAGTGAATTGGATACTTCTGTGTGCATTTTCTATTTTTGGAAGGGGATTTCGTACAACTACAACAAATAAGCCCAAAGCTGGATAATATTAGCAAGCCAGGCACACAAAACCAAGCCAACGTTGCCTATAAAATAGATGCATAATAATAAATAGTAACATTCTTACAAAAGCACCAAATCTAGTTAAAACTCCTCAACGCAAGCGGGTGTAAAAAATTAAAAATAAACACTGCAACATTCTGTGATGTAAATAAAATACCCAAGCGATTAGATCATATATGATCAAATTAGTCGCCATGGACATGCACGAAAATGTTGCATAACAAATTGAGGGCTTTTATCTTTTATGCAAACACTGCTTTGAAGTCCGTAAACCTGTTGGAGTTTCACGTTATTTCTGCTAATCTAATCAGTGAGAACGGAAGGGGCTAGCAACAAACGCCAGATCCATCACGACCGCGCTGGATCTTGACAGTTAGCCGAGCCAATAACACAGGAAACGCCGGTGGTATCGTCTAAGTTAGCACGCGGTTTAGCACATTTCTCCATTTCCAATGTAGCCATACATCAAGTTGACAGCGACATTAATACCGGTTGCACTGTTAATTCGCACACTGCCGCAAACGTCAAGTGCGAATGCGCGGCACGTGTGCCGACATCAAACGACTCCGACAACTGGTGCGGAACTTCAGGAATCAATAACTTTGTATTACCAAGAGGCGTTCTGCTCTGTTGGCTAAGCAGAACGTCGATTTCTGTTTGTTGCGGATGGCGGAAATGGCTCTTCTTTAGGAAGACGGGCGAATGATACAATGAAGCCATGTAAATGCTACAGGACATCACCAAACAAACACCAGTAAACATCGCATCCGGTAAATCGACCGAGCCAGGAGAAATCGTAACAACTGGATTTAGTGAGACACGCAGAACGCTTCCTTTAGTCACTCACACAGCGTGTCCTTGACATTGGCGGTCACACTTGAGTGAACACCGCTGCACTGTGTGATTAATCAGTGCTGTGGGATGGAGACAGATAGACTGGCATGTATGAATTCGCCGGCTGCACGAGTTGACAGCCCCATCAACAACTTGAAGATGAAAGCGGGCAGAAAAACATCCATGATTCACTTATCTACCTTTGATGAAGAAGGTGCCAGCAGGAAGGCGTGGACGTCACAGAAGACTGCGACATGAAAACAAGAGAATCCCATGTATCTACTTAAATGTACTTGTCATTTTGGCAAGCGCAATTGGGAGTTACAAATCACTTGGGAGTCACAAGTAGATTTCCTGGTAGTTTTTCTATGCACAGTAACTTATTTTTTACATTATGCTAGAAGCCCAAAATAAACCGGTGACTGCAAAAAGAAACATTCCTGTATACAGTTCTAATTCCCATTCTTGGAATACCGCCTTTTTTACACTTGCCGATTCCAATTCTGATTCCATTCACACCGATTATGATTCCAATTCTGAGGCCATACACACCAATTATGATTCCAATTCGGAGGCCATACACACCGAATATGATTCCAATTCTGAGGCCATACACACTGATTATGATTCCAATTCTGAGGCCATACACACTGATTATGATTCCAATTCTGAGGCCATACACACTGATCATGATTCCAATTCTGATGCCATACACACTGATCATGATTCCAATTCTGATGCCATACACACTGATTATGATTCCAATTCTGATTCCATACACACTGATTATGATTCCAATTCCAATCATTCACAAATTCTGATTCCAGATATGGGATCGGAATCAGCCTCGGAATCTCGGAACCAGGGGAAACTGCGGTACATCACTGGGCACATGCACTTATAGGTAGTCCAGCCTGCTTTTGAATCCTGCCAGTAGTTATAGGTTTCCCTGGCAGTGGCAACCCTCCCCAAATGTAGCATGTTTACTATATAGGGTGTTTACAATTGTATGTTTATTATACAGGGTGTTTACAATTGTATTGTTTACAGTTTGAACATTTCACATGATTAAAAAGGTAATTCGTGATATAATATATAAAAACATTAGAAATAACGGAGGTTCCCTTGACGCAGTACGTGATGACAAATCCTCCTATGTCTAGGGTTAACAGATCAGTTCACGTGTACCATACAGCACATACCAAGAAACTAAAAATGTGGTACACCATTATGACATTGTGTTATACAAAATGCAATGACTAAACAGTATTTATCCATTGGCATTTGTTCTGTATAGGTCGGGGTGCAACTCTACCCCACTAACCCACACTGATCCCTGCTGAAAACATTCCGCAGTAAGGCATTCATGAAAGGGATCCACCTTCTATTTCTTTACAACTGGCTTAAATGTAGAAGTCCCTTCACTCACACAGTAATAAAAGGGAGACAGTTCCCACCCAATCCGAGCTCGGCAAAACTTTGTCAAAACATTAACTCATGTTGCAAATCTTCCTGCAATTTTTGCAAGGACGCATCACGCAAAGAAGACAATTACTCGACAAGTACTCAGCCAGTCATTAAATCTATGTGCCAGTGACAGATTTAGGGACGGCGGCTGGCAGATTGGAGGATGTGAAGTACAGGGAAAGTCTGCTGAGGCCATAATTGTGCAAAACCACCTGCTGAAATAAATTACAGCAGCTGTAAATTTAAGAAGCGCCATTAGACAGCTGGTCCTAATGTAGGCTGAGTGAATAATCAAAGTGGTCTTTCTCTTAGAGTCGCATCGTAAATGTGGATGAGAGATCGAGTCATTTTTAAATTTGTGATTCCATGAAACGGCAGAAATTTTTCATTTTCACTGACAAATATTGAAGCATTTTGTGAATTTTCTGGCAGTAGCATTTTATCAGGTTTTGCCGTATTTTATTTATATTTCTTTTAAATAGTTAGACCTTACATGTCGGCAGTGTCTCATTATCCATTAGAGGCCCAGAGCTCACCATAGATAACATAGTTTTACTTACAACACAGGCCCCCAAATAGTTGGGGGCTTGTACTGTCAAACAACTAATGACAGCTTGAATAAATGCCAATGGATACTGACATCATCACCTGGTCTGGTTTATTTTAATAATTATCCATTATTTAAGTAATGCTAATCTCATAGGTGGAATATGAAAGAACTGACTTATATGTAATTCGAAAGAACTGATTTATATGTAAATATATATAAAGTAATATGGTAAAATAAAGAATATCCATGTACCTTGTGTAGAAAACTACAGTACTTTACTATAGCATCAAGACAAAATAACCGAATGCCAGGGTAAATAACAGAACAAGAAGAGGACTAGATAAACATGTACAATGTTGACCCACAGTGTCAGCGGTGACTGTGATTGCCCCCTTCTCCCATTGAGGTAACATAGCTTTCCGCCATGCTGTCTGCGTTGACAGGCGCAAGGTGACGATGACGAATCCGAAATGTTCGCCCCCTGTCACTGGAGACAGGCGTGAAAGACAGGACAGGTGCAAGGATGCAAACACAGCCCACCAGGTGCCACTAGCATATGAAGTATGGCGTAGTCGGCAGTCGGCAGTAAATCTGTGGTCTGGTAGATTCCTCCGATTCCCAGCAGATTTTTATGCGGTAAACCGAACCGGCATTCCGGAGTGGGATTGCGGATACGTTTTCTTTGACTCAAGTTTGAGGGTCAGCGACTGAGACATGGTCCTGATTTTACTCCACTACTGCCTGTCAGGTGGTTTCTAAGATAACCTGACCTCTGACCTTGTGTCCTCTGACCCGCTAATCCCCCATCTGCTCACCCAGGGTACTACTTACTGCCAGTGTCCCACTCCCAAATCCTTCTTAAGAGTTACCCACAATCCAATGCCATGTCCAAGTCTAACACCCTTTTCACCACATCTCATGCAGACAGGCATGATCAAAATTGTACCAGTCAAGAAATGTCCTGATACGTGTGTGTGTGTGTGTGTGTGTGTGTGTGGTGTGTGTGGTGTGTGGGTGTGTGTGTGTGTGTGTGTGTGTGTGTGTGTGTGTGTGTGTGTGTGTGTGTGTGTGTGTGTGTGTGCGTGGTGGTGTGTGTTGTGAGGTGTGTGTGTGTGTGTTGTGTTGTGTGTATGTTGTGGAGTGTGTGTGTGTGTCTCTGTTGTTTTTATGTTGTGTGTGTGTGTGTGTGTGTGTGTGTGTTGTGTAAACCTGTGAGTAGGCGTGTGTTTTGTGCTGCCTCATTTTTTACCTGTCCACTATGATGATTAATCCTTATCACAGATAAATCTTACCATTACCAGTCACAAATTTGTTACAATTCTGGGAAGACTTTTTTCCTCCTTATTTTTTACCCATCCAGAAATATTATTATCCATTCAAATGACAGGTGGATGGATCTCTACATAAACCAATGCACTGAAGCTAGGCCAGTAAGTTTTTTGCTCCTCAAATTTTTTTGTCCACTATAATGATTACCCATCCAAAATGAACTATACCCACCCAAATGATGGGTGGAAGATCTCTATGTAAACCTAGGCAGGCAGCGGTCTCGCAGAGCCAAAGTACAGCTCATAAAATGGTGCTGACGCCACCAAATGGTCCACCCACTAAGTGTATAGCACCAAGCCAGAAGTTTGCTCTGTGTTGAATTTGTCTTCAAAGGCGCCGACACCGGCTCTCAACATTCTGGAGCTGGTCCAAAATGTTGAAAGAGGAGCCAACTTCACATGGCTCGATGAAGTGATAACCGCAAATGTTTAGTGTCACGTCCTCCAGAGATCCTTAGATGCCATGTGGAAGCACTTTGGAAGTGCATTTTGCTTCCGTGTGTTCTGTCGAATCACCATCAAAAGGAGACCTGTGTCTGCATTCACACAGCTTCCTAGCCGCTATTTCTACCTCTGGTGTAGCTATTCCTGAATTAACAAACTATAGCTGGACTATGCGGGCAATGCCTGAAGACCTACAGGCCTATCTGTAAATAAGGCCGACAGTGTTTTATTTTTAGACTGCTCAGCCAGACAAAAAAGATACAAAATTACAGACGAGGATGAAATAAAAAGAGCTGATAAAAGATACTGTGTAACTCATTCTATCTAATAACACTGTTACTTACTGGAAAGCCTTTGATGTTTGATTTGAGGATAGTTCAGTGGAAGTCATACACAACTATAAATATAGAAATTAATTACATTTAACCTTCTCTAATCTACAAGACTATATATGCATGTAGTCACAAACCAGACCATTAACTACAAGCAGCATTTGGATGGACACAGACATTCATCAAGTCAAAATGGACCTTGGGAAACATCAAAGGGGGATGTGGCTACTCTGTGGTTGGGTGGGGGGTACTGGATCCAGGAAAGTTCAGAGAAGTGCAGGCTGCATCAGCCTCCACCACAACACCATCATAAACAACATTCTTGTGGAAAGCTGGAATTCATGCAGGATGCAGGGGCAGTGCAACATGATAATACATACACAATACTCTGTCCTTCCCGCAAGGCAGTGTCAGGCAGATTGCACGGCAAGTGGGCCAGGGAATATGGACTGATCCAGGGTGCAAAAGGGTAGTCCGGATTTATATTTAGGGTGATGACAAAATGAAGGTGTTACAAAAGAGTCCTTCTCAATGGTTTCTGTGGCGTTAATATCTAAATGCTTGTTAAATATTGTCAATCAACTCAAGTGTTCAGGATTTAATAGAAACAATATTATACTGTACGGTATGGTAACATGCCATACTATACAATTCCATACTGTATGGTACCATACCATACCATACTACACTCTACCATCCCATATTGTACCACTGCATATCATGATACATCTATGGAATATTGTGTGAATTCTGTTTCTTCTGCTCACCAGACGTGGCACTAATGAAAATATAAATTTCACTGTAATTTATAAAGAAAATTTAACTTTGTTTTTTACTAATTTAATTAATATTTTCACCAGCTCAAGTATTTCATGAAATACATATATACCCATTAACCATACAGTTAACTAGCATAACAAAATGTTGTTAACTCTGAATAAAGTCTGTGCGATCACAAACTTCACACAAAAATCTCTGGCGTTTATCTCAAATGGTGCACATGACAGGAATCTGCGATACAGTGTTTTATCTGTTTCTAGCCAGCCACACCAAGCATTGATCACACAACTGGGTCAGATCGGTCCACCTACTTTGATTACATTCACCCTTTAGATCTTACATAAATACACCTGCTGGCTAGATGTTTACAGCTGAAAATTTCAGCAGATAACGTTAGAACTTCTGCCTGTTCATTCCGACAGCATGTCGATCCATGGAACAAGCATATCTTAGCTAAACCAAGATTACATTTAAAGCAACATTGTCAGTGTCGCTACGCCAAACTGACAATTGGAAGCAGGAGGCCCGCTCAATCGGTTGTACTACATCCCAGCTGTTGTTTTGGGCAGGTGCGTGGGAACAATGATCAACCATTAAACTTCAAAGGTATCTGCTAGTTGAGGTGTGTGCTTTTGGAAAAAATGGCACATGGAGAAACAACATGGCTGAGTAACAGGCGTTGCATAATTAAAAATCTATTTATTACCACCTGTTGTCCAGTTACTCCAGTATGAACCATAACAATTTTTAAAACCTTAACCAGAGTGGGGGGGGTCAACATAAAATTGCTGGGTGCTTTTCTTCGGTTGCATTGCAACATAATCCCCAAAATTGGGGCGGCTGAAATGAGATGCATTGGGGACATACAGTTGACATGCATTGGGGGCAGTGTCAGGAAGTGTCATTAATGTCGTTGTGACCACGGAAGATCCCAAATTGTGGAACACACAAAGTGGGAGGAAAAGAGGTGAAGTGAGTGTGTAGTGTGAGTGTGGTGAGTGGTGAGTGGTGAGTGGTGAGTGGTGGTGGTGGTGGTGTGGTGTGTGGTGTGTGGTGTGTGGTGTGTGGTGTGTGGTGTGTGTGTGTGGTAGTTGTAGTGTGTAGTGTGTAGTGAGTAGTGTGTAGTGTGTAGTGTGTAGTGTGTAGTGTGTAGTGTGTAGTGTGTAGTGTGTGTGGTGTAGTGTGTAGTGTGTAGTGTGTAGTGTGTACTTACCACCGAGTCTGTCTTCTCCTGTTGGAGTGCGGCGTGCACCACCAGGCACTCTCCTGAAACATACAAAGCACTGATATCACAGTTCATCCTGATACACAAAGCACTGATATCACAGTGCACCCCAATACACAAAGAACTGATATCACCTTGCACAAAGCATTAATATCATAGTGCACTCTGATACACAAAGCACTGATGTAACAATGCATCAAAACATGCACCACACTTCTCCCAACTTCTAAACAGACTGAGAATTGATATATAGCTTCTACGTTACCATCACCAGATTTATAGAAAAGCTCTGTTCAGAATCAGCCTGGGCTGGTTATTATTAGCAGTGTGTTTGTGTAAGCATTGTCTTAAATATGCTGAACTTCAAAGAACTGCCCGGCCTTCACCACACTGCACTTACAGTTTGCTTCTGAGTTGAATTTGTTTACAGTTTGAATATTTCAGTTAGAAAAATTCAAACTTGAAACCTGTCTTGGACCTATTACTACATTCATTTACATTTATAAATGGGTAAAGAAAATAATTAGTTAAGTATGGTTTTATACCAGGATTATTTCACTTGGTCTGTATATTATTATCTTGATAAAACTCAACTATTCAAGGTTCAAATATTCAAAACATCACATCACAATTTTTTTCAGTTACACATAATATGCCAGTAATATAATGGAACTAAATACTTTTTGCAAAGTACTGGCCTCAGCTAGCTGGACAATGTTCAATGGTCTATATAATAGTGAATGTTCATAGCAAACACTTAGCGCTTTGATCAGTCAACGACTTTTTTGCTAGATGGGACAATATGTTGCTTAACTGACCTAAATTGTTAACCTTATGCTAAGGGTCAGGGATAACAATGTTGGCCTGTTAGGTAAGAGATCACCAGATAGTGCGCTTGTTTATCTCTTTTTATGTACCAGGGCAATGCATATTTGCAGTATCTTTGAGACAGACATTGGGTATAAGAAAGGACAGTCCTTTTTGTTTTGGAAACTCGCTTCATACTGCTATTATGATGAAATGTTCAGAATACACCTACTGTCATTGTTGAATGCAATACCAGGGAAGTTGTATTTAACTGTTAAAGAGATTACAACAGTTTACTTAAATTTAATCTGTTACATTGATTACTTACTATCATGACTGAATAATCATTAATACATGCATGTATAGATTATACCAACAAGACTACTGAATGCCAGCTAAATTGAAAAGCCTATTATTTTGTTTATTAATGAAGAACACAAAGTCATACGTCTGACAATGTCCTTTCTGTGGTGATTTGTAGTCAATTAATCTTTTCAGATTCGCTTCATTACAGATAACATCAGGGTGGATATCGGCTTGGTACTCCCGGCATTTTTACACTTATCGTCCTGCCAGCCCTTTACCGTTTACGATAGCATTTAATAAAGACAAAGATACGGGGGCCCGTCGACAAAAGGCGATTTATTCGTCGATTGACCTTTCCCGACCGACGGTGTCTGCCATCACCGAGAAAGGGCAAGTTGACGAGAGGGCCGATTGTGTCCGGGCCCCGGCCGGCATTCATCGCGGAGCGTCCTTACAAAGTGCTACAAGCGGACGCCTTTAAGAAAAACGACGTCAACAACAAAACGAGAGGCGGCCATTTGAAGTCGGCGCGAGCTCCGCGCGCTGCCGCCATAAATACGACATCAAAGGGACGCGCGGCTGACGAACGACTCGCGTCGGTCGCGGCCGGGTATTCATTTCCCAGCAATTTAACCCGCATTCGCGTAGCCTTTGATGTCGTTTTTTCGGCGGCCTCGAATGACTGGCACGGCTCGTAGCTCCGTGAGCGAGCTGGGAGCTCGGCCGGGGAACGGGGGATCAAGCAGACGGCGTGCATACCTTCCGGGCTCTGACGCGCGTTACTGGCGGCTGCTGGACGGGCGAACGAAGTGGCGGCGGCGCATGAAAGAGAAAGGAGAAGGCATGCAACAATGTCAGTCGGAATGAACGGGTCGACATACGTACACTGCGCTAGCTTACCGGTGTACTTATATCGATACCGATGCGGCAAACGCCGCGGCAAGATTAGCGCCGGTCATTATAATATTTACATTGGCGGGCAACGGACTCGTAACTCGAGTACTGCTCTACGGGCCGAGGGTGCAGCTGCGTTGAATGAAACGACAACAAACCAACACTTTTTGCATCTCGCACTCGCACGCACTCTTACTAATCGCAACAGAACAGCGCGAATTATACATGGTCACATCAACACAGTAGCCTATTACTATTCAGTCGATTATTGACAGTTCTGATTAGGCTAAGTTAGGTTAGAAGTTACTCCACTCTCGGACCCTCCTGAATTGTTGACAAGTTTCCGAGCACTGCACTGGTCTGCAGTGGCGAGCCTAGCTTACCGGCGGTATGTTTGCTGTGCGATTTGCCCATTTTCAATCGAACGCGCAAGCCGGATCGCAACACATGGCTGTCGAGGGCCGTACGCGCATAAAATATCCTCAAATGTCCACTCGTAAGTTGTAACTCCGAAACAAAGCGATCTCCGTAGCACCAATTGCATGAACACAACCGACTCCAGTAGCTATTTAGGCGCTGAAAAGATAAATTGGTGCACGGCGCGGGAGTTCAGTAGGCGTGGAACTCTGGCGTACTCACCGTAATGATTGACACCTCAGAGATCGCCCATTATCCGTAGGGTCCATGGGCTGTTAAGTGGCTTTACTTTAACAGTCGCTCTGTATTTGTCTTGACGGTTTATACATCATTACGATTCTTGCATTAATCTAAGTGATTGCGTGATTATCATGATGTTTAAATTCCAGAAAGTCATGCATATTAGATCGGATCTCGGGCGCCGCAAACGACGACCCGGCGCCCACCAAACATCCCAACGATGGACTCGTCCACCGGCGTCGGACGCGACAGATCGACGCGACGCTACGATTGGTCGTCGTCAGCGGCATACTTTTATTCCCATTCATAGGTGAATTGATTGCGATCGCGTTTTGGCTTTCATCTCGCCGACAGATAATACACATTTTATCGTCTCGACGCAGTTTGCCGCAGCGGCGATGAACGCGTTCGCCGTCCCATTGTGCGAGCGCCGCCTCTGCGAGCGAGCGCTGAACTAGACACCGCGCGCGCAGCGACGGGCGAGCGCGCGCGATTCGAGGCGAGGGGGGGACCGCCACATCACAAACTTGCGGTCGGGCAACAATAGGATCTACTCACGTTATTCGGCTTCTATCCGGGTGGCGCCGGGTACGCGGAAATGTTACGCGCGGAAAGAAAAAGTATCGCCGCAACTGCACTTGACCCTGAACAGACGCGGCAGGGGTGTAGACCCGCATAATAAAGGGGGGTGTCAGCAACACCAGTGGGCCCAGCGGGCGGGGCAGTAATTAACGCGCAGTTTGAATGGATGCGCGAACGGCGACCCTTTAATTAGGGAAATATAAACAGGTTTCCGTGCTCGTAGTTGGGAGAGAATCACAGTAATTTATGCCGGAGATTGAGTGAAGTAGGGACATTGACAGCTTCTGGTCTAATTCGTTGCAATGAGGGCACTTTTTGCTCATTAACTGTGATCAACACGCAACGTTAGCGTCCAATTTTTTTTCATCCACAATTTCAAAATGTTCATATATATATATATATATATATATATATATATATATATATATATATGTATATATATATATATATATTATATATATATATATATATATAATTTCAATATTATAAAGCATGCATGGGAATTAGAAGGATTTGGGGGCTGTTAGGAGATGGGGAGAGATAATGTTTAATCCCATATTTTTAAAGAAACAGTAGAGTGTATACACCACGCACTGCCAGTTTGAATAGTGCAATGTGTAATTATCATCTTGAAAATTATTATAGATGCTTGTCTCAGATTGAATGGGACATAATGTGAAAAAAAACTGTCATCTACATCAAAACTTGGTTTTTTCTGATGGGTAAATTCGGCCACCCATAATGTTACAACACATTTACTTACACATACATCACATGTATCATTTTACAACTTAAATGTTCTCCATTTACATGATATTCTTTACAACACGTCTACTTATAAATCAATGATGCTCATTGTATAGCTGATATTATCCATTTTACACGATGATATTGCATAATTGCAATGATATCATGGTAAAGCTGAAATGTCATACTTTCACATGATGCTTACAACTCTGTACAACTAAAATGTACATTTCTACTAGAGCGTTTTCAAGTGGCTTGGCATGTGTACAAACAATGTACAATTGTATAAATGAGTACTTTACAATTTATTCAGTTATCTCATTACCACTAACGAATCTCATTTGATGTGCAAAGGGTGTTATTGTCAGCTTCCATTGTAATTACCAGTCTAATTGAACTTTTTCTCAGAAGTGTCTCTGTTTGATAAGCGTCAAGTGATTTTGAGAGTATTTTCAGTTGTTGTGTGTGTAGTTCTTGTGAAATCTATTCATATCTCCTCTCCAGTCCTTTATTTTGTGTGGCAATCTCTCTAATACTCCCTGGTCTAATTAAATGTCTCCTCATTCAGGACAGCTGAAGTTTGCTTTAAGGTTATCCCATCAATACAGCCACCTCCAGCCACCTGGGATAATCCAAAATTATTTATATAGTAATCAAATGGAGGAAATTAATCACAGTAATACATAGACATCTTGTTAATCAGGTATTTTTTATCCAGTCCCAAAAGTGACAAATAATAAGGACCTGCTGATTATTTGTATACAGTGCAACTGAAGGGTTTTTGCGGGCTTCAAAGGGTGAAATGTGAAGTTTTGGAGGAGTCGAAACAGGGTGTAGTTGAAAGGATTTGATGAGTCTCAAAGGGGTGCAGTTGGAGGGTTTTTATGAGCCTCAAATGGGTGCAGTTGGAAGGTATTTATTGAGCTTATTGGGGGGGGGTATTTATTGAGCTTATTGGGGGGGTACCACTGGTAAGTTTTGGTGACATGCAAATGGGTGTATTTGGATGGTTTTGATCAACACTATATTCATCACATTTTGTTGCATACGAGTATGTTTTTTATGATGAAAACAGTGACACTTTCTACCCTCAACAGGCAACTAATAGAACTCCTGCCATGACCTTAACCCACACCCTTTCTCGTCATATTTACACCCTCCCTGTGTACACAACAACTGTTATGTACCTGGGTAAATGTAAATAAGTCTTATGGTGTCCAAACTCAACAAAGTAGAGGGTTTGGAGGGGCAATGTATCAGAGGTAAACCAGTTAGGGGTAGGTGGTTAAAGGTCAGGGGTGACCAGCCCCTTAGATAATGACAGGGGTCTTTTCTCTCAGGAGGTGTCACCCAATGTGATTGTATCCAGTGAACAAGGTGGTGCTATCACTTGATCATTGAACCATTTATCACAGAATCTGTCATGTCATTTCACCTTGGTGCTAACCTTCTCTTCACTTTTGTTTTTATGTCACTGTTTCCCGTGACTATTATCATCATACTGCGGATGCAGATTATCAGACTTCATCTAACAAAAGCTAGTCATTGTGATATTGAATATATTGTTCATGGCTCCAAGAATGGTTTATTGTATGATTTAACTTACTTTGGAGCAAAAATCTGAGCCAACACACATGACACCAGTACGTGAACAAGGCCCGTAGCTGACGGGTTGAAACGTTGTACTCATCGAAAAATCTTTGCTCTAAAGTTAGTGAAATCATGCAAGTCATTGTGCATTGTCATTCACTTAATTCACACAGGATGCAAATGACTATTGAGATACAAACATTTCTTGGTGTTAAAATAGTGACATTTATAACTGCAAGGAATAATACTGAGATAGTGCTATGTCATTATTTCTTTCATCAGAAGTGTTTATCAGATATTTAGTATCGAGACAGTTTAACATAATAAAAATGTTTTCTGGTTACATAAAATACTAAGTCACAGCAAATGATGGCTAAATTATACTACTGGAATATTCATGAAACAGCAGTTTAAGTGATTTAATGAATCTTTCTACATGTATTATATATAGAAAGACGAATCCAGGACAAAACCCCATCGGACATAACCCCATCAGACAAAACCCCACTCGGACAAAACCCCACTCACTAATACACATTTCAGACATAACCCCACTCTTAAAATAATATTTAATAAATGTTTTTTTTATTAGGCCTTTAGTGCTGTTGATTGATTGATTAATTAAGTAATGATTTTTATTATTACATACAACATTTATATACCACTCTCCATAATATTGTACAACATGTTCAAAAGTGCTTTACATGTAAAATAAGACTTAAATTAACTATATAAAGGTTATATATATACATATATAAACTGTTGAAGAATATATATATATGTGTGTGTTTTTGAACTTCAATAACTATTTGACCTGCTTTACTGTAACAGTTGTGATTATCCCTTAGATCAAGTAGCCACTGTAATTGTGAATTGATCATGAAAGGATCATCCCGACATCAGTAGTAGAAGGCTTCATGTAATTGCTAATGGTATCACATCCACATTATCCCTGACAGTAGCAGTGGTGGCTTCTTTTATAATTGGTACATGCATTCCAGCAACAGATCAAAAAGCCACTGCAGTTATGAATTAGTCATGAAAGGATCATCCCCGACATCAATAGTAGATGGATTTATTTCATTGCTAATGGCTAGAGCCTATGCTACATGTAGTAGCTGTGGATGGCTTCTTTTATAATTTTATATAAGGGCACTGGAAAATATATTTTTTAAATGGGGTTTTGTCCAAGTGTGGTTTTGTCTGAGTGTTTTTTTTTACAAGTGGGGTTTGTCTGAGTAGGGTTATGATGTCCAGTGGGGTTTTGTCCGTTTACCAGAATGACAGGAAGTCTTGAGATTCTGAGACTGAGTTATTGAATTCTTAGACTGTTGCATAATTGGCAATAAAATATGTAGCTGATGCGATGCCATTGTTCGTTGCAATTACTGATCTTCTCTGTGCCATGTCTGTCTGTCTGTCTGTCAATAGCTTTGGCAACCATGGCCCTCCAAACCTGGCATCCTCTAACTTTTGTTTTGTATGCTATTGCATTTCAACAATGCTTGCTTTGTTCTAATTGTGTCAGTCATGTTTCTTTTCAATTTACAAATTTTTCTCTTTACATTTATTGAAAATTTGTGTACAGCAGAACCTTGTTTAACTTTCACCTCATTATTACAGCCACCTCTCAGTTAAGATCAGTCCGAGAATCACACATTATTTTGGTGACAGTAAATATAGGAAATGTGTCCTGTTAACACAATCACCTCGCTAATAAGGTCACCTTTTCTTAGTCCCGAATGTGAGGTTTCACTGCACTTGTTTCATAATCATAACATGTAACTTGCATGCACATGTCTGTGTATCACAGTGGTTGCTTTGTCATTGTTGAATGTGTTGCTCATCACTGCAAGACCAACAGCACATACGGTGCTGCCTCCTGGCGACTAAGCAATGACACAAACCGTGTAAGTGGATACACAAAACAGACACGCGCAACTTTGGGAGGACTGACCCCAGTTGTTTTGGCGCGGGCTGGATATGATGTTTATATCCTCAAATATGTTCATGCATGTTTTTGATGTAAGCTTCAATGATAGTGCAGTTAGATTCCTCAAAGCAAGAAAAAACAGTGCACTCCCAACTTCAGAAACCGTTTTGTAATTAGGACTGCCACCTTCCACACGGAAAGATATGGACAGACTCCCGTTATCATTATAAATTATGCAATATTTATCTCATAAATACGGAATATCCCGTATTTTAAGGGACGGGTAGTAAACATACCTGTAATCACTTTCATTTGACCATAATCACAGAGATGCATGTAAATTAAATTTTTAATAACTTGAATTTTATCTGTAGATAGTTCCAATAAACATAGGATAGAGGTGCAGTGATATTTTCAATGTAAATTACTATGAAACAACCATTTTTCTCATGTCATAATCACATGCATCCCACATTATCACTCATGGTTGTCAGTACTGTCATTTTACAAGAACACATTGAGCATGACTAGAGGTGTAGATTTGTTACATGATATTAGTCAATTGATCACAATTAAGCAGCATATTCATCACATTTCAGCAGTTCTACCCAAGGTGTTTGAAGCTGGGCAGTATTCCAGGCTGTGACACTCTAGGGAGTAATTGATTAAAGATAATTTCTCAGATACCACTCATCTGCAACGTTCTCTAGTGCACAATGAACATTTTTTATTCTGTGCAGTATTTATGAATGCCAACAATGCAAATATGTAGACGTAAATAGTACTTCAATTCATCATGTCCAAATATACACGATATACAGTTTATGCCAAAGACGCCTGTGGGTACCTTATATTAATCGGGCCTATTACTGTTACCAGATCCATTTATCCAAGTGAGTAGACTTGTTCTCCAAAGTGAAACAGCATGTAAGTTAAATGTAGGTGTACGCTACTGAACTTAACAGTGTGATATTTTCCATTTTCTTCAATCACACTGATATTTGCTGTTTTCCGCTTATTTGTACTTTTACATGTGAAGCAGGGACAGTTTTTGTTTGAGAAAGGGGTGGAGTTGACACCACCAGAACACGCACCCCTGGGGTGTTTCACCGACACCCCCATGAGCTCACAAGCCACATTTTGCTCTTTAAAATCAATTTAACTCCAATCACAATTTCACGAGTACTATCAACCCCAGAATGTGGCACTGGAACTTTCGCTGGTGTGTATAGCAATGGTATCCACGGTGACGCGGTAGCTGTTTTGCGTTTCAAAAATGCTCTTAAAATTTAACAGATGTGCATGGTTCAATGACCCCATTTCTTATGAGCATATTTCTCGTTGAAATGACCGCCACTGGTCTGGAACATGCCATGGGAAAGCATTCATCGACACCATCATGAATCTATGAACATTTAACTTACCATTTCTGAGTCTCACCTGACAGTATTATGGAAAAACTGCCTCTTCAATATTATGGCCACAAGTGTACATAAAATTACAACTTACAACATCTGGATGCCCAACAAAGTCACAAAAGCCTCTATGCTTCTGACTTCACAAGGACAACCATCATTACAAGTAATAATTCTTACAAAAGTTGTTTCCATTTGGACAAAATAACCCCAATGTCTGACGTGTTCCATATTTCATGTGCCCGGTGACAATTTGATGTTTGGATCAGCTTTGAAGCACAGCAGCTGGAACTTCATGCGAGACTGAAACTGGTCGAGAAGATCGTGCATCAATCTGCAATGTGACAAGTCACATGATGTCACATGGCAATTGTTAAGAAAAACGGAACTTAACTGTAGAAATATAACAAGACTTAGAGATATTTCAATACTTAATCTGGTCACACTGTGTGCGTTAATCAGGTTTATAAAGACATTAAACACATCCTGAAAATGTTCCACACTTGCTGTCAATAAATAAAATTATGGTCTCTTCTGAAGTCTTCATTGTGAGAAATAAAATTTAGAGTATCTTTCAATGTTCACATTTGCTGCTGTTTTAAAATAATATAAAATTATTACAGTTTAGTTCATTCCCTTTACAAGAGACAATTGCCTATTTATACTTATCCATACTAAGTTTTTATACTTTCTTTTTAAGTGTTATAAATTGTGTTGTATTTTGTTATAACTGAAATCAATAATTTGACATTGGAATAAACTACCAGTATTTATTGATATACATATTTTTGTCTATATAGTGATTTATATTACATAACAATTAATATAAATGTATTTACTTTTCATCTGCTGCTGTCTTGATGCTTGGGATACCATCGAGGCCTTCCTTCAAAGCCGCACTAGAACAAAACATCAAGCCAAGATTTACCAACATGGTTATATTATTATGATTTTTTAAATATGTCAACAGGTACAACATCTTTAAATAAGTTATAAATGTATGTGTTATGTTAGTTTAACATGAACTAATATTTTCTAGTTAACCCGGGTGTCGTTTGTGGCATGGCATAAGACACTATATTACAGACACCATTTCTGTTTCAAAACATTATTAAAATAGCAGGGATTATATTATTATGTCGAGCAATTCAGGATGTTCTCACAGTTAAAAGCCAAACTGTTCACATTCTGCCATGCATGTTAAAAACTACAAATAATTTAAACGGACTGCTAATAATGCTTGATGGTCACGCTAGCAATAAACATATTTCAACTTAAACTGTCTGTTCCTAATTTGAAAACAAAAACACTATTGGCAGCACAGCGGGGTCTACCATTTCCCTTTGATGTCTCATGCATTCATGTGATTCCTACACTCACAAGTGATTCAGCTTACATCCTGCTAATATTTGCCACCCTAGCCGGATTTAAGCATACATCCTGCTAATATTTGCCACCCTTGCTGGGTTTAAGCATAGATCCTGCTAATACTTACTACTCTTGCCAGATTTAGGCATACATCCTGCTAATACTTATTACCCTTGCCAGATTTAAGCATACATCCTGCTAATACTTACTACCCTTGCCAGATTTAGGCATATATCCTGCTAATACTTACTACCCTTGCCAGATTTAAACATACATCCTGCTAATACTTACTAACCTTGCCAGATTTAAGCATACATTCTGCTAATATTTGCCACCCTTGCTGGGTTTAAGCATACATTCTGCTAATAATTGCTACCCTTGCTGGGTTTAATTGCATTATTCTGTCTCATGTAACTTTTCTTTTCTAGAATTACCAAAGAAAACATTTCTCACACTGTATGTTCTGTCTTGTAGACTCCAATTGCTCTGTCAAGAGCCGTCAGCTCCAATCTGGCCTGTGAAGTAAAAGGGAACATGTTTAATCTAAGTATTTTAATGGTTCTGCCATGCTTTGAAGGGGAAGAACGACACACAGCGTTTCCTGGAATACACACCATGTTGCCTCACAACTGATGTATCTATCTTTGATTTAAATTAGTACATACATAAATTACTTGTTCGGTACTAAAATAACTCGCAGGACTGTCATGTCAATAGCATGTGATTTTGAGTGCTTTTCAAGAGCAATTTTCAAGAGTGATTTTAAGAGTGATTTTAAAGATCAATTTTATGACCTGCACGATGCCATAAGCGTTGAAGTGGGTGACACACTGCATAAGTCGGACAATCTCCTCAACCACCGCCTCGATGATGTAGAAGAGAATACGTGATACGAAGTTTGGGCTGATGGAGTAAACCTGCAGAAGACAAAACACTTTTAGGCAGAATTCATCAATCACTGTAGAGTAGACGGTAGAGTCTGAAGGAGAATTTATGAACTAGTACTATTATTATACTGGTGGGAGTAAAAAGTGAACCATAATATTTTATGCAATTTTAAGTTCTTCATTACATATTTTTGAACAGTGTATATTTTATGTATTGCAAACATCTTGTATGTGTATGTATACAAACACACACACACACACACACACACACACATATATATATATATATATATACATACATATATATATATATATTCATATATATATATATATATATATATATATATATATATATATTCATATATATATATATAATTATGTTTTAAATCTACGACATCTGTTTTGTGAAATTTGTACAAACAAATATCGTAAAAGACACCTTCTTCCTAACAACATGAATCATATTTGCACTGTGTAAATTGCGCTATGACCTGAATCTGGAATCAACTAGTGTAGTAAAACAGGTGAAGAGCATTAGAACACTGAATTTCAATGACAATAGTTCCAAAGAACTGTAGAAAGTAGCTAACAAATTCAGTGGTTTGAAGGCAAGTTATCAGCTTGGCAAACAAGGCTTTAACAAACCACCAGTGAAATGACCCACATCAATTTTGCAGCTATTATGCTATTATACTACGTATTTAGACATCAGAGAGCTGGTTTCGCATTGGCTATGCCAGTTAAGAAAACCAGCAACTTTAACACAACTATAACAAGATTTATAAACCTGCGTGAAAGTTTCAACAACAAAAAATAAAATTAAAAAAACATGTCAGCTGTTTTATATGCCAACTGATACCTGCATGTAAAACATGTTCTTATAACATTATCAAAGCCCACTGAAATGCGCTGAACACTGTAGCATCACGGAAAAGGGAATGATGTTTTTGTGGCTTGTGGTGACTGTTCCAATTTAGCCTGTCAGGTCTTGACAGTAGCCTAAAACCGTCCCGGTCTGTCAGATCAGAGTTCTAAGAGCTGACAGGGTAATCCATAATGTCTGCTCATTAGTGGCTGCCGACTCATCAGTGCTCGTGTTTCATGTCTTGTGGTTGAATTCTCCCAGGATGTTTGAAATATACAAACACCACAAACAAAGTACGAACCCGGATTTTGTTTTACTGTGATGTATAAAATGCACAACGCTTACACTGTTTGTATATAGTTCTAGTAAAATAAAAGATTCATTCAAGAGATGAATCAGGATACTTATTCATAGCATCTTGATTTGCCTTCCAGTTGTGTGGAACCTTACCGCTAAGGCAACCTTTCGGAATGGACGAGACTGACCCTAATAGCAAGGTGACCACAATAACAGGTGTGATTTCCTGTACTTTACTGTTATGGAAATAAGTTGAGTCATCTGCAGAATGGTTTTAATTATGAGGTGGCTATGTAACAGAGGTGTCGTAATGAGTGGCATAACTGTACGTAGATTCAATTACATGTGGGGTTTACATGTTTATGACGTCTTATGATCTTACCTCAGCGTGCACCTGTATGATTCCCATCACTGCCTCCTTCAGGTAATTGCTGACTCCTGCACATAAAACACACAGCATGTGTAGGTGCATGCATGTGTGCATGCGTATTTACAAATATATATATATATATATGTATATATATATATATATTTTATATGTAATATGTATGGGTGTATGTATGTGTGTGTGTGTGTGTGTACGTGTGTGTGTGTGTATGTGTGTGTATGTGTACGTGTGTGTGTATGTGTACGTGTGTGTGTGTAGTGTGTACGTGTGTGTGTGTATGTGTACGTGTGTGTGTGTGTGTGTGTGTATGTGTGTGTGTACGTGTGTGTGTGTGTATGTGTACATGTGAGTGTACGTGTGTGTGTATGTGTACGTGTGTGTATGTGTACGTGTGTGTGTATGTGTACGTGTGTGTGTGTGTGTGTTGTGTGTGTGTGTGTGTGTGTGTGTGTGTGTGTGTGTGTGTGTATCTGTGATTGACTGTCTGGTGTGTCTGTGTGTCTGTGTGTCTGTGTGTCTATGTGCTGTCTGCAGTACATAACATACTCTGTTCTCTTGTGTATAGCGTGATAACATTTCTACATTATGTTACTTTTTTCAAAAACTCTGTCACCATCACCCGTCTTTGTCCCCTCACCAACCAATCTCACCTGTCTTTGTCCCCTCACCAACCAATCTCACCTGTCTTTGTACCCTCACCAACCAATCTCACCTGTCTTTGTCCCCTCACCAACCAATCTCACCTGTCTTTGTCCCCTCACCAACCAATCTCACCAGTCTTTGTCCCATCACCAACCAATCTCACCTGTCTTTGTCCCCTCAACAACCAATCTCACTTGTCTTTGTCCCCTCACCAACCAATCTCACCTGTCTTTGTACCCTCACCAACCAATCTCACCTGTCTTTGTACCCTCACCAACCAATCTCACCTGTATTTGTCCCCTCACCAACCAATCTCACCTGTCTTTGTCCCCTCACCAACCAATCTCACCTGTCTTTGTCCCCTCACCAACCAATCTCACCTGTCTTTGTCCCCTCACCAAACCAAAAATCTCACCTGTCTTTGTCCCCTCACCAACCAATCTCACCAGTCTTTGTCCCATCACCAACCAATCTCACCGTCTTTGTCCCCTCACCAACCAATCTCACCTGTCTTTGTCCCCTCACCAACCAATCTCACCTGTCTTTGTACCCTCACCAACCAATCTCACCTGTCTTTGTCCCCTCACCAACCAATCTCACCTGTCTTTGTCCCCTCACCAACCAATCTCACCTGTCTTTGTCCCCTCAACAACCAATCTCACCTGTATTTGTCCCCTCACCAACCAATCTCACCTGTCTTTGTCCCCTCACCAACCAATCTCACCTGTCTTTGTCCCCTCACCAACCAATCTCACCTGTATTTGTCCCCTCACCAACCAATCTCACCTGTATTTGTCCCCTCACCAACCAATCTCACCTGTCTTTGTCCCCTCACCAACCAATCTCACCTGTATTTGTCCCCTCACCAACCAATCTCACCTGTATTTGTCCCCTCACCAACCAATCTCACCTGTCTTTGTACCCTCAACAACCAATCTCACCTGTATTTGTCCCCTCACCAACCAATCTCACCAGTCTTTGTCCCCTCACCAACCAAGCTCACCTGTATTTGTCCCCTCACCAACCAATCTCACCTGTATTTGTCCCCTCACCAACCAATCTCACCTGTCTTTGTCCCCTCACCAACCAATCTCACCCGTCTTTGTCCCCTCACCAACCAATCTCACCTGTCTTTGTCCCCTCACCAACCAATCTCACCTGTCTTTGTCCCCTCACCAACCAATCTCACCTGTCTTTGTCCCCTCACCAACCAATTTCACCTGTCTTTGTCCCCTCACCAACCAATCTCACCTATCTTTCCCCACCCCAACCTAACAAACCTGTCTTCCCCATCACAGACTACGCTTGCCCATTTTTCTCCAACCACAAACAAACTCCGACGAATCTTACCCGTTGACCTGAGACATCTGCCCCAGTCAAACCTCCCCGTGTACATGTTCTGTTCAAGGGAGCCAATGATGGGGTTTGCCTTCTCCTCAATGTAGTTAACAAACAGTCTTTCATCCAGAGCCTCGTAGCACTGCACCGCCGCCTACACCAATGATAAGTATAATAATAATAATGTTTATTATTAGTCATACAAAAGTTTAAATGAAATAAAAAAAATTATATCATGGTAAATTTTATATAATTTTTAAAGTAAGAAAATATATATATATATGTATGTGATTGTATGTATATATGTGTATTGTATATATATATATATATATATATATATATATATATATATATATATAAAGTAATTAAGATATAAATGATAGTTTCTAAAATATTAAGAACTTTTTCCAAACACAACAATACATGATATTGATTAATGTTTCAGTACATAATAACCAATTGCAGATACGCCTGCATATAGGACAAAATTTGAAAAACAAATTACATGATTTCCCAGTAACTGCAGGCAAGCACTAATATTATTAGCATATAAGTAAACATAATGGTTGTTCATTGTGTAAATATTTTCTGTATCTTTTAGACTGTATTTGCATGGTATGAAATGGTGTATAGGCACAATATCGGATTGTTTTATTATAAATTATCTGATAGAGTGTAGACTGTTATTTCTAATACTGTGACAGCCAAAATGTATCAAAATGTGTGACGGTCTCTGCAGTGTTACAAGGAATTATTTTTTAATTGTTCATCCAATATGATAAAACTGAAAGAAATTTCCAAAAAATTAATTTTTTTGAAAACCATAGCTAGTGTGATCACTTCTGATGGCTATCCCATCCGTATTTACGTACTTGTAATGAGTTTTCAAAATGTTGCCATATGTGGCGCCACTGTACACTTACGTCTCTGACTTCCTCGAGCTGTGGGTAGCCATGTTTGTTGAGCAGTTCTATGAGACGTGGCAGGATGTCAGTGCGGGTGTAGCTGCAGTTCCCCGTCATCACCAACAGTCGTTTGTCCTACAATCACAACCATTCTCCCTCAATCAACCACACACCACCCACTTCCTGGCTCTTAATGAAGTACTGCAGTCAGTGAGAGGTTCACAGTATTAACTTATACCTGTTTAATATACTGGTTGTGCATAGTAATTGTGCACAAAGATCGTTAATAAATAACTAGTTATAATATAATTGTACCAAAAAACTTGCTATCTTGAATTCAGGGCTCTGTCATCTGTCCAAGTGTATTCTATTTGATGTGTTGAGTATGTGGCAGTTTGTTACGTCACTATCACAATTATGTGCAAGGTCGCTACCAAGCTTAGCCTTTTGCAGCAATGCACCAGTGATGAAAGCATTTTGGCTTACGGCAGTTGGTCACTATAAAACCAATATTATATATATATATATATATATATATATATATATATATATATATATATATACATACATACATACATACATACATACATACATACATACATACATACATACATACATACATACATACATACATACATACATACATACATACATACATACATACATACATACATACATACATACATACATACATACATACATACATACATACATACATACATACATACATATATACATAATATATACATACTATACATACATCACATCTATCACTAATATACAGTGTATTAATAATAATAATAAAACTTTATTTTAACACCATAAAATCATTTAACCATTAATTACAGTAAAGTATACTGGGACCATTTCACTATGGTAATGAACTGGTATAAATAAATCACTATACAGAATACAGTAAACTTATTCTAAATGCAAAAGACAATGAAGTGGTAATAAATATAAAAATAAAATAATCATTGTACAGTGTAAGAGCATATCACAATTTGTGACGGTCACTGCAGTGTTGGTATTACATGGAATTGTTTTCCATCGAAGTTGCTAAAACTGAAGGAAATTTCTAAAAAGTTACGTTTTTAGAAAACCATAGCTAGTGTAATCACTTCTGATGCCTATCCCATCCGTATTTACATAGGCCTGGATACTGCACTATATCAGAACTTACCTTTACTTTTAATTTTTTCTAGTGCTAATTTCAGAACATTAGAATAGCACATAACCTGAATAATCCTCTTAGTAAGGTAGTAGACTCACCAATGAAGGCATCTCCTCTGTAGTTCCACCCACAAACTGGTCCGGTGCCAAGGCTGACCGCCGACTGGAAATAATGCCACTACTAACAGTCAGCTTACTCTTAAATCACGTCCTTAATTATGATCTCGTTTAAAGCATAACCAATGTCATATTGTTATCGCAAGGCTGTCTGTTCGTCTGTTCGTCATTGTTAAAACCAGCAGTTCGTATCTCCCGGGTCACGATCCGAAATTGTCCGAAGCTTCCTATATGTCTCATATCAGATGTTTATGAGACAAAACATTAATTACACCAACTGTCGCATGAATTATAGTAATATGACACAGTTTATCGTTAAAGTCACACACATGTCAACAATTGATCACATCGCTCGCATCTGGTATGGATAAGTCATTCTGTGCTGGATGCCTGCCAAAATGATACTCAACAACCTTTGCAACCTACCAACACTGGCAATATACAAACCTGCACCCAGACATTCATCCCCATCATTCCACCAACCATCATCAGCATACCAACTCAACTAGCATCCTAACCATATACCCAACCACACAAACCATCAAACCAACCACCACAAAAACAACCATTACCTCAACCATCAACACAACCAACACCCTTAACCATCATACCAACTCAACCAATATCACAACCATTAATAATCCAATCAACTCCCCAACCATGACCTCAACCATCATCCCAACCACCTACCATCACTCTTACCATCGCTCCGACTATCACCCTCGCCATCACCCCTACCCACCTGTCTGTTGGCTTCTCCACATTGCCAAGCACTGCCAGTTGCTCCAGAGTTCCAGCAAACGACTGCAGTAGTTCGACGGTCAACCGTGCTGCCCTCTCCTGGATCTCTGGCTGACTAAACAGCTGTCGCACAAGAAGTGGTTGAAACATTAAAAGTAGTTTTACTATAAACAATATTCAAACACAAGTCAATATAATATTTGCAATACCAATATATTACTATGATGGGTAGATGAAATCTAACTTATAATCTCAATAATAGGATTACTACGCATACTTTTAAAGTACAGTAGTCATCTGTCTGCTGCAACAGGCAAATTTATTAGAAGTGTCTTTTTTGTTTAAAATAAAACTGTCATTATTATTCCAGAAATGTGTCACTCAATGTATATCAATAAGCATAAATACATAAAAAAATTCTTTCAGAGATAAAAACGCTGCAACAATTCTCTTACAATTTTCTCTTACAACCACAGACATTTTTCTTTTGTCCTTCTTCTGAATCCAAGATTTCTCTAGGGTGCCCCCACCCCTTGGTATGACATACCTTCTCCTCCCCACCCTTCGGTCTGATGATCTCCTGTAGATGTTGGACCGTCTCGCTTACAATATTCTCAAACAACGCAGGCTGAAAAGTCACATAAAAGTAGAAAGCTTCATTCACTAAACAAATGTGGCTAAAATCACTTACGTTATGTTGTCCACAATTCACTGCCATATTAATCTAAAAAACGTCCCCTTGCCAATTAAAAAAATGTTCATTAAATTATCTTTGCGTGGACTGGAGCTCTGGTTTCTTTAAATGCAATATTTATTTCACACGACAACCAGATAGTGTTTAATTTCTCCATAGCACATTATATCATGTTTAAAAGGATCACATCTATTCACTTATGTCACACAAAATCTAAAACACAACGAAAAGTAACTGTACTTTGAAGTCAAAATGTCATTAAGAAAACATGTACACATGTAAAATATGTTCTCAAACACTATGAATTAAGCTAACGAAAATATAAATAATTTTTTTTATGCAAATGTTGTTTTGATAGATAATAAATGAGATTTCAAGCTGATGACAACATTAATGTTTTATCAGTAGCGCCCTACCAGTAACGTTGTGGCTCCACTTTCATCATTGGTGTCAATGAGCCACATCTCTCGGTCATGTAGTGCCTTGATATCTACAAGTACAAAACAATTGGGATTTGTGGAAACATCTGATTAAATTCTACACCTTTTGTTTATGTTACATGTCAGTTTTCAATAGTTTTTCTCTCAATTCTCAATACACTGCTTACAGATAGTTTGTGCAGCATATTATGTACTATTTCATGGCAGTTTAATACAGTTATAGACTTATGCAAGAGCAATGCATGAAGGGGTTAATTTCTGACTAAACAAACTACGTTTTTTCCCCAAATGTAGCTTTTCTAGATGTTATTCTGGGAGCCTGGGGGGCCAATGGCCCTATGGGATATCGCCTTGCTAAAATGCTGAGGCTATGTTCAGCCAATGTAGCTGTTCAAGCATCAGCTGGTTGGGTTTTGACCAAACTATCGTCGCTGACATCCGATGTACTGTTTGGGAAGCAGAAGGAATTATCTCAAATTTCTCAATACATGTAGCCTCTCAGCCTCTCTCAGTAGCCTCTCAGCCACTCTCAGTAATAGTCCTTTAGGTGATGACGCTGTGATTCCACAGTCATATTCTGCTTTTGAAATGGGGCACATACATCTGCCCTATTCTCACTTGTGGTACAGACATGACCAGTGGAGCAAATTACCAAGAAGAAATACAGAGATTCATCTAACTTGGTGTACAGTACCAAGACTTCTTTACAGGACGATTTTGTGATGTTTACATATTTTGTAAATAAACTTTCATATTATTTCAAATTATTTTAATTGTTTTACAACACTTCGTCCATACTGCATTGACTAACTATTAGTTAGAAATTGCACCGTAAAAGAATATGTGTTATTTAAATAACCCATGAGGATGTGTTGCGACACTGACCACTAATAGCTTGCTCCAGTAGTCGGGTCATGCAGTGACTTCTCATGGCAAACACGAGCTGCTGCAATAGTTCTGTTGCTTCATTCGGTAGGTCGAGACCCGATAACGCCAACGTACACGACCTGCAGAAGACAAGACACATGGGGACATGACGTGGGCTCAGACAGAGAGATGACAAACATTTCAAATAATGAAGTCATCTCTATTGAATGTCCATGACCAGTACATTGGTACGTCAGTATCATGGTCAAGCTCGAGACTCAACCAAGGTAACCTGAATAGTAATGGAACTGAATAGGAATGTGACCTGAATAGCAAGGTGACCTGAACATTAAGGTAACTTGAATATTAACGTGACCTGAACAGTAAGGTGGCCTGAATAGCAAGGTGATCCAAATAGTTAGGTGACCCGAATAGTAGGGTGACCTGAATAGTAAGGTGACCTGATCAGTAAGGTGACTTTAGTAGTGGAACTAATTCCCTGTGATCTGCTGTCTATGTTCTACTGTCATGGAATTAATCTGGGGCTGTCCTAAGGCAAAAGTAACTGTAAATGATGATGATCAGTTTAACTGATACAGAACAGAATTGTTGTAGAACTGTTTGTTTCATGTGTGTGTTTTAGGCTCTAACTGTGTCAGTCACCCACCGGTTGTATCGCATACAGATGGGGAGCCAGGACACCGGGGAGCCCTTCCAGTCGCTCCATGTCCCAAATGTCTCCCTCTCCTTCGGCGGGAGTTTGTCGAGGGAGGAAGGGGAAGACACGCAGCCCGGTCAAGGTTGCAGAACAAACTGATGACGTCCAGGATCATTTGCTGCAAACAACAACATTATTATACACCTGTCTTTTACAAAGGCAGAGATTGTTTTGCACGTGGTGAAATATAAGTTAATGATAGAGTATCGCAATGTTTATGTTTATTTATACATTTTTATTTATACATTTATATATATATATATATATATATATATATATATATATGATATGTATGTATGTATATATGTATGTGTGTATACATATTACATACACACACAATCACACACTCATACACAAGATACTTAAATAAAATTTCTCAGTTGGGAGAACATTGTATTGAGGTCAGTAATAAAAATCATAAATTGTAATTATATATATATATATATATATATATATATATATATATATATATATATATATATATATATACATTTGTACAGCTTGAATTGGATACTGCACATGGGCAGATGAGCAAATCTGCCCAGGCATTCCTGGAATGACAATCATTTTATCCTGAAGAAAATTACATCATTCAACACCATCGGCCGCCTACAGTAAATAATGTAAGCATCGTGTAAACAGTGCAATTGTACGGTCAAATCATAAGATATAAAATCGTCAACTAGCTTAGAACCATATACAGTACAAACAACAGCATTATCGTTCTTCAACACTACACGTGCTGTAGAGCGCAGTGGCTCAGGGGTAGAGCTTCGGACTCTCGACTAAGAGAACCCGGGTTTGAATCCTGTGCTGTGGTGTTTTTTTACTCTACATTGCTCCAGCTTACTCAACTGTGTAAATGAGTGCCTGGCTATAGACAGTGGTGGCTATGTGTAGGAGCAGCCTTTGCGCATAAATTGCAACATATGGCTGGATGATTCTCAGAGAAGTAGAGAAGGTGTTTGATTGAACAGGTCTTGAGGAAGTAAAGTGTAAAAGTGTTCTTGAGCAATCCTGACACTGGACACTGCGCTATATAAAAACTTACCTTTTTACACATGAAGGCTTTTTACTTCAAAAGTAGTTGGAACATAATTATTGTTCTCAGTAAAACAAATTTACAGAACACAAACAATCCATAAATTTAATTTTTATCTGCTGCTGGTGCAACGTAATATATTGTAATACCAGAAACAGGTGAAACTTACCTTAAATTTGCCCTGTTTTGCTGTATCGACATGTTTAGACTTTTTCACCTGGAAATGATGAAATATTACTACAACGTCAATAAACACATTACATTTTAGTTACTTTGACTTCAGATTTTTGACAACTCAAAATTACTAATTCTCCAATGAAAAGCCTGTGGGAATAGTTATTATGCAATGAAATCATATAACATTTAATATGACCAGCGAATGGAATATGGATATATTATTATTGTCATGATATGAAGTTTCCTGTTTTGTCAATGGAACTGACAGAATAAAAAACAATAAATAAATAACAGGGCAACTTCCAATGTTTTCACATAACAATTATCGTACGAAAAAAAAACTAAAACCTTATAAAAATTACAAGCATGTTTCTGGTGTAACAGGTTACACAGTGTCTATCTACGAACCATCCTCGTGAATCGGGGGCACTGCTGACTACATTGGTGTCATTACCCCCGGATAACATCTGGTCAAAATGTGGATTTACCCCTATACTCATCTGTCAATCACCTGATAAATTTTTTTTCTACGTTTTGCGGATCAACTTGCCTGTCTTCCCTGTTCAAGTGTGCATGAAAAACATTCACTTGAATTGCTTCCTGAAGCTGTGCGGGGAAAGGCACACACAGTATGACACAGTGGACTAACACAACTGGAGCGGTGGTCGTGCAGTAGACCACCGGACTATCAATCGAGGGGACGGTGGTTCAATCCCACCCGCCGCTATTTCGAAACGAAGGCAATTTCGTTCACCCCACATTTGCCTGTGTCTTTCGGAAGAGACACTAAAAGCCGGTGGTCCCTTCTATCTGGTGTCTTATGCCCGGGGAAGTAAAAGATCCCACACAGGGGGTAAATGTGTAACCTGCAGTGGACTCACTAAATCTAGAGAAGGACAACTCTGAAAACCAATGACAGAATGGTCATTAATGGAAGAACAACTGGCCTGCGAGAATTGTATAAATAAGGTATTTTGTGGTATTGTCTGCTGTAGTTACCTCCTTGAGTAGTTTGCCACTGAAGTAGGCTTGGCCGAGTCGCCACAGGTCAGGCAGTGTGTCCAGGAGGAGCCGGGTCAAGTGGTCAATGAACAACACCTTCTGTGGGGGCTTGCTCCCTGCAACATGGCTACTGTTAGAACCCACACGGTAACAACACCTTCTGTGGGGGCTTGCTCCCTGCAACATGGCTACTGTTAGAACCCACACGGTAACAACACCTTCTGTGGGGGCTTGCTCCCTGCAACATGGCTACTGTTAGAACCCACACGGTAACAACACCTTCTGTTGGGGCTTGCTCCCTGCAACATGGCTACTGTTAGAACCCACACGGTAACAACACCTTCTGTGGGGGCTTGCTCCCTGCAACATGGCTACTGTTAGAACCCACACGGTAACAACACCTTCTGTGGGGGCTTGCTCCCTGCAACATGGCTACTGTTAGAACCCACACGGTAACAACACCTTCTGTGGGGGCTTGCTCCCTGCAACATGGCTACTGTTAGAACCCACACGGTAACAACACCTTCTGTGGGGGCTTGCTCCCTGCAACATGGCTACTGTTAGAACCCACATGGTAACAACACCTTCTGTGGGGGCTTGCTCCCTGCAACATGGCTACTGTTAGAACCCACATGGTAACAACACCTTCTGTGGTGGCTTGCTCCCTGCAACATGGCTACTGTTAGAACCCAAGCGGTAACAACACCTTCTGTGGGGGCTTGCTCCCTGCAACATGGCTACTGTTAGAACCCACACGGTAACAACACCTTCTGTGGGGGCTTGCTCCCTGCAACATGGCTACTGTTAGAACCCACAGGTAACAACACCTTCTGTGGGGGCTTGCTCCCTGCAACATGGCTACTGTTAGAACCCACACGGTAACAACACCTTCTGTGGGGGCTTGCTCCCTGCAACATGGCTACTGTTAGAACCCACACGGTAACAACACCTTCTGTGGGGGCTTGCTCCCTGCAACATGGCTACTGTTAGAACCCACACGGTAACAACACCTTCTGTGGGGGCTTGCTCCCTGCAACATGGCTATTGTTAGAACCCACACGGTAACAACACCTTCTGTGGGGGCTTGCTCCCTGCAATATGGCTACTGTTAGAACCCACACGGTAACAACACCTTCTGTGGGGGCTTGCTCCCTGCAACATGGCTACTGTTAGATCCCACACGGTAACAACACCTTCTGTAGGGGCTTGCTCCCTGCTACATGGCTACTGTTAGAACCCACACGGTAACAACACCTTCAGAGGGTGGGGGTGTAGTTCTAATACTTTCAATAGATCTAATATGTTATCCATCACCAGACAAAGTGGAACACTTGTCATCATCCCCAAATATTTGTAACGCAACATAGACAAAACAGATACCTCATTAAAAGTATGTGCTCTACTTAACTCTGGTAAAGTGAAGTAATATTACTGTAGATCTAGATCTCCATTCGCCAAGGAGAGAGGAGACAACTGACCTGATTTGAAGCTGGGAGAGAGGAGACAACTGACCTGATTGAAGCTGGGAGAGAGGAGACAACTGACCTGACTTGAAGCTGGGAGAGAGGAGACAATTGACCTGACTTGAAGCTGGGAGAGAGGTGACAACTGACCTGACTTGAAGCTGGGAGAGAGGAGACAACTGACCTGACTTGAAGCTGGGAGAGAGGAGACAATTGACCTGACTTGAAGCTGGGAGAGAGGTGACAACTGACCTGACTTGAAGCTGGGAGAGAGGAGACAACTGACCTGACTTGAAGCTGGGAGAGAGGAGACAATTGACCTGACTTGAAGCTGGGAGAGAGGTGACAATTCACGTGATTTGAAACTGGGATAGAGGTGACAATTGACCTGATTTGACACTTGGAGCGAGGTAACAATTGACCTGACTTGACACTGGGAAAAGAGATGACAACTGACCTGACTTAACACTGAGTGAGAGGTGACAAGTAACTATGGATGGGACAAATCTGGAATTTTATTCAAATCAAATATTGAGTCGAATATTCTCGAAATTTCGAATATGAATCGAACATGAATATTCAGTGTTTTCAAATTCAATTAGAATACTGAATGGTATCAAGATGTCTGTGAGGATGCTGCATCATCCCGTGGCCACAGGCACAAGTTCATGTAGGAGTCATCGGCATTGAGGCAATAATAGAATATGCATCCATCTTTTTGTTTACTTTCTGACCTAACCATGAAAACAACTTCTTACAGGCGCCAAATTTATCATCACATATTTTATGTACATATACAGATGGATGGTGATGACACCGTGTTGCCGGCGAGTTTGACTGGCGGTTATAGTTTTTTCATAGTTAAGTCAGAAATTTGAAGATTGCCCGGGACTGATTTTGCGGCGGAGGACATGAAGGAAAATATTCGAGCAATATTCATTTAAATAGCTGCGAATTTTCGGATCGGATCGAACAGCTGGAAAATGTTCGAATATTCGAGGTGACAATTGACCTGATTTGACAGGTGACAGAGAGGTGATAATTCAGCTGACCTGACATTGGGAGTGAGGTGACAACTGACCTGACCTGACAACTGACCTGCTTGGTGCTGGGAGAGAAGTGACAACTGACCTGACTTCAAGCTGGGAGAGAGGGGACAACTGACCTGGCTTCATGCTGGGAGAGAGGTGACAACTGACCTAACTTGAAGCTGGGAGAGGGGTGATAACTGATCTGATTTGACACTAGGAGAGAGGTGACAATTGACCTGATTTGAAACTACGAGAGAGGTGACAACTGACCTGACTTGAAGCTGGGAGAGGGGTGACAACTGATCTGATTTGACACTAGGAGAGAGGTGACAACTGATCTAACTTGAAGCTAGGAGAGGGGTGACAACTGATCTGATTTGACACTAGGAGAGAGGTGACAATTGACCTGATTTGAAACTACGAGAGAGGTGACAACTGACCTGACTTGAAGCTGGGAGAGGGGTGACAACTGATCTGATTTGACACTAGGAGAGAGGTGACAATTGACCTGACTTGAAACTACGAGAGAGGTGACAACTGACCTAACTTGAAGCTGGGAGAGGGGTGACAACTGATCTGATTTGACACTAGGAGAGAGGTGACAATTGACCTGATTTGAAACTACGAGAGAGGTGACAACTGACCTGACTTGAAGCTGGGTGTTCTGCCAAGCTGTATTGTGTTGAGTCTTGACCCTGAGTCGTCCACTGAGTCCATCTTCCCGCTGTCCTTACCCCCAGCCTCCTGTGACTGGTGTTCTGGCAAACACAAATGATACAATATAGTTTATAACGTACTAACCCCACGAGAAATACACCTGTTTTCTTTTTAAAACTTTAAAATGATCTAATATATTCTATGTCACCAAACCTATGTGTATCACTTGTTATGTCAACTGTGATGGTTTCCAAATATTTTTTAACACAACATATAATTATTATACACACATATTTTCTGGTTAAGGCTGGTCAATAATTATCAATAAATTCAAAGAGATTATAATGACAACACAGCTAAAATATTCCTCACCTATTCTCTGGCTTATGCTTACTCAGAAAGAAAGAGATGTCAATGAATAGGTACAATTTCACTATATAAAACCAGGTTATGATGTTTATAAGAACTATAATCCCAAGACACAAGTTACCATGTGCTCAACTGCCACGTCATTAGTTGTGTGATTAGCCACAGGCAGGGCTAATACCCACAACCCCATCCCATCCCTGCTTGCTATAGTGGGTCATGTGCTGTCCCTGACGATAAAACAGGTAAGATCTTGTATTCTAGTATCCAGTTCACAGGACTACCATGTTGTAAGTACACGCAGATATCCTCCTCAGTCTACAGCCAGGTGCTCATTCAAAATGACACTGAAGATTCAAACCAGGAATCTCTTGACTGAGAAACTGGTGCACCAAGGCACTCTATACAGTTCAGCGTACCTCTGGCGAGATGCTGGTCCTTGCAGTCAATGAGAAGACTGGACAGCCACTGCTGCATGTTGACGAGACATTCCCACGCTGGGTCCCCCCGGGACTCCAGGTGTACCAGGTATCTACAGGCACAACGTCACACTGGTGCACTAACACTGAATAAATGAAATTTATTTCAACAACAATAGCAACACACACACACACCACACCCACCCATGCACACCACACACACCACACACACCCACCCACCTACGCACACCACACGCACACCACACGCACACACCCACCCACCCACGCCACACACCCACCCACACACCCCACACACCACACGCACCGCACGCACGCACGCACACACGCACACGTTATTATATTTGGAAATATCATCAAGCTACACATAAGTATAACTAAATGTCATACTTTATACGTTGGGAAGACTGGCGTGGCAAGTGAATGTATACAGCCTATAGGGCGTGGCAGTTCAGTGCTGAAGATGCGCGCATGTAATTGAACAACCAATGTTGCATGTTAATAATACTATAGTTACGTGGTTGTACTACAACGACAGTTACCTTCAAGTACTTCATATTTTATCAACACCAGACATTCTGCGTTATTTTGGATAGGGCATTTAATTAGTTCTTAATTATTATTTTTATTCTTTTATTCCTCGAATGTATCACTGTGTGTATTCCTGTAGTTAATGAGCTCATGCATGTTCCCAGTCCACCTTTAATTTAAATATCAGTACTTTACACACACACACACACACACACACACACACACTCACACTACACACACACACACACACACACACACACACACACACACTTTACATAATGTACAGTGCACAGAATACAAATTGTTGAAAAAGGGCTGGACCATTTAGTAATGAAAAAACTTAGATAACAATAATATTGATTCATACAGTCAAAATAATACATATGTATAAAATAAAATTTGGTGTACCTTATAACTTTCTTCTGTTCCTCCAGAGGGAGGGGCAGCTCCATCAACTTGCGATAGAGCATCGTACGGAAAGCTGCGATGCGCTTCTCCACTTCCTTGTACACTGTAAGGTCAAGGGCACAAGTTGGTGATACTTGCCACCTGAACAGTGTCTCGGGGGGAGGAGGGGGCACAGGGCTAAGACTGTCTCACATCTGATTCACGTGCGATCAAATGGGAAATCTACAGAACTAATAAACCAGGTGGCGCTGTTACGCAACTCGGGTCTCGTGCCACCAACCGCCAGCGTCTCGTTGCCTTGTTGCTGCATTCATTATATCCAGCATTTGTTAACACACGTTGTAGATATGCCTTACATTAAAAACAGTTTAACACTAAAAGAATTCAAGGATAAAAATAAATAAACATCGCACACGTGTATAAAGAGTGCAATTACGTCACGGCTCAAGTTGGGTATCAGCGCCCTGTAGCAATGCTGTAGGTTCTCCATACTCACGACAGCAAAACATGATCAATGCCATTTAGGAAATTTCATCCAAATAAGCATGAAACGTTTGTCTAAATATGAAACTAAAATCTTCATTTGCATTTCTCATGTATCTAAAAAAGACAGGTATTATTTAAACTTTTTAGTGGTAAACTAATTGTGTTGACGTGTTTTACAGTCGAGCATCCAGGAATTAAGGCAACTTTAATGAGTTCTGCACACTGATCGAGAACTGGGACAGTCCCTCGCGCAACTGCTCTATCAGCAGGTAAACAGCTAACATGTGGGGTTACATGCCTATCGCCATGCCAAATTTAATGAACAGATATAGGTTGTATTTACTGTACATTGTATACATGCATGTATTTCTTTTATTTAACTTATTTGATCTGTATATTATCCGTTTTAATATCATTTAATTTCTAATGCTTTTTATGTCTTATTACTTGACACTTGTTTGTTGGAAAATAGCTCAGATGAGCTAAAGTTATGCAATTTACATGTAAGCCTACATTAAATAAAACTTCTTGTATCTAGTAAGAGAGACAGTTCCTGAAGGACACTGCACCTTTCTTGAAGACGGCCACTTCTGTTTCCCCAAAAAGGGATTTAGCCCTGGTGAAGTCTGTAATGACCAGGTCATAGTCTCCCTGGAACACACATTTGACATCATTCAAATGACCGTCACAACATTGCTACTGCTGTAATAACAGTTTATTTCAGCTCAAAATGGGGCCACACATCTGCTTAATGTACATGTAAAAATCTGAAATACATTAATAAGTTAAAAGTACATCCAGAAAATAATGCCATCTCCACGTGATGTCAAAGCTACGAGATGAATTTGGGTGTTTATGGATGCAAGCATCTGAACGTTTTCGGGTGCTCAAGTTTCAAAGGGTCAAGAATCAACGACAGCTAGCTGTAGGAGTGTCACATACTGTAGTCAATACTGACAGTGTGGTGTCAATCGTCAATGCCCTACATGTCTTCTCTGACTGTAAGGAATAAATCTGCATCAAACATCCTCATACACACACATGGTGCCATATTTCAGGCTCACCCAATTGTAAATATTTGTTTCATCGATTTCACAACTAGTGTCTATCCAACACACATTTTATGTACTAATAACACTGTTCGAATAAACACTATTTATCATACAGTTGATTTTCCAATAAACCTTGCCACACGTGCCAGGATATTTGAATAATGATTTGCACATATTTCACAGTATTTTCCTAGATGACTTGCTGGACTAAGTGCTACCTTCTTGATGTTGGTGTCGATGGTGTGGGGTAGGTTGAAGAGCCACTTGAAGCGGTGCAAAACTCCGAGGGCATTGCGTGTGGCGTCGGCACGGTCCTTCCTTCGTAGTACATCCTGGAAGAGGTCCTCGGCGGCGTGGTTCGCTCCTGCCACGGAAAAGTAAGTTCTTACACGGTGCAGAATACATTCATCAAGTCTGTTCAAAGTGCTTTACACTTTACTCCCCGACAGATCTGTTTAATCAAACACTGCCTTGGCGTCCCCCTGAATCATTCAGCAATGCTGCAACGGGGAAACCACAGAACTAATAAACCAGATGACGCTGTTACGCAATTTGGGCATCGTGCTGTCAATCACCAGCATCCCGTTACCTCATTACACTGCATTCATTCATTGTATCAAGCTTTTGTTAACACGTGTTGTAGATATGTCTTATTTTAATAACACTTGGGGTCTAAAAGAATTCAAAGTTGAACTGAAAAAAGACACAAAAGGCACGCGCATGTGTAAAGAGTGCCATTATGTCACAGGCCCGAGTTCCGTATCAGCGCCCACTAGCAATCATGTAAGCTTCCCATTAATGCAAGAAGACTATCTGTACACATACACCCACCACTGTCTATAGCCAGGTACTCATTCATACAGCTGAGTGAACTGGAGCAATGTAGAGTGAACAAACTTGTCAAATGTTCAAAATGGAGACAGGAGACTTTAACCCATGTTCTCTTGATTGAGAGTCCAAAGCACCACACACTGTGTCCCAGATAACAAGCTGTGGGTTTGACAAAGACCACTACTAACCTAGCATCTCCCACATTTCTGAAAGTCATCAACTATGAATGTGGCCCATCTGGCTGTCTCCTACCATTTATTTGAATACCATCCACACCATAATTTGACAAAAATCATATTAGCACATCGGAAAGCATAAAAAATAACCAAATCACACTAATTGAATTTGTTCTAATTTGCCACTATGTTCAGTTCTGGCCCCACAAAAGTCAAATAACAGCTTTTTCTAGACACATACAAGTCAGACAATCACTGGCGATTTATAAACCCACACATTTCACATGAATATTACATACGGAGTATCTGTGAATGCTCTAACAGAGCGCAGGACACTGTGAAGGCAACCACACTTACTGAGTAAGACGTCCTCGAGAGATTCAGTGATACACCCCCCAGGGTTGTTTGTTCGGTCATCCGCGACCTTGCTGTGAACCTCTGGAACAAGTCGAATGATGTGTTTATGACGGCAATTATACAAACTGGTTACTTAGAAAGAAACACAGGTATAGTAGTAGTAGTAGTAATAATAAGATAACTTCTATCGCATATAACTCTTCAAGTTCAGAGGTGCAGTAAGACGACAGGGTCGGTCAATCCCAAAATCGATGACAATACATAAATATTTATTTAATTTTATTTTTTATCATACATTTTCTGTGTACAATACATTTTAAAGCAATTGTTGGACAAGCCATACACAATTGTCCACAAACAGATGGATGTGACAGGGATCTTTGGTGGCATTGTATCGCATGTCAAGGGACCTGGGACCAGAACTTTTACATTTACTGTAATGGGATTAAACTGTGGAACGAACTTCTATGAATACAAATACATATATTTTAATTAGTCATATGAAGGTGACAGAAGAAACTGAATTTACATTTTAATGGTTTTTAACTAGTTTTTGTTAATTGTATTCATTTATCTATTATGTTTATTATTAATTTACTGTAGCCAGTTTTTGCATGTTCAGGTGTGACCACTGTCGTACTGACCAGCGAGTGTGTCATAGCAGTCCATGAAGCTAGACAGGTTGGCTTTCACAAACGCCATGGGTCCTTCATCTCGCTGGCTCGACTTTCTCTTCAGGAATGCCAAACCCGCCTTCAGATCGTCAAAACTACACAACAAATGCAGATGCAAAGAACTCGGGCTTATGTAATTATAACAACAGTGTGTGTGTGTGTGTGTGTGTGTGTGTGTGTGTGTGTGTGTGTGTGTGTGTGTGTGTGTGTGTGTTGTATGTGTGTGTGTGTGTGACGTGTGTGTGTGTATACATACATACTCTCACTTACATGACATAACAATGTCACAAGGATTTCACTAGCGACACATGGCCTGGATGCCAAACTACTGAGAGCAAACATAAACAAATACAGACACACATCGCCACTGACAAAGCTAACATTTCCACATACATACCTTGTTCCATGGTGATTCTCAAGCAAGTACCAGGCAGGCACAAAGTTGTCTAGAGACGAATCACCAGAACCTAATCAGAGAAATACAAACAGTATAGGTAAGAAATTTAATCACAACACACAATGTAATGTCAGAAGGCTCAATATGTTCTGCATCATTTATGACGGCTTGATGGCTCTTGCAAGTCTACAGGCACTGAATGGATAGGTAAATCTTCGTTACATTCAGCAATCTATTAATTAGCTGGTTTCCTTGTTTCTAGAGGTTGCCAGATGTGCGTGTGTGTACTGTGTACTACAGATGTATATATGTGCCATCACATCCCCAATGAAAGGGGATACGATACATAATGCTATATAATTGATGTGACCTATTATTCATAGCAACTACTTTTCCTACCTTCTGGGAACATTTCTAGAAGATCCCCTTCAGGAAACCTGGTGCTGAAAAAAGAATTACACCATGCTTGCTAAAAGCTGATACTAGTGGCAAGGAAATCATTCTTCAATCGAATTTATCTGTTTAAGAATTATGAACATTATACGGCAAAACAAATTATTTTGATTACATTTTTCAAGATACAGGTGATTGTGCACATGTAAAAAATGGAACAAGAGGCTCTGATGTCCTTTGAACTATGTAGTGAGTTTTTAATTATGAATGAAATGTGTTTTGGTGAATCATAGTCACTGCCTAGTGCGTAGTCTCTTTATCATAATCACCTAGTTGGCGTAATCTCTAGTTATTCATATGAGATGAGCAGAAACACAGCCAAATTGTGTATAAAATTGTATATGATATTTCACATCCTGACCGTTTGACTCCACCAGAAGTGTTGGTCAGTATACTGGCAAGACACTATAGTTGTCCAGAATATAAATTTTCTATGATTGTATATATTTTAACCAGTAAACACCATAGTCACATAATTTCAAAGATAAGTATACAAACGTCAAAATAAACATAACTTGCATTTATAGAAAAACAGCAGTTTTGAAGATATCGCTTCAAACATGCAGGAAGGCAACTGTCCAGTTTAACAGGAATCTATGGAGTTATTGATACTGTCCCTGTCACTGCTGCCAGTAAGCAATTAGTCAAGGTGCCCCATGCAGCAACAGAAGGCAGGGAATGTCTAGCTTCACTTGGTGAGGTCAGGCCTCTAGTAGGGGAATATACAGATCACAGAGGGCCGAGAGGGGGTCCCTAGTCTGCGGTACAGGCAGAAACAGGCCAGATTGAAACAAGGAAAATCTGAAAATTTTGCTTTTTGGGGAGACCCTGAGTTGTCATTACAAAAGACTACCTGGTAGTGAACTACAAATTTCTTGTGTACAATAAAAATACCCTAAGATAATTTGTTTGTGCAAAATTACAGAAAAAGTTAAACAATATGTTTTGAATAAAATAGGAAAACATAAAAAACTACATGTTTTAGGCCCCAGACGACCACAGGAGGCTTCAAAATGAGTCAATAAAAAATGTGTATGTGCATAGTAACAGTACCCTAAGAAATGTCAATACAAATTTTGAAAAATAGAATTTAAACAGTTTCTGAGAGCTAACAGCGCTGAATGGCACATGGAGAATGATGGCATGCCATAAGTCCAGTCTAAAAATCAAGATGACACTTACTCGCTGGCTTCATCTGAGAGCCCAAGGGGATCATCGTGTGTCTGTGAGGTCACAGGAGATGTGGCCCGACTTCGACCAAACATCGTTGCATATGTCTGCGTCTCATCAATCCAGATAGCCGACTCCTGCAGTGGCCCTGTATACCATGATGAAATATTGCGCCATCATAACTTCAACAAGTAACTCAACTTCAATTGTCACAATTACAAACTAGTTAAACTGTCATAACAGTTTCCTTGTGTAATCTTAGGGCTTCAAGAAAATAAAAATCACTTATTACACAGAATCCGTTATATTTAGGAAGTTTTCAAAATGTAAAAAGCCGCTGCTATATCACAGCGAAAACTATTTCAGTGATACATTGGCAAGTGTCGTAGAGGCATATACTTGTCACCCATAGGGAGCATAACACAATTTCGGTGAAAATGCATTTGCTTAGTAGCTCATAACAATATCAGAGAAATGGTCAACTGGAGAGATAATAATGCAGTATCACTCAATAAAATAGATCAATTAAAGTAAAAAATCATCCAAAATTAAAATTACCAACAGAAGATTAATGAATGTACGTATTCAGATATAAAATTATTATATTCTTAGCTTCATAAGATACAAAGTGTGAAAATAATTGTTTGCTTGCCAGGAAATATATAGTGGTAATGCATTGTATTTATCTGTACACACCAAAATAATAGGTGCACCTCCAAATAATAGTCTGTACACACCAAAATAATAGGTGCACCTGTATTTTTTTAATTTTTTATATTTATTTTTACAACTTATTTAATTAATTTCCTGATATATTTATCCATACTTTTTTAACTTTACACTTATATCTTTACGTCAATCACATCATTGCTTTGATTGTATTATATGTATTATTTTCATATTTTTTTTTATTATATTATATATATATATATATATATATATATATATATATATATATATATATATATATATATATATGGACAACGTCTTGTCTGAAATAAAACTTTATTAAAAACTGAGCATAGACAAATTTATATGAACTGTATATTTTTAGAATGTCTTGAGTCTGAATACATAGTCATTTTGGTACATTAATTTGAACATACTGACAGTGTTTTTTATTAAGAACACTTGACCACCAATGGGACACTCACCAGTCTGTATATAGTACCCTCGGAATACGACAGTACACGTGCCAACTCCCCCAGACCGGGTCACCACAATGATGTCTCCTTTGCCCTTCGCCTGTCCTGTGCGGGCGATGATCTTGTTTGGTGACTTCCATTCGGCTGTCATTAGACAGTCCATCCCACATATTCGCAGCCCTGACAAAAACATTAATTGATGTGTCCAGGTTGCTTAACAAACTCTGTCAAGTGGTCAATAAAATGGCTGTCTGAACACGTTTTTATTGCCCCATTATCAATAATAAATATCTGGAATCACAATCAACACAGGTGAGCATAACAAAATGATATTTACACTAAAGCTAGCAAAATTTACAAATATGTTGCACATTGTTTGCCAGTTAAGATAACATGTTTTCATTCAATGGGACCAAAGTGATTTGCACAAACTGAAAAATATGAAAGAAACAAATCCTACAGCTGCTTTGCCATGTACGCCAATTTGCCGAACATTTTCTAATTACCAGTAACTAACATTATTGTCAACCTGGCCTGTGACCAACTACATTGCAATGTAACACGTTACTATAAATGTAGTAACATGTTACATATTATACAAAACATCCATATGGTTATGATGTATAAACTGTACATGGTCTGAAAGTCTTTATTGCCACAATTTTTCTTCTGAAAACTGGACTCCCGGGGAGTAATACTGTACCGACTGAAACAGGTGCTAAAAAGCAATTTACACAATCTTCATAAAAAACATTTATGTGAATGAGGTACAAACCTATCAAATCTCGGGCATCTGTGCCCAGGTTCTCTCCCCTAAGAGTGACGCGGGTACCTGGGGGTCCTTCCTTGGGTGATATCCCAGTCACTTGGGGAGGAGGTTTTCTCACACTACTCAGCATCCTTTAAGGTTAGACCTGCGAGCAGAATGATAGAAACACAGTCAGTGTTGTTTACTCAACCAATTGTATATTTATTAAGAAACATCTCAACCCTTATTCTGGATTATGACTGTTCAGTAATTCTATTAAAACATCCATTTCTGTCGTAAAAACCGTGCTAACAAGATTAGTGCCTTATTCTTCATAATACCACTTTAAACTATGCAACATATTTGCAGATAACCTCCCAGCTCATAACAGAGTTTAATACTAATATCCATCAACATACAACACTACAAATGTACTCGAGTACAAGTACGATTACTTTGAACATGCATGAGTACGAGTATGAGTACTGAGAAAACAAATGTACTCGAGTACGATTACGATTCAGAATGTAATCATGATTACTTTCATGATTACTTTAATGAATATCCTGTTTCTAACATAAAGGCGACTTTCAGGGAATCCTTAGGTGTCATTCTTGTTCTGTTGTTGTGTCACTAATGTTCTAACTGATTACTGATATCCACTATCCAGGTGTTATTATTATTAATAATTAGACGACTTTCTCAGGTATTGGATGAATCATTTAATGCTGGATTAATAATTTAATTTATGGTTTCTTAATCAAATACAAATAGGAGGCATTTAAGAATTTCAAATACACATGATCAAATACATTACAATAACAACACTTCAAAACCAGCGGGGCATATTCAAAAGAGTATCCAATTCAAATATGTAGTATATCAGAGGGGTCCAGACATGGGGTCTTTTAGGAATTAAAAGTATTTGTATTTAAATATTTTCCTAAAGTATTTGATTTTTTCATTTCAAATATTTTTTCAAATACATTGTCAGTTTCAAAAAAAATTTCACGGTCACATGTAATGCCTGTCAAACTGATTACCTTAATGCACTGCAACTTCACCCAACAGTGCTAATTACTGATGAAGACACTTAACAGTAGGGTTCCCAGTGACCCTGCAGTGACCACAACTTGTGTTTGCTCAGAGCCAGAGGATGGATTAGCACCTAACAGTGACACTTTTGTTCTTAAGTCACGCTTCAATTTGACACCAGGTTATTCTGGTTTCCTGGCTGACTTTGAAGTTGAGCCTTCCTCACAACATCTTAGCAATGATTAGCAGTGTCTCTTCTGAGGGCAACATAGGCATTATATTATTATGGCTTAACATACAATCAATATATTTTGGCCTTTACCTCTTTCAGTCAGTTGTCACTGTGATGCAGTTAGCAATAACAATACTCCCTAGCACTGGTCTGCCTGTCATCATATGAGCAAAACACTAATCATGCCTATAAACTAGATGTCTCAATATGTGTGTTGCTTTTCTTTTACAAATACAAAATGAAAAGTATTTGAAAAATATATGTATTTGAGATACTTTTCAATGTATTCGTATTTAAATACATTTATACTTTTACAGTTTGCACTTAATTAATTAGACAGGGATTTAGCAGCTAACTGCCCAGACCCAGTCAGGATTCTGGATGTTGGAAATATGACCAGTCATTCACACCATACTGACAGACCAAACAGTACAGGTGGGGCTGTGGCCTGGCTTCTAAAATTACAAAGCAGGTTGTTAGGGGATGCTTATCTCCTGCACTGCTTCCCAGGGAGTGTCACAATATAACTTGTACTTTGTACTAAGCAGGAGGGTGAGGAGATGTGGCTTCTCTGGGAAGAGAAAGTATTAATTAGGGAAATCTGACTGAATATTTATTTAACTGAAATTCTCAACAGTAATAGAAAATGAATACCTTGATTATTATAAAATTTTTTAGATTACTTCTAATATTGCCATTTTATCTGTATATATTTGCTTGCAACTGTTCATATGAAAAAATGTAATCGTGAGAAGTAATCGTGAGTACGATTACTTTGGTAATGTACTCGAGTACTCGTACGATTACTTTTCTTTGTACTCGAGTACTCAAAAAGTACTCGTACTTGAGTACGAGTACATGAGTACGAGTACATGAGTACGATTACTCCATCTCTGATATCTTCTATAACAAAAACTACACTTTCCAAGGGTTGTTGCATATGATAAAACAATTATGATTCCCCCCCAACGTCATACGTCCTGTAAGAGGCAATTATATTAAAATAAAATTGTAATCTATCTATCATCACCTGAATGGACTCATTAAGATAGTGTTTCGCAAAGCGATAGATCTGTCAGAAGGCCCCGGTACCGAGACTGTTACAATCAACAGCGCCCCTGGCGCCCAATAATGGTTGTGTGAACTTTAGATGTAGGACCGATTCATAGTCACCAGAGACTCCATAACCGAGGTTATAAACGCTTACTCAGTCCTAACCCACTCACCAATGCCGTGGCAGGGATACCCCCGTGGCAGTGACTGACTGCGAGTTACTCAGTTAGTACTGGTAGTGGTACTGACCAGCTTGGGGCTGAGCTGTGATACTGATAGTCACTGGGTGGCTGCCGGTCTAATTTAAAACATGCGCTAGCTTTACCTGCGCTTCAAATTACTCCATCTTATGTTGACAGTGAAAATCAACACGTGCTGTGAACAAATAGTTTCTTTCAAACGACTACGTTATCGAGTAAACATAGATTTGAAGTCTGTCAACAACGGCTCGCTCCGCCTCCTTATTATGCCGGAAGTAAGGACGAGAGTGTCGCCTTCGCAACAAGAGAGCTATATTATTAACTTTGCTACATATCCGATAGAGGTCACTACTTACCACATGAGAGGCGCCAACTATTTGCTACCCCTCCACGCACACATGCATGTAAACGCATGTCAATCTTTTTGCCAAGACTGCGAATATGTGGGATGGACTGTCTAATGATAGCCGAATGGAAGTCACCGAACAAGATCATCGCCCGCACAGGACAGGCGATGGGCAAGGGAGACATCATTGTAGTGACCCGGTCTGGGGGAGTTGGCACGTGTAGTGTCGTATTCCGAGGGTACCATATACAGACTGGTCTGGTGAGTGTCCCATTGGTGGTCAAGTGTTTTTAATTTTAAAAAAACACTGCCAGTACGTTCAAATTAATGTACACAAATTACTATGTATTCAGACACAAGACATTCTAAAAATATATAGTTCATAATATTTGTCTATGCTCAGTGTTGGAGGCACCTATTATTTTGGTATGTACATATGAATACAATGCATTACCATTGTTATATTTCCTGACAGCAAACCATTTTTATACTTTGTATTTTAACAGAAAGGGCGGTCAGATAAGTTTGCTCCAAATGCTTAATGACCACATCTTGTCACAGGGGAGCAAGTGGACAGGACACGAATAATATAACTATGTCGCATTACGGTTAAATACATCTATCATAAAAATAACTATTAACTATGCTATTCATTCCTTTATAATAAAATCGTTGTGTCCAACTTGTTGGTCTGTTTTAATTTTTCAGTAGGTATCAATCGACTTCTGTGGGGCGGACCGGACGTGATTTTCACCAATTCCTAACCATTTTTCTAACATTTGTCATAGCAGATTATTTCACGTACTATCAAACAATTAAAATGCGCGTCTTGTAGTAGCGGAGTGGCGCAGTGACTAGAGTTTCGGACACTCGACTAAGAAAAGCCGGGTTCGAATAAAAAACATGTGAATATACGTGCGGAAAACATATGATTTTACACACGGAAACTCGTAATTTCAGTGCGGGAAACACGTGTAGAAACATCATATTTTTTCACAGAATCCCGTGAATACACGTACGGAAAAGTGGTGAAAATTCACGTACAACAAGCAAGTGAATACACGTACAGAAAACACGTGATTTTGCGTGCGGTAATCACGTGTCGATACACCAAATTTTTTTTCACAGAATCCCGTAAATTCACGTACAACACGCAAGTGAATACACGTACAGAAAACATGTGATTCACGAGCGGTAACTACGTGTCGACACACCAAATTTGTTCACAGAATCCCGTAAATTCACGTACAACAAGCAAGTGAATATACGTACAGAAAACACGTGATTTTGCGTGCGGTATTCACGTGTCAATACACCAAATTTGTTCACAGAATCCCGCAAATTCACGTACAATAAGCAAGTGAATACACGTACAGAAAACACGTGATTTACGAGCGGTAACTACGTGTCGACACACCACATTTGTTCACAGAATCCCGTAAATTCACGTACAACACGCAGGTGAATACACGTAGGCTACAGAAGACACGTGATTTTACGTGCGATAATCACGTGTCGACACATCAAATTTGTTCACAGAATCCCGCGAATTCACGTACGACAATTATGTAAATACAAGTACAGATAACACGGATTTTCACGAATGGAAAAACTCGTGATTTCACGTGCGGTAAATGCGTGTCGACACACCAAATTTGTTCACAGAATCCGGTGAATTCACGTACGGAAATTCGTGAATTGAGCCAGTTGAACTCGTGAATTCACGGGTCGTTGTTTGCTGGGCGCAAAATAAATTTGGTATGAACAAATAAAACTTGTTTTCTATGCAAATATCATAGTACAATTCATATACCCATCCTCATTGTGTTAACATAATTTTTAGATTTTAACTTGCGGTCAACTTAAGTTGTATTCCTTATCTATTGATGCTGATTATCTGCTTTCAGGGATTGTCTCTCACTTCCTATCTATCCCTTCCTCTCTCTTGAAATGTTGACATGTGTATATAATATGTGTGGCGGCTGCTTTATACCATGGATGTGCACGCATTTCACTGTACTTAAAATGCTGTTATAGCCATGTAACATCGAATGTACCTATTACATACTATTTCCCATCTGTGCGCAATATGTATATGCGCCAGGGGTTGAGTAGTGACTGTAGTAATATAGGTTTTTGTGTAAAATTACAACATTAATGTGTGTTGAACCCATAAAAACGATTATTTCATAAACATGATCTCCTACTGCTATGTTCCATTCCCAAGGCTGTCTAGATCCCATAAATAAATGCATATCTGGGCAGCTAGAAGAGTTGCTGGGTGTAGTGAAGTTAGAATTATTATACACAGGTCAGTTATATAAAGGTGGAGGGGATTTAAGAATGTATAGTCATGGTTTCATTTATATGGATATTTATTATTTATATGTAACAGAATAACTAACAAATTAGATCAACCGTTATATACACACATTATGTTAGAATTTTTTTATTCATGTAAAGAATAAAATTAAGAAAACAAACTCGCGCAAAACACAACATGATCTACCGCTGTTACGCGGAGCTCGGCGCTTAACATTTGTAATTTATCGTAGGCGTCGCTAAACAAATGTCTTCTCAAATTACGTGCATGTATGCATGCATGCATAGTAACTAAGAAATATGTAATTACACCGTAATTATAAAAACAAAATGTAAACAGAACCCTGCCGAGTGCTGGAAACAACAAGAATAGGGGCCGAGGTTATAAACCTGTACTCGGTGCTCCTGCTCAACTCCGCAAACGTCGTAAGAATCGCTCGGCACTTGATCGTTAATTTGTGTTGCCAAATAGTAGCGCTAAACGAATGATCCCCGTCGCTGATAAAAATTACACCAAAACATAAATGTTGCCGCTTTAGGGCAGTTAATTATGTAGAATTCGGACCCACTTAAATTTTGCCATTATAACTGCATCTTTGCCAACACTTGATACTTGATTTTATTAATTCAATCAGTTAACATCACCTCGCGCATAGTTATGTTATATAAACAGTGCGTCTTAGCATAATTTCGAGGACGAAAAGACAGCGCGGTCGGCATAAACAAACTAGTTATCGCTCATTCCATGTGCACGGCGCAGTAACACATGCACCGTTGCGCTTTGACATTGTCTTTGACAAACTCTTTGAAATTGTTTGTCTGAGAAACGCCGTTGGGCACACTCTTAACTTGAGTTCTGTGACCTCCGTGAGAATGAGCATGGTTTGAAACTTGAAATTCTGAACACAGTCACAGAGCACCGAATACAGTGTCACGTGAGTGGCGTTGAGTGACGTCATAGACCAGAACGTGACTTGGCAACTAACGACGTCAAGGAAACATTCATGGAAACATTCGGCGTTTCGGTTCATCGGAAGTGATTTGCACAAAGTCGATAAAACAACGGTAGTTACAATTAATGGAGCTGTGTCGATGTTGATGAAAGCGTGGTTGAAGTATCGGACGTTCATAGTAGCGATAGCCCATGGCACCATGCAGAAAAGACTTGTAACGGCGCGTAAAAATGACAGTATGAGGCAACAACTACGCGACCGACGCCGGTGAGTAAATTGGATATATCCCTTATCAGTTTGTTGATATTAGTGTTGCTTGTACTCAAGATAACAACAGTTCTGATAAGAGACTTGTGCGCCCTGTATTGTGTATACCCTATGCCTAGGGCTAGGCTATGGTTGAATAATTGTACGCAAGCGCCTTTTGTATGAAACCATACAGATTTTACAGTTTATTGCAACACCGTGGCGTGATTATATAACCGGAACTACCTCACTGCGCATGACATTAATACAATAGCGACAGAGGCACTCCGACAATAATGTGCACACTTTATGCAGTATTGGCATTGAATATTTGGAGTATGTATATCATATAATTAAGTGCCCCTGGCCTTGATTCGGAACCAGTTTCCATTCTTAAATATTTGTTCCCTTAATCTGTAACTAACTTGTAATTGGTTTACCGTAGTGTAGCTACTGGCTAATTTGTTTTAACATAATATACTTTTCTCTTAAATTATATGTTCTAGTCTATCACCATGATACACGCACACACACGCACACACGCACACACGCACACACGCACACACGCACACACGCACACACGCACACACGCACACACGCACACACGCACGAGCGCATGCGAATTTGCATTTCTGTTCAAATAATAAGAATTATAACCTAATGGGCCTACTCGGAAATTAATTATTGAAAGATCGTATGACTCGTCCCTAGATGGTGATGCAGTGACGCCGCCACTGGGGGCAACTGGTGACACTTGTGACGCCGTTGATGAAGCCGCGTCTCTGGGGACAGTCACCTTCTGTCAGCCCATTCCTCCATCACGGTCAGGGTGATCAACTCACCAATCACATTCTGCCAGTCCTCCCCCTCCGTCACGACCAGTGCGATCAACTCACCAATCACATCCTCCCCCTCCGTCACGACCAGTGCGATCAACTCACCAATCACATCCTGCCAGTCATCACCCTCCGTTACGACCAGTGCAATCAACTCACCAATCACATTTTGCCAGTCCTCCCCCTCCGTCACGACCAGTGCAATCAACTCACCAATCACATTCTGCCAGTCACCACCCTCCGTCACGGTCAGTACGATCAACTCACCAATCACATTTTGCCAGTCCTCCCCTCCGCCACGGTCAGTGCGATCAACTCACCAATCACATTCTGCCAGTCATCACCTTCCGTCACGATCAGTGCAATCACCTCACCAATGTTGCATCTGAAAACGAAGTGCTATAATGCGTACTTAGCTGCTGCATCTAACACAACTGAGACAAACTTAAACACATTCGAAGCCCTGAATGAAAGTGTTAATTTACATTTATTTTTTAATGCCTCACTCTAACTGTGTTGTCAAAAGTGATCGTGTTGTACTCATCTGTAGGAGTAGTTGGTGGCCGTTTGAAGTCACGTGAGATACAAGGTGAAACGTGCACGTTATGTTGTCTCTCTAAATAATCAGATAAATTAGATCACATGACCATGCAATCCAGTATCGTAACATCTGCCTTTTAACTAGAGCAATATCCAACCTAAATAAAACAAATAATTCTAACTTTAGGATCAGAGGTTACTAGCATATAATCCTCCTAGGACTGCGATCTTTACCATCGAGTCCAAATTACTCTCAGGGTCCATGATTGGACTCTTAGAGTAAGACTGACCATACTTCTCGACTTAACACTCTGGCCTGTCGTATAGTCACTGTCGTAAGGCACTATCGTGACCTCTAGAAACTACATTAGTCCAAAGTTCACAAGTACTCTTGGCGAAATTGCAGGGGTATCTTCAAACAACATTGTTTTTGTTGTAGCATTGTCAACTGTTTGGGTAAATTCTTTGACAATTCCTAGTCAGAAAGGTAGACCAGTGGGCTTGACACACGTGATGATCTCCGCTCTCGCACATCTTGGTTTTTCTTCCCCAATTCACGCCGGAGGAGGCCTGGCGAAGTCGCAAGTTGAGGCGTCGCCGGTAGCGTTGAGTGTTGGGTAGATCACTACACTTCCGCAGTGCACACAGTTGCGTCAGTAAGTGCCAGGAGGGGTGTTTACTTCGTACTACCTCTCATCCAGTCTTGCTACGACAGTTCCTACCTTCTGTCATAGACGAAAGGTTTCAGTCGAACGGAACCTCCTTCCTCCAGCACAGGTTATACCTTTAGCTCCTCTGTTGTAGTGGTAGGCCCGTATCGTCTGAGTGTGCTTCAGTTTAATATGCGCTGTGCTGGGCTACTGCCTGCTCCTTGTGTAGGAGTGTTGCGGGACTCCAGCGTCGCCATGAATTGGTCGGTTTGTCCTCTCTTGCACTCCTCCATCCTGTGCTTGGCAGCTTTCACACTTGACTCTGCTTTTCCATTTGCGTTTGCATGCCCGGGTGCACCTGTCCAGTGTTCAATGTCCCATTTTGCGGTAAATTCGCGGAACTTGTCGGCGGTATACTGACGTCCATTGTCGTTGAGTATGGTAGAAGGATTTCCCCAGCGAGCGAAATGTGATTTTAGAACATGAATTATTGCAGTAGTCGTTGTGTTGTAGAGTATGTCAGCTTCCCATCAGCAATTGAATTAGTCGATGATGAGCAAATCGTGTTTATCGTCCCAGTTGAATAGATCAGTCCGCAGCGTTTCTCTAGGACGCGTTGCTTCGATTGGCATGATGGGTAGAGATTTAGCCAGGCTCTGGCAAGAATCGCAGTCATCAACGATTTGCTTTATGTCTGCGAACATTCCTGGTCAGGTTCTCATTTGAAGAGCAGTCCATCGTGCACTGCTTGTTCGTCTGTCATAGCAAAATACGCCGATATTTATGCGTTCACATCTGCCTTGCTTTCCAGCCAGCCATTCAGTATTCTCTTTGAGTTCTTGCATCGTGATGTATGCGTCAGTTGCATCGCGTAGTTTCTTCGGTGTCGTTTGTCCGATAGGCAGATGCTTGATAGCGTTGATCTGTGAGAACTGTCCTTATTTGCCGTTGCCGTCGGAGAGATATGCTCGAGATAAAATATCAGCAATGTGCATCTCCTTGCCTCGTCTATAGGTGACTTCGATGTCGTAATAAAGTAATCGAAGGAGCACGCCTTGGAATCTCTTTGGGTGGTTTGTGCAAGGGTTTCTTGACAATGGTCTCAAGCGGCTTATGATCGGTGTAGAAACGCTTCCGTGTCCGAGAGCGCGCGACTGGTGTACGCGAGAGACTTCCCTTCTTGCACCAGTGCTCGAGGCAGCACACTGGGTGGTAGATTTCATAGCTGGATCATAATGCGCCAATAAAGGTGCAGTTGTGAAGTTTCTTCAGTTGGCTCATCCCAGTCTCTTGCTCTTCTCCAAG
>JAODUO010000106.1:232500-295000 GCA_025642075.2 Ridgeia piscesae | reverse complement strand
CAGAAGTTCCAGACAGGAAAAAAACTTACATGTATCTATATTAAATTACACAACTGGGGAAAATTCCATGAACGTACCAAAAGCTCGATTTGGAATAATTTACCTGTAGACATTAATAATTCGATTTTTTTTAAAGAAGATAGCCAGGAGGTTTATAATTGCTATCAACAGGCATTAACGAAAGACATAAAATATAATTATATAATGTTAGGAATTCGCTAATGATTTATATCATGTTGGTATACAATATGTAGCTTTAATTTAGAAAGTCATTTGCCTGAAGTTACTACACTGAGTGTATTTTATAACCTTTATGTATGTTATTATATATGTTTGTATACGTCCGGGCCGGCACTGTCGATCCTGCACAGCAACAACAATGGCCCAACGACGCCCTCTCGTCTCACACAGTCAACGTACGTCGACTCTCGTCAGCGATGACACGAGGCCAGCTAAGTGAAGATCTCGGCGTCGACATTTGTCTGCGGGAGATGAAATCGCCCGGTGGATTTGACGCACGGTCAGGCCACTATCGTCTCCTCGGCCTGCTGTCACTATCACGACACTACGGTCTCGCCTTCGCCGTCGCTACGCATTCGGAAGAACGTATTGTGCGCTATTGGTCACTGTGTCACAGAATCGCAGTAACTCAATTGCACCTAACCAGTGCATTAGTTAACGACAATACTGTTTCATGTTTACAAAAGATTTAAGTATTTCACCAAGGTTTCTCTGAGATTTTTATTGACCTTTATTTATAACATAAGTTTGTTTTGTACGACCTCAGTTTCAGGCAGCACACACACGAACTAACGACGACTTCCAAAACGAAAGGTATTTAATGACTACTGCAATGACCATCGTAATGTCAGTGGACCTGTATTTTAGTCTCTCGTGAAGACATTGAATAAAAAAATAAACGACAAAATATCAATCAGTATCACCTCTCCCGAGCTGGCTCATGCGCAAATAGCACATCTAGTTGTGCGTCGTTCTCGTGTAGTCGCCATTGCTCCAGACTATGGTTTGTTCTTGGGATTAAGGGCACACGAGGACGGAGTCAGTGATGTGAATGACGCTGTTCGTTGTTTCCACGTCTTGGCGGATGATCTTTGCCTTCCCGTCAACGGTTATAGGTTCCTCTGCAGCATCCTGTCGCAGACTCATCCACTCCCGGGCGTTTGTCTTGAAGCGGTAGCGCAGGTCAGACCGAATGCCCGACATGTGGACGGGGCGCTTGAGGATATGGTAGTTGAGAAACTGCAACGAAGGCAAGTTAGGCCAACAAATGGTACTTTGCAGTATAGGCCCGCGCCTCTAAAATTAATAACACGAAGTAAATTGTTAGGCCTACGTACGAGTATATGCGCTGTTCTCACGGCTAAATTGACTCGGCTAACTCCCACACTTCGCGTAGGGGATCCGTCAGAGCAAGGTTTGCCTGGCAAACAGCATTGGTTTGCGTAGTCTCGCTTAACCGACATATAGTCTGGCCTTTCCAATTCGGCCTAAGAACCAAACAGCGGTACCCTATTGTGGGGCAAGGCCGCCGTGGTGGCAACAGCGGCAGAGCATAAGTCTACCAGGCGGATTTGAGGGGCTGACAAGTACTACCACCCCACGGAGCCTGGGTAACGGAGGCTAGGAGGGAAGGAGATATGCAGCTCCTCAGCCAATGAAATCATTCACGAGGAGTATAGTCGGCCCCGGTCATGTGATTTCAGCTATACGTTCTCCGTATTACATGGAATGTTTGGGATATAGATCCAAATATTCGAATATCTATCAACAAAACCGTTTAGCTTTTTGTGCAAAACTGGGGGGCGGGGGTTTAGGGGTTGAAACTTTTTTTCGTTTCAGATTGGGGCGGGTATTTGTATTGTTCTCACGGCTAGTTCGACCCACCTATCCGCACACTTCGCGTAGAGGATCCGCTACAGTTAATTTTGCACGGCAAACAGCCCTGCATGGCTTGCTCACCTTCTTGAGTTCCGCCTTCCGAGCCGTGAGTGTGTCTAGGAAGGACTCCGGCAGCGTCTGCATGGCGACATTGGTCGGCACAAACACCGTGTACCCGCCGTCTACCGCCAGCAGCAGACGCTGCAGGCCCGCTCGGAACAATGTTCGTTATTTGAAAGATAGGCCTACATACTATCACTGCTGAATATACATATGTGGCGATTTAGAAACGAAGAATGTTGCTATAATTATTCAAGACAAGAGACGCTGTTAAAGACACGCAGACGGCGGCCAGCGAAGAGTTACCCAGGGAGGCAGCGCGGGCAAAGCGATAGCGATGCGAGGCGTCGGCAGCCTGGGCGAAAGGCAACAACACCGAGCGGCGACACGCCAGATGATCGTGGTGTACAAGTACTGATCTGTGTGCGTCGTACAGTGTACTGAACTGTGTGCGTCGTACATTGTACTGAACTGTATGCGTTGTACAGTGTACTGAACTGTGTGCGTCGTACAGTGTACTGAACTGTGTGCGTCGTACTGTATGCTGAACTGTGTGCGCCGTACAGTGTACTGAACTGTGTGCGTCGTACTGTATGCTGAACTGTGTGCGTCGTACAGTGTACTTAACTGTGGACTGTGTGCGTCGTACTGTGTACTGAAGTGTGCGCGTCGTACTGTGCATTGAACTGTGTGCGTCGTATAGTGTACTGAACTGTGTGCGTCGTACTGTGTACTGAACTGTATGCGTCGTACAGTATACTGAACTGTGTGCGGCGTACTGTATGCTGAACTGTGCGTGCCGTACAGTGTACTGAACTGTGTGCGTCGTACTGTATGCTGAACTGTGTGCGTCGTACAGTGTAATAAACTGTGTGCGTCGCTCTGTATGCTGAACTGTGTGCGTCGTACAGTGTACTGAACTGTGTGTGTCGTACAGTGTACTGAACTGTGTGCGTCGTACAGTGTACTAAACTGTGTGCGTCGCTCTATATGCTGAACTGTGTGCGTCGTACAGTGTACTGAACTGTGTGTGTCGTACAGTGTACTGAACTGTGTGTGTCGTACAGTGTACTGAACTGTGTGCGTCGTACAGTGTACTGAACTGTGTGCGTCGTACAGTGTACTGAACTGTGTGTGTCGTACAGTGTTCCATAACTGTGTGCGTCGTGGTGTACTAAACTGTGTGCGTCGTCTGTTGCTGAACTGTGTGCGTCGTACAGTGAAACTGAACTGTGTGTGTCGTATAGTGTACTGAACTGTGTGCGTCGTACAGTGTACTGAACTGTGTGTGTCGTACAGTGTACTTAACTGTGTGCGCCGTACAGTGTACTAAACTGTGTGCGTCGTACTGTATGCTGAACTGTGTGCGTCGTACAGTGTACTGAACTGTGTGCGTCGTACTGTTGCTGAACTGTGTGCGTCGTACAGTGTACTGAACTGTGTGCGTCGTACTGTGTACTGAACTGTGTGCGTCGTACAGTGTACTGAACAGTGTGCGTCGTACAGTGTACTGAACTGTGTGCGTCGTACTGTATGCTGAATTTGTGTGCGTCGTACAGTGTACTGAACGGTGGGGGTGTACAGTGTCCCCTGAACTGTGTGCGTCGTACTGTTACTGAACTGTGTGCGTCGTACAGTGTACTGAACTGTGTGCGTCGTACTGTATGCTGAACTGTGTGCGTCGTACAGTGTACTGAACAGTGTGCGTCGTACAGTATACTGAACTGTGTGCGTCGTACTGTATACTGAACTGTGTGCGTCGTACAGTGTACTGAACTGTGTGCGTCGTACTGTATGCTGAACTGTGTGCGTCGTACTGTATGGTGAACTGTGTGCGTCGTACTGTATGGTGAACTGTGTGCGTCGTACAGTGTACTGAACTGTGTGCGTCGTACTGTATGCTGAACTGTGTGCGTCGTACAGTGTACTGAACTGTGTGCGTCGTACTGTTACTGAACTGTGTGCGTCGTACTGTGTACTGAACTGTGTGCGTCGTACTGTATGCTGAACTGTGTGCGTCGTACAGTGTACTGAACTGTGTGCGTCGTACTGTGTACTGAACTGTGTGCGTCGTACTGTGTACTGAACTGTGTGCGTCGTACTGTGACTGAACTGTGTGCGTCGTACTGTATACAACTGGGGCCCGTTTACAGTGTCGAACTTTTTGCGTGTACTGTATGCTGAACTGTTCGTCGTTTTATGCTGAACTGTGTGCGTTTTACTGTGTACTGAACTGTGTGCGTCGTACAGTGTACTGAACTGTGTGCGTCTACTGTATGCTGAACTGTGGGGTCGTACAGTGTACTGAACTGTGTGCGTCGTACTGTTCTGAACTGTGTGCGTCGTACTGTGTACTGAACTGTGTGCGTCGTACTTTTCCCTGAACTGTGTGCGTCGTACGTGTACTGAACTGTGTGCGTCGTACGTGTACTGAACTGTGTGCGTCGTACTGTATGCTGAACTGTGTGCGTCGTACAGTGTACGAACTGTGTGCGTCGTACAGTTTTACAAAACTGTCTGCGTCGTACGGTGTACTGAACTGTGTGCGTCGTACTGTGTACTGAACTGTGTGCGTCGTACTGTGACTGAACTGGGGCGTCGTACTGTGCTTAACTGTGTGCCCCGTCCCAGTGTACTAAACTTTTGGCGCGTACGTATGCTGAACTGGGGCGTCGTACTGTGTACGGGAACTGTGGGGTCGTACTGTATGAACTGTGTGCGTCGTACTGTGTACTTAACTGTGTGCGCCGTACAGTGTACTAAACTGTGTGCGTCGTACTGTATGCTGAACTGTGTGCGTCGTACTGTGTACTGAACTGTGTGCGTCGTACTGTTTACTGAACTGTGTGCGTCGTACTGTGCACTGAACTGTGTGCGTCGTACTGTGTACTTAACTGTGTGCGTCGTACTGTATACTGAACTGTGTGCGTCGTACTGTGTACTGAACTGTGTGCGTCGTACTGTGCACTGAACTGTGTGCGTCGTACTGTGTACTTAACTGTGTGCGTCGTACTGTGTACTAAACTGTGTGCGTCGTACTGTATGCTGAACTGTGTGCGTCGTACTGTGTACTGAACTGTGTGCGTCGTACTGTGCACTGAACTGTGTGCGTCGTACTGTGAACTGAACTGTGTGCGTCGTACAGTGTACTGAACTGTGTGCGTCGTACAGTGAACTGAACTGTGTGCGTCGTACAGTGTACTGAACTGTGTGCGTGTTACTGTGTACTTAACTGTGTGCGTCGTACTGTTTTTTTGGAACTTTTCCGCCCGTAAAGGGGTACTGAACTGTGTCTCTTAAAAAGGACAGAATTTGGGTTGCTCTTTACTGAATTAAAGTGTGTCGCCAAAGTGTTTAAACTTTTGTGCGTTTTTCGTGTACGAACTGTCTCGTCTTAAGTTTTACTGAACTTGTGCGTCGTATTTTCCGAACGGGCCCGCCCCGTCTGTTTTTGAACTTTTTCGTTTTTTAATTGTCCCTGAACTTTTGGCTCGTTTGAAAACCTAACGGTTCCCCGACAGGGGTTACTGAACTGGGGTGGGCCTGATGCTGAACGGGTTTTGCGTCGTACTTGCCGGGGAACTGTCTGGGGCACTGGTCGGGAACTTTTCCCCTCCCCTTGCGGAACTGTGGTGCGTCTTTACTGGGGGACTGAACTGTGTGCGTCTCTGTATTAAAAACTTGTCGTCGTACTTTTACTGAACTGTCTGCGTCGTACTGTATGCGAACTGTGTGCGCCGTACTGTATGCTGAACTGTGTGCGTCGTACAGTGTATTGAACTGTGTGCGTCGTACAGTGTACTGAACTGTCTGCGTCGTACAGTGTACTGAACTGTGTGCGTCGTACGGTGTACAGAACTGTGTGCGTCGTACTGTATACTGAACTGTGTGCGTCGTACAGTGTACTGAACTGTGTGCGTCGTACTGTGTACTGAACTGTCTGCGTCGTACTGTATGCTGAACTGTGTGCGTCGTACAGTGTACTGAACTGTGTGCGTCGTACTGTATGCTGAACTGTGTGCGCCGTACAGTGTACTGAACTGTGTGCGTCGTACTGTGTACTGAACTGTGTGCGTCGTACTGTATACTGAACTGTCTGCGTCGTACAGTGTACTGAACTGTGTGCGTCGTACTGTGTACTGAACTGTCTGCGTCGTACTGTATGCTGAACTGTGTGCGTCGTACTGTGTACTGAACTGTGTGCGTCGTACTGTGTACTGAACTGTCTGCGTCGTACTGTGTACTGAACTGTGTGCGTCGTACTGTATGCTGAACTGTGTGCGTCGTACAGTGTACTGAACTGTGTGCGTCGTACAGTGTACTGAACTGTGTGCGTCGTACAGTGTACTGAACTGTCTGCGTCGTACAGTGTACTGAACTGTGTGCGTCGTACAGTGTACTGAACTGTCTGCGTCGTACAGTGTACTTAACTGTGTGCGCCGTACAGTGTACTAAACTGTGTGCGTCGTACTGTATGCTGAACTGTGTGCGTCGTACTGTGTACTGAACTGTGTGCGTCGTACTGTGTACTGAACTGTGTGCGTCGTACTGTGTACTTAACTGTGTGCGTCGTACTGTGTACTGAACTGTGTGCGTCGTACAGTGTACTGAACTGTGTGCGTCGTACAGTGTACAGAACTGGGTGCGTCGTACTGTATGCAAGTGTGGGGGGCGTACAGTGTACTAAATTTTCTTTACAGTGTACTGAACTGTCTGCGTCGTACAGTGTACTGAACTGTGGGGCGTCGTACTGTGTACTGAACTGTCTGCGGTCGTACTGTATGCTGAACTGTGTGCGTCGTACTGTACTGAACTGTGTGCGTCGTACTGTATGCTGAACTGTGTGCGCCGTACGTGTACTGAACTGTGTGCGTCGTACTGTGTCTGAACTGTTGCGTCGTACTGTCACTGAACTGTGTGCGTCGTACTGTGTACTGAACTGTCTGCGTCGTACTGTATGCTGAACTGTGTGCGTCGTACAGTGTACTGAACTGTGTGCGCGTACTGTACGAACTGTGTGCGCCGTACGTGTCTGAACTGTGTGCGTCGTACTGTATGCTGAACTGTGTGCGTCGTACTGTTCTGAACTGTCTGCGTCGTACTGTGTACTGAACTGTGTGCGTCGTACTGTGTACTGAACTGTGTGCGTCGTACTGTGTACTGAACTGTGTGCGTCGTACTGTATGCTGAACTGTGTGCGTCGTACTGTGTACTGAACTGTCTGCGTCGTACTGTATGCTGAACTGTGTGCGCCGTACAGTGTACTGAACTGTGTGCGCCGTACAGTGTACTGAACTGTGTGCGTCGTACTGTATGCTGAACTGTGTGCGCCGTACAGTGTACTGAACTGTGTGCGTCGTACTGTATGCTGAACTGTGTGCGTCGTACTGTGTACTGAACTGTCTGCGTCGTACTGTGTACTGAACTGTGTGCGTCGTACTGTGTACTGAACTGTGTGCGTCGTACTGTGTACTGAACTGTGTGCGTCGTACTGTATGCTGAACTGTGTGCGTCGTACAGTGTACTGAACTGTGTGCGTCGTACAGTGTACTGAACTGTCTGCGTCGTACAGTGTACTGAACTGTGTGCGTCGTACGGTGTACAGAACTGTGTGCGTCGTACTGTATACTGAACTGTGTGCGTCGTACAGTGTACTGAACTGTGTGCGTCGTACAGTGTACTGAACTGTCTGCGTCGTACAGTGTACTTAACTGTGTGCGTCGTACAGTGTACTAAACTGTGTGCGTCGTACTGTATGCTGAACTGTGTGCGTCGTACTGTGTACTGAACTGTGTGCGTCGTACTGTGTACTGAACTGTGTGCGTCGTTCTGTGTACTTAACTGTGTGCGTCGTACTGTGTACTGAACTGTGTGCGTCGTACAGTGTACTGAACTGTGTGCGTCGTACAGTGTACAGAACTGGGTGCGTCGTACTGTATGCTGAAGTGTGTGCGTCGTACAGTGTACTGAACTGTGTGCGTCGTACAGTGTACTGAACTGTCTGCGTCGTACAGTGTACTGAACTGTGTGCGTCGTACTGTGTACTGAACTGTCTGCGTCGTACTGTATGCTGAACTGTGTGCGTCGTACAGTGTACTGAACTGTGTGCGTCGTACTGTATGCTGAACTGTGTGCGCCGTACAGTGTACTGAACTGTGTGCGTCGTACTGTGTACTGAACTGTCTGCGTCGTACTGTGTACTGAACTGTGTGCGTCGTACTGTGTACTGAACTGTCTGCGTCGTACTGTATGCTGAACTGCGTGCGTCGTACAGTGTACTGAACTGTGTGCGTCGTACTGTATGCTGAACTGTGTGCGCCGTACAGTGTACTGAACTGTGTGCGTCGTACTGTATGCTGAACTGTGTGCGTCGTACTGTGTACTGAACTGTGTGCGTCGTACTGTTCTGAACTGTGTGCGTCGTACTGTGTACTGAACTGTCTGCGTCGTACTGTATGCTGAACTGTGTGCGCCGTACAGTGTACTGAACTGTGTGCGTCGTACTGTGTACTGAACTGTGTGCGTCGTACTGTATGCTGAACTGTGTGCGTCGTACTGTGTACTGAACTGTCTGCGTCGTACTGTATGCTGAACTGTGTGCGCCGTACAGTGTACTGAACTGTGTGCGTCGTACTGTATGCTGAACTGTGTGCGTCGTACAGTGTACTGAACTGTGTGCGTCGTACAGTGTACTGAACTGTCTGCGTCGTACAGTGTACTTAACTGTGTGCGTCGTACAGTGTACTGAACTGTGTGCGTCGTACTGTGTACATAACTGTGTGCGTCGTACAGTGTACTGAACTGTGTGCGTCGTACAGTGTACTGAACTGTCTGCGTCGTACAGTGTACTGAACTGTGTGCGTCGTACGGTGTACAGAACTGTGTGCGTCGTACTGTATACTGAACTGTGTGCGTCGTACAGTGTACTGAACTGTGTGCGTCGTACAGTGTACTGAACTGTCTGCGTCGTACAGTGTACTTAACTGTGTGCGTCGTACAGTGTACTAAACTGTGTGCGTCGTACTGTATGCTGAACTGTGTGCGTCGTACTGTGTACTGAACTGTGTGCGTCGTACTGTGTACTGAACTGTGTGCGTCGTTTTGTGTACTTAACTGTGTGCGTCGTACTGTGTACTGAACTTTGTGCGTCGTACAGTGTACTGAACTGTGTGCGTCGTACAGTGTACAGAACTGGGTGCGTCGTACAGTGTACTGAACTGTGTGCGTCGTACAGTGTACTGAACTGTGTGCGTCGTACAGTGTACTGAACTGTGTGCGTCGTACAGTGTACGGGAACTGTTGCGTCGTACTGTACTGAATGTGTGCGTCGTACAGTGTACTGAACTGTCTGCGTCGTACAGTGTACTGAACTGTGTGCGTCGTACTGTGTACTGAACTGTCTGCGTCGTACTGTATGCTGAACTGTGTGCGTCGTACAGTGTACTGAACTGTGTGCGTCGTACTGTATGCTGAACTGTGTGCGCCGTACAGTGTACTGAACTGTGTGCGTCGTACTGTGTACTGAACTGTCTGCGTCGTACTGTGTACTGAACTGTGTGCGTCGTACTGTGTACTGAACTGTCTGCGTCGTACTGTATGCTGAACTGCGTGCGTCGTACAGTGTACTGAACTGTGTGCGTCGTACTGTATGCTGAACTGTGTGCGCCGTACAGTGTACTGAACTGTGTGCGTCGTACTGTATGCTGAACTGTGTGCGTCGTACTGTGTACTGAACTGTGTGCGTCGTACTGTATGCTGAACTGTGTGCGTCGTACTGTGTACTGAACTGTCTGCGTCGTACTGTATGCTGAACTGTGTGCGCCGTACAGTGTACTGAACTGTGTGCGTCGTACTGTATGCTGAACTGTGTGCGTCGTACAGTGTACAGAACTGGGTGCGTCGTACTGTATGCTGAAGTGTGTGCGTCGTACAGTGTACTGAACTGTCTGCGTCGTACAGTGTACTGAACTGTGTGCGTCGTACGGTGTACAGAACTGTGTGCGTCGTACTGTATACTGAACTGTGTGCGTCGTACAGTGTACTGAACTGTGTGCGTCGTACTGTGTACTGAACTGTCTGCGTCGTACTGTATGCTGAACTGTGTGCGTCGTACAGTGTACTGAACTGTGTGCGTCGTACTGTATGCTGAACTGTGTGCGCCGTACAGTGTACTGAACTGTGTGCGTCGTACTGTGTACTGAACTGTGTGCGTCGTACTGTATACTGAACTGTCTGCGTCGTACAGTGTACTGAACTGTGTGCGTCGTACTGTGTACTGAACTGTTGCGTCGTACTGTACTGAACTGTGTGCGTCGTACAGTGTACGAACTGTGTGGTCGTACTGTATGCTGAACTGTGTGCGTCGTACTGTTTTGAACTGTCTGCGTCGTACTGTATGCTGAACTGTGTGCGCCGTACAGTGTACGAACTGTGTGCGTCGTACAGTGTACTGAACTGTGTGCGTCGTACAGTGTACTGAACTGTCTGCGTCGTACAGTGTACTGAACTGTGTGCGTCGTACGGTGTACAGAACTGTGTGCGTCGTACTGTATACTGAACTGTGTGCGTCGTACAGTGTACAGAACTGTGTGCGTCGTACAGTGTACTGAACTGTCTGCGTCGTACAGTGTACTGAACTGTGTGCGTCGTACGGTGTACAGAACTGTGTGCGTCGTACTGTATACTGAACTGTGTGCGTCGTACAGTGTACAGAACTGTGTGCGTCGTACAGTGTACTGAACTGTCTGCGTCGTACAGTGTACTGAACTGTGTGCGTCGTACGGTGTACATAACTGTGTGCGTCGTACTGTATACTGAACTGTGTGCGTCGTACTGTATGCTGAACTGTGTGCGTCGTACAGTGTACTAAACTGTGTGCGTCGTACTGTATACTGAACTGTGTGCGTCGTACTGTATGCTGAACTGTGTGCGTCGTACAGTGTACTAAACTGTGTGCGTCGTACTGTGTACTGAACTGTGTGCGTCGTACTGTATACTGAACTGTGTGCGTCGTACTGTATGCTGAACTGTGTGCGTCGTACTGTATACTGAACTGTGTGCGTCGTACAGTGTACTAAACTGTGTGCGTCGTACAGTGTACTGAACTGTGTGCGTCGTACTGTATACTGAACTGTGTGCGTCGTACTGTGTACTGAACTGTCTGCGTCGTACTGTATGCTGAACTGTGTGCGCCGTACAGTGTACTGAACTGTGTGCGTCGTACTGTATGCTGAACTGTGTGCGTCGTACAGTGTACTGAACTGTGTGCGTCGTACAGTGTACTGAACTGTCTGCGTCGTACAGTGTACTGAACTGTGTGCGTCGTACGGTGTACAGAACTGTGTGCGTCGTACTGTATACTGAACTGTGTGCGTCGTACTGTGTACAGAACTGTGTGCGTCGTACAGTGTACTGAACTGTCTGCGTCGTACAGTGTACTGAACTGTGTGCGTCGTACGGTGTACATAACTGTGTGCGTCGTACTGTATACTGAACTGTGTGCGTCGTACTGTATGCTGAACTGTGTGCGTCGTACAGTGTACTAAACTGTGTGCGTCGTACTGTATGCTGAACTGTGTGCGTCGTACTGTATACTGAACTGTGTGCGTCGTACAGTGTACTAAACTGTGTGCGTCGTACAGTGTACTAAACTGTGTGCGTCGTACTGTATACTGAACTGTGTGCGTCGTACTGTATACTGAACTGTGTGCGTCGTACAGTGTACTAAACTGTGTGCGTCGTACTGTATACTGAACTGTGTGCGTCGTACTGTATACTGAACTGTGTGCGTCGTACAGTGTACTAAACTGTGTGCGTCGTACAGTGTACTAAACTGTGTGCGTCGTACAGTGTACTAAACTGTGTGCGTCGTACTGTATACTGAACTGTGTGCGTCGTACTGTATACTGAACTGTGTGCGTCGTACAGTGTACTAAACTGTGTGCGTCGTACTGTATACTGAACTGTGTGCGTCGTACAGTGTACTGAACTGTGTGCGTCGTACTGTATGCTGAACTGTGTGCGTCGTACAGTGTACTAAACTGTGTGCGTCGTACTGTATGCTGAACTGTGTGCGTCGTACAGTGTACTGAACTGTGTGTGTCGTACAGTGTACTGAACTGTGTGCGTCGTACAGTGTACTGAACTGTGTGCGTCGTACAGTGTACTAAACTGTGTGCGTCGTACTGTATGCTGAACTGTGTGCGTCGTACTGTATACTGAACTGTGTGCGTCGTACAGTGTACTAAACTGTGTGCGTCGTACAGTGTACTAAACTGTGTGCGTCGTACTGTATACTGAACTGTGTGCGTCGTACTGTATACTGAACTGTGTGCGTCGTACAGTGTACTAAACTGTGTGCGTCGTACTGTATACTGAACTGTGTGCGTCGTACTGTATACTGAACTGTGTGCGTCGTACAGTGTATTTAAACTGTGGGGGCGTCGTACAGTGTACTAAACTGTGTGCGTCGTACAGTGTACTAAACTGTGTGCGTCGTACTGTATACTGAACTGTGTGCGTCGTACTGTATACTGAACTGTGTGCGTCGTACAGTGTACTAAACTGTGTGCGTCGTACTGTATACTGAACTGTGTGCGTCGTACAGTGTACTGAACTGTGTGCGTCGTACTGTATGCTGAACTGTGTGCGTCGTACAGTGTACTAAACTGTGTGCGTCGTACTGTATGCTGAACTGTGTGCGTCGTACAGTGTACTGAACTGTGTGTGTCGTACAGTGTACTGAACTGTGTGCGTCGTACAGTGTACTGAACTGTGTGCGTCGTACCGTACACTGAACTATATATGTTGGACGACAAAATATTGGGTTATGGACCCATAGGCGCTTGAAGGGAGTTCGCGGAAGAATGTATGGGACATCATGTTTTTGTGACGTCACTGAATGATTTTTTATGTTGTATTAAATAGTGATATAATACTAATTTATTTTTGGTTTTGATATATTGTTTTGATATATGATTCCATAACCATCCCCTATTTTCTATGAACATTTTAATTATATAAATAATATTAGTAAATATATAGAAATAAATAAATAAAATAAAACTTTCTTTAGACGCTCAATTCCATCTCAAAACTTTGTTCAGTGGTGTTGCCAATGTTTCCAAATTACTAACACCAACACATGTCCAATAATAATGACCGGCCATAGCATATGGTGTAGTATTATTGGCACGAGCCTATACTGCACAATGGCCAATAATAGCTATCTTAGTCATGACACATAGCTATCTTAGTCATGACACATCATTTTCTGACAGAAATGCGATACGATGTCACATTTCAATGTGGAGTTCATTTTCCTCGACAACGCATTCCAAACTAAAACAAATCATTTGCAACCCAGATTAAAGGAAGGGTGCCATCTCCTCTGCCCAGAATTGGCCGATCGGTAATTTGTGCCGGGTTGTCTGTTGTCTAGAACATGGGAGAGTTAAACATCAAAGCTTGCCTCGGCATTATTGCCAATCAATTTTGTTTGAAAGTGGATGTTTTGTTTACCATTTAAACGTGTTGCAAGCGGAATCTTTCAAACTGTGAATATTGTTCCGAGCTACAAACAAAAGTAGCTAAACACAAATTGGCAGTACATTTCAACATGCATGTTGTAGTCATAAGATTTAAATATTAAATGCAACAAATAAATTCTAGGAGCAGGCATCCTCGCTTTAAAACAACAATTTGAACGAGAAGAGCGGAAATGACGTCACCTATGATCCATCCGCATGATGTAACCAGAGCTAATACATCCGAGCTGGGACTCTTCAACACACACAGCGCCCTCTCACGGATGGGATAAAAACCTAAAACAGATACCGAACTAAACGACGAGACGTCCGAGATTGAGCGAGATCTGTGCGCGTTTGGTTCCATCGGGGGGGGGGGGGAGTGTCCCAGCTGCTATCTAATAGCTTTGGTGTAAACTGACTCGACCCCAGTGCACGGGTCTGACGTACCTGAGATGCGGGTCCTGCCGTGTGTTCTCCGTGCTAGCGGCGTGCAAACATCATCTTGTCGACAACGTGAACGACGGGCTCTCCAAAAACCTCCATTCACACATACACACACATGAATATACACGCACGCACGCCTGCACGCACGCACGCACGCACGCACGCACGCACGCACGCACACACACACACACACCACCAATATACACGCATGCGCACACGGTAGTTCGATCATAGTTACACCGCATAGTTTGCGAACGTACGAGGCCACACATAACAATTCGACCCAGACCAGTGCTACAGTTTGGTGTCGGGCACATTCTGTGTTTTGCGTTCAACACGATGGTCCCATACATACCTGATGGTCCCGTAGAGACACGATGGTCCCATATATGGCGTAATGTGATGCGCCTCCGTCACCAAGTCACATTTATACTGCCCAGACCCCTTGTATGTACCACCAATGACAGCGCCACTGCAGGAAGACATCCAGCACGTCTGACAAACGTCGTATCTACGCACTTACTTTGTGCTGTACATGCACGTACGTACGTACACACATACACGCGCCCGCACACACACACACACACGCACGCACGCACGCACGCACGCACGCACACACCACACACACACACACACACCACGCACGCACGCACGCACGCACACACACACACACAGACACACCACCACGCACGCACGCACGCACGCACACCACGCACCACACACACACACACACACACACACACATACACACACGATGACAGTAACATGGCTGCGCGATCGATCATCTATTAATATTAATTAAATCTGTTAATTAATTTTGTAATGGACACCTGTGTATATGTGGGGAAACAAAATAACCTATACATACAAAAACCTTGATGTATGAAAATAAATAAGAAGAGTTTCTCGTTGTCTATTTCGTGTATCAACACATAATTTTATAATATATATATATATATATATATATATATATATATATATATATATATATATATATATATATATATAAACGGGACACTAGTGATCTTATTAGTATTATAGCAGAGAAAATGTTTTAATCTATAAAAAAAATGCATAGGGAACGTGCCAATTATTACCACCTCTGTCGTAGTATGTAAACTCGCACGCCATCGCCATCTGGTGATTAATCAGTCGAGTTTAAAAGATGCGATAGATGGCAGCACCACTGTTGCAAAATAATATGTCGCAAAATTGCTAACATCACATTTGTCGGATGATCATAATATTGTTATGCAACTATCAAGTACATATATACATTGCTCTTCCTGATGTAGTCAATATTCTTGAAAAATACATAAATCCGGTATAAGGCAAGTCGTAAATCAGCGCACATCAACATTCAGTCCCACTTCCACTCGGAGGCCGCTTGCAAGAAAAGCAAGCGCTAAACTGAGTGATGGACTACGAATTTAAGGTTAGATTGACCAACGAACGGCAAAAGGTTGAAGATTTGTTTGATTACGAAGGATGCAAAGTTGGAAGAGGGACATACGGTCATGTTTACAAGGCTAATCCTAAGAAGAAAGAAAACAGGTAGAGAAATTAAATGTCATTCACTGTCAGTCACTCAGTCTCAGTGTCATTCTCACTAACTCGCTTTCACACAATCGGTGAGTCAGTCTCACTCAGACAGTCAACTCAAATTCTTAACCAGTCTTTCTTCTTCTTTACAAGTGCGCAATTCCAATATGAAGCATTTGTGAGTTTATAAGACATATAGTAATAGTAATAGCTTTATTGTTACATAATGCCATGTACATATAATAATCAGCAACACTAAAGTAATAATTACATGTCTAAGGACATGAGTTTATAAGACGTGTGAAGTTTGTGATTTAAAAACACCCTTGAATTTCTTTTATATAGATGTGTTGTCAACATTAATTTGCTATCCTTTCGACGTTTGAACTTTGGTTTGGACAGTGAGTTTGGCTTTGGGCCTGGCTTTCTTTTGATATACAACAGGAACACCGTCAACAGTAGTTCACAGTAACAACATGGGTGTGATTTAGGTAAACCAAATTGTTCTGCCAAGTGAAGGCGGTAATACAAATGATTAAACACTGGTTAAACAGTGCTACAGCCTACACTAATTAATGTGCAGAGTAGTATGTGCAGTTTTATCCAGAAGTGTATGTAGACATGCTAGCTAAACCTTAACGCTACATTCAAACTTAAAAGTGTAAAATGCTTAAATATCCAGAGTGTCCAACCTTCCCTTCAATTGAACTGAAATTTATTGTGGCCATTCTTGGTTTGTCAGTGGGAATGTAGATCTATATGTACTTATTCAGCTGGTTGCAAGCAGAAATCAGTTGTAAAGGCATGTTTAAAACATGAATCTTAATTATATAGGATAACACATGTTGGAACTTACAACTTGGCTCACCAAAGAATATTGTGAAAAACTCATTTGAGACATGGAACACAATGAGATATGCCTCATTGTGTTCCATGCCTCATTGCTCCAGTTCTCATTGTATTCCATTTCTCAGTATGCACCATAACTCATTTTGCACCACATGTCACACTGCTCAATGCATAGCTTTATGTAGAGACCCGTCATTTGGACGGGTAAAAATGAATGTGGACGGGTAGAAATATGGGTGGACGGGTAAAATACTGAAAGAGCAACAACAAAAAAAAAGTCTTCCAAAACCATATTGTTAGTTATGCTTTGAAAGTGAGTGTGAAAATGGTGTCACATTTGTGTTTGTAGGCCATTTCAGGTCATCAGACACATTTAAAAGTTTGTAAACTGGCTTAACAGTTAACATCCATGTGTCCACCAAAATATGTGTCACTGGCAATAATTTTATCCTGCATAAATCCCTGGCTCCATGTCTTACTGTTCTCCATGTCTTACTGTGCTCCATTGTGTTTCATGTCTCTCAGTGTTCCATGTTTTATTGTGTTCCATGTCTCTCAGTGTTCCATGTTTCATTGTGTTCCATGTCTCTCAGTGTTCCATGTTTCATTGTGTTCCATGTCTCTCAGTGTTCCATGTTTTATTGTGTTCCATGTCTCTCAGTGTTCCATGTTTCATTGTGCTCCATGTCTCTCAGTGTTCCATGTTTCATTGTGCTCCATGTCTCTCAGTGTTCCATGTTTCATTGTGTCCATGTCTCTCAGTGTTCCATGTTTCATTGTGTTCCATGTCTCTCAGTGTTCCATGTTTTATTGTGTTCCATATCTCTCAGTGTTCCATGTTTCATTGTGTTCCATGTCTCTCAGTGTTCCATGTTTTATTGTGTTCCATGTCTCTCAAGTGTACCATGTTTCATTGTGCTCCATGTCTCTCAGTGTTCCATGTTTCATTGTGCTCCATGTCTTACTGTACTTCATGTCTCACTGCGCTCAATGTCTTTGTTTCAGTCCAGAAGGCTATGAGTATGCCTTGAAACAGATTGAGGGAACTGGCATCTCCATGTCAGCATGCCGGGAAATAGCTGTAAATATACATTTACCAGTAGTTATATTTTTATCAATGGATTATTGCATTGACTAGTAGTTTGATGTTATTGTTTTTAAGTGAAACCAGATTCCAGCTTTCTCAAGTAGCAGTTGCTTAATTAATACAAGATTACAGCTGTTATTATAAATAACCAGGCAGTAAAAATGTATATTATCAAAACATGGCTCTGTATCTAAAGTTATGGTAAGTTGCAAGTGTAAACAAGAAATAACTCTAACATAAAAATTTAAGCTTTACGTTAAACATTAAGTGCTAGTGGTTTGATTATCAGGTTAATTCCTGCTCTTGTTTCAGTGAGTGAAACAGGTTTATAATGCAAATTGATGCTACTAATTTGCACATTGTCTCTAGAGTTGTGCTTTGTGAACTTATAACACTGTTATGTATTACTGGATCTAGTGGCTGCATGAGAACTAGTCACCAATGCTTCAGTTTATAAATATTTCTATAGTCTTCACGTGCCACTTGTTTAGGACATCTTATCTGTGCCTTCAGTTGCTGAGAGAGCTAAAACATCCCAACGTCATCTGCCTCCACAAAGTATTCCTGTCTCACGCCGACAGGAAGGTCTGGCTTCTCTTTGAGTTCGCTGCACACGATCTCTGGGTAAGTGGTGCTCTCATCACTCTTTGTGTAACGTGTGTGTTTGTGGTGTGTGTGTGTGTGTGTGTGTGTGTGTGTGTGTGTGTGGGTGTGGGTGTGTGTGTGTGGGTGTGTGGGTGTGGGTGTGGGTGTGGGTGTGGGTGGGGTGAGTGAGTGAGTGAGTGAGTGAGTGAGTGAGTGAGTGAGTGAGTGAGTGAGTGAGTGAGTGAGTGAGTGAGTGAGTGAGTGAGTGAGTGGTATAATAACATCATCTGCCTGGTCCAGTTGACTCTCTGTGTGTTCATTTGCTGTCTTGGACTGTTGGCTGCTGATATTAATGTAGCTAAAAAACTCACTTACTTCCATATTTTTGATATGCGTGCTCAGTGCAGATTGTCATTCTCCTGCCTTAGAGATTTCAGTAGTGATTGAGGGGCTCACTCACCAGAAGGGGCCAGTGAAAACATGTGGTTTGGTGTGGGTGTAAGGATCAAGCTATAAAATGGATACCAATCATGTACAACATTTGAACATTCTGTCACAGCGCCTCCGAATGGATATTTCCAGATTTATGGCGCTATATAAATGTTCTTCTTATCTTACTTACTTATTTTACTGAAATTCAGGCCCCAAATTGTTTTCTTAATGACAGAAATATAAGGCAAATTTTTAAATGACAATTGTACGTGCGAATGTTGGATTAAGCAGATGTCATGCAACGCATTTGTATTAGATTTACAGCATTGTTGGTAAGGCCTAGGTCATGCACATTATTTGTTGTGATGTGGGCAAATGATGACATTTTGGGCCAATAATGTTTTGGTTTTGTAAGAAGGCTGGCAGTATAGATCAGTGGGTGTACTTGATTACTTGCAGCATATAATCAAATTCCACCGATCGGCAAAAGCGAACAAGAAGGTGGTGAATGTACCCAAGAACATGGTGAAGTCTCTGCTTTATCAGATCCTCGATGGCATCCACTATTTGCATTCCAACTGGGTGCTACACAGAGATCTAGTAAGTTCACTAACTACATTCCAACTGGGTGCTACACAGAGATCTAGTAAGTTCACTAACTACATTCCAACTGGGTGCTACACAGAGATCTAGTAACTTCACTAACTACATTCCAACTGGGTGCTTTACAGAGATCTAGTAAGTTCACTAACTACCCAGTACATTCCTACTGGGTGGTACACAGTGATCTAGTCAGTCCACAACCTATATTCTAACTGGGTGCTACATGTAGCTCTAATAAGTCTACTGTCTACATTCCAACTGAGTTATTTTGTATTTATGTATCTATTTTATTATGATGCTGTAAAATAATTATATTTAATATTTGCAACTTAACACAGCATGTGTTTAATATGTCATAGTCATATATGGAAATGTTCGGGGTGACGAAACCCTATCAAATTTACCATAGTCACCGAATGTTTATTGTTAAAAAAAAGAAAACCAAACAATTGTGCTCATCTTAATAATAATTTATGTATTTATGTTTATATAGAGATACAACTGAATATGAACAAAACTCAGTAACCATTTGATCACATTACAGGGGTGTACAGAAATACCTTGAATGTTACAACAAACTAACATGACCTGATTGGATTTGAGGTGACCATGCAAATGATTTATGGTCAATTATGGATGAATCAAGATTAGACTAATCATACAATTTTGATGTGAAGTCCAAGGTTAACGATCTATTAACAGTTGGTGAAAATATCACAAGTCCTCGTAAATAATTGTTAGACATTGAGTGTCTGGGCATGTCTTTATAAAAAAGTTTATATGTGTGTGAGTGACAGACTGACTGAGTGTTTCACCACCAACAGAAGCCGGCCAATATCCTGGTGATGGGGGAGGGTCCAGAAAGAGGCCGGGCAAAAATAGGTGAGTTTTGAGTCAGTTTGTGCTGCTATGTAGAACAATGAGAAAATTTGTTAACTATGTATTCGCTCAGTCTACTCCACTGCACAAAAAACTGGATATAGATATAGGTTGATATTTGTGTACAAATAGTCTTTTAGCATTAATTGCAGCATTGCTGAATGTTTCCCAGAGAAGTCAAGGTGCAGTATGTTTAAAAAATATTTCATGTTAATATTACGAGAAACTTTCTATCAAGAATGATTAATATTTTAGTTGTTTTACAAAAAAGGTTTACTTTCATTGTTCCAACAAATATTCAGTGTATTCTGATGTTACAGTGGGTTGTAAGAGGGGACATTAAATTTGGTGGTGACCAAAATGTTTAAAAATTCATGAAATTTATAATACTAAAAAAATGTGAATTTACAAATGTGATGTTATTTAAATATGATGATTAATTATTCAGTTTCCCTCTGTAGCTGACATGGGCTTTGCAAGGTTATTTAACTCCCCACTGAAACCTCTGGCTGACCTCGACCCAGTTGTGGTGACCTTCTGGTACAGGGCGCCTGAACTTCTTCTTGGAGCAAGACATTACACAAAGGCAATAGGTAAGTGGAAGTTTACAGGGTGTTAGTAATGTTGTATTTGTTATATAATTCCTCTAATACAGGTGCATTCTATTTTTTGAAAACCTCTAGAATTCTATTGAAATTTGTAGTCAGTGATACATATTTTCAAAAATATAATATAAAGCAAAATTATTGAATAAATATGCATTAAATTTAACGAGTAAATATTAATGTTAAAATGACTGGTACAAGGGTTACACTATATCATATCTTTATATTTTTTATGAACAGCCTGCCATGAATAAATGATCTTGAAAATTATGTCTTATGTAGTCTTTGAAATCAAGATTCGGTGGATGTGATTTGTATTATTTTGGGGTGTGTCGTAAATTTATGCTAGGTATTGATGAAATTGCATTTGTGATGAACCTGTTTCATATACAGTCTACAGCATCCAACATAGGTGACGTAATGGTGTATATGCCTCAGAAGTATTTTTATTAAAAATTATGTTTATTGTTACTTTATCATCAGAATACAGGAACACACATTTACTCTTGGCTCTTGTTGTAGACATTTGGGCGATTGGTTGTATATTTGCGGAACTATTGACATCAGAGCCGATATTCCACTGCCGACAAGAGGATATCAAGACAAGTAACCCATATCACCACGAGCAGCTCGATAGGATCTTCACTGTGATGGGCTTCCCTCAAGGTTGTGTTTACATGTGATGGGCTTCCCTCAAGGTTGTGTTTACGTGTGATGGGATTCCCTCAAGGTTGTGTTTACATGTGATGGGATTCCCTCAAGGTTGTGTTTACTACGTGTGATGGGATTCCCTCAAGGTTGTGTTTACATGTGATGGGCTTCCCTCAAGGTTGTGTTTACATGTGATGGGATTCCCTCAAGGTTGTGTTTACGTGTGATGGGCTTCCCTCAAGGTTGTGTTTACGTGTGATGGGCTTCCCTCAAGGTTGTGTTTACATGTGATGGGCTTCCCTCAAGGTTGTGTTTACGTGTGATGGGATTCCCTCAAGGTTGTGTTTACGTGTGATGGGCTTCCCTCAAGGTTGTGTTTACATGTGATGGGATTCCCTCAAGGTTGTGTTTACGTGTGATGGGCTTCCCTCAAGGTTGTGTTTACATGTGATGGGCTTCCCTCAAGGTTGTGTTTACTACGTGTGATGGGATTCCCTCAAGGTTGTGTTTACATGTGATGGGCTTCCCTCAAGGTTGTGTTTACATGTGATGGGATTCCCTCAAGGTTGTGTTTACGTGTGATGGGCTTCCCTCAAGGTTGTGTTTACGTGTGATGGGCTTCCCTCAAGGTTGTGTTTACATGTGATGGGCTTCCCTCAAGGTTGTGTTTACGTGTGATGGGATTCCCTCAAGGTTGTGTTTACATGTGATGGGCTTCCCTCAAGGTTGTGTTTACGTGTGATGGGCTTCCCTCAAGGTTGTGTTTACATGTGATGGGCTTCCCTCAAGGTTGTGTTTACTACGTGTGATGGGATTCCCTCAAGGTTGTGTTTACATGTGATGGGCTTCCCTCAAGGTTGTGTTTACATGTGATGGGATTCCCTCAAGGTTGTGTTTACGTGTGATGGGCTTCCCTCAAGGTTGTGTTTACGTGTGATGGGCTTCCCTCAAGGTTGTGTTTACATGTGATGGGCTTCCCTCAAGGTTGTGTTTACGTGTGATGGGATTCCCTCAAGGTTGTGTTTACATGTGATGGGCTTCCCTCAAGGTTGTGTTTACATGGGATGGGATTCCCTCAAGGTTGTGTTTACATGTGATGGGATTCCCTCAAGGTTGTGTTTACGTGTGATGGGATTCCCTCAAGGTTGTGTTTACATGTGATGGGATTCCCTCAAGGTTGTGTTTACATGTGATGGGCTTCCCTCAAGGTTGTGTTTACATGTGATGGGCTTCCCTCAAGGTTGTGTTTACGTGTGATGGGATTCCCTCAAGGTTGTGTTTACATGTGATGGGATTCCCTCAAGGTTGTGTTTACATGTGATGGGCTTCCCTCAAGGTTGTGTTTACATGTGATGGGCTTCCCTCAAGGTTGTGTTTACATGTGATGGGATTCCCTCAAGGTTGTGTTTACATGTGATGGGCTTCCCTCAAGGTTGTGTTTACATGTGATGGGCTTCCCTCAAGGTTGTCTTTACATGTGATGGGCTTCCCTCAAGGTTGTGTTTACATGTGATGGGCTTCCCTCAAGGTTGTGTTTACATGTGATGGGATTCCCTCAAGGTTGTGTTTACATGTGATGGGATTCCCTCAAGGTTGTGTTTACATGTGATGGGCTTCCCTCAAGGTTGTGTTTACATGTGATGGGCTTCCCTCAAGGTTGTGTTTACATGTGATGGGATTCCCTCAAGGTTGTGTTTACATGTGATGGGCTTCCCTCAAGGTTGTGTTTACATGTGATGGGCTTCCCTCAAGGTTGTGTTTACATGTGATGGGATTCCCTCAAGGTTGTGTTTACGTGTGATGGGCTTCCCTCAAGGTTGTGTTTACATGTGATGGGCTTCCCTCAAGGTTGTGTTTACATGTGATGGGATTCCCTCAAGGTTGTGTTTACATGTGATGGGATTCCCTCAAGGTTGTGTTTACATGTGATGGGCTTCCCTCAAGGTTGTGTTTACATGTGATGGGATTCCCTCAAGGTTGTGTTTACATGTGATGGGATTCCCTCAAGGTTGTGTTTACATGTGATGGGTTCCCTCAAGGTTGTGTTTACATGTGATGGGATTCCCTCAAGGTTGTGTTTACATGTGATGGGATTCCCTCAAGGTTGTGTTTACATGTGATGGGCTTCCCTCAAGGTTGTGTTTACATGTGATGGGATTCCCTCAAGGTTGTGTTTACATGTGATGGGATTCCCTCAAGGTTGTGTTTACATGTGATGGGATTCCCTCAAGGTTGTGTTTACATGTGATGGGATTCCCTCAAGGTTGTGTTTACATGTGATGGGATTCCCTCAAGGTTGTGTTTACATGTGATGGGCTTCCTCAAGGTTGTGTTTACATGTGATGGGCTTCCCTCAAGGTTGTGTTTACATGTGATGGGTTCCCTCAAGGTTGTGTTTACATGTGATGGGATTCCCTCAAGGTTGTGTTTACATGTGATGGGCTTCCCTCAAGGTTGTGTTTACATGTGATGGGCTTCCTCAAGGTTGTGTTTACATGTGATGGGCTTCCCTCAAGGTTGTGTTTACATGTGATGGGATTCCCTCAAGGTTGTGTTTACATGTGATGGGATTCCCTCAAGGTTGTGTTTACATGTGATGGGCTTCCCTCAAGGTTGTGTTTACATGTGATGGGCTTCCCTCAAGGTTGTGTTTACATGTGATGGGTTCCCTCAAGGTTGTGTTTACATGTGATGGGCTTCCCTCAAGGTTGTGTTTACATGTGATGGGATTCCCTCAAGGTTGTGTTTACATGTGATGGGATTCCCTCAAGGTTGTGTTTACATGTGATGGGCTTCCCTCAAGGTTGTGTTTACATGTGATGGGATTCCCTCAAGGTTGTGTTTACATGTGATGGGATTCCCTCAAGGTTGTGTTTACATGTGATGGGATTCCCTCAAGGTTGTGTTTACATGTGATGGGCTTCCCTCAAGGTTGTGTTTACATGTGATGGGGTTCCCTCAAGGTTGTGTTTACATGTGATGGGCTTCCCTCAAGGTTGTGTTTACATGTGATGGGATTCCCTCAAGGTTGTGTTTACATGTGATGGGATTCCCTCAAGGTTGTGTTTACATGTGATGGGCTTCCCTCAAGGTTGTGTTTACATGTGATGGGCTTCCCTCAAGGTTGTGTTTACATGTGATGGGCTTCCCTCAAGGTTGTGTTTACATGTGATGGGCTTCCCTCAAGGTTGTGTTTACATGTGATGGGATTCCCTCAAGGTTGTGTTTACTGTGATGGGTTCCCTCAAGGTTGTGTTTACATGTGATGGGCTTCCCTCAAGGTTGTGTTTACATGTGATGGGCTTCCCTCAAGGTTGTGTTTACATGTGATGGGCTTCCCTCAAGGTTGTGTTTACATGTGATGGGCTTCCCTCAAGGTTGTGTTTACATGTGATGGGATTCCCTCAAGGTTGTGTTTACATGTGATGGGCTTCCATCAAGGTTGTGTTTACATGTGATGGGCTTCCCTCAAGGTTGTGTTTACGTGTGATGGGATTCCCTCAAGGTTGTGTTTACATGTGATGGGATTCCCTCAAGGTTGTGTTTACATGTGATGGGCTTCCCTCAAGGTTGTGTTTACATGTGATGGGATTCCCTCAAGGTTGTGTTTACATGTGATGGGATTCCCTCAAGGTTGTGTTTACATGTGATGGGCTTCCCTCAAGGTTGTGTTTACATGTGATGGGCTTCCCTCAAGGTTGTGTTTACATGTGATGGGCTTCCCTCAAGGTTGTGTTTACATGTGATGGGATTCCCTCAAGGTTGTGTTTACATGTGATGGGCTTCCCTCAAGGTTGTGTTTACATGTGATGGGCTTCCCTCAAGGTTGTGTTTACGTGTGATGGGATTCCCTCAAGGTTGTGTTTACATGTGATGGGATTCCCTCAAGGTTGTGTTTACGTGTGATGGGCTTCCCTCAAGGTTGTGTTTACATGTGATGGGCTTCCCTCAAGGTTGTGTTTACATGTGATGGGCTTCCCTCAAGGTGTTTACGTGTGATGGGATTCACTCAAGGTTGTGTTTACATGTGATGGGCTTCCCTCAAGGTTGTGTTTACTTGATGGGTTTCCTAAAGGTTGTGTTTACATGTGATGGGTTCCCTCAAGGTTGTTTTACATGTGATGGGCTTCCCTCAAGGTTGTTTTACATGTGATGGGCTTCCCTCAAGGTTGTGTTTACATGTGATGGGCTTCCCTCAAGGTTGTCTTTACATGTGATGGGCTTCCCTCAAGGTTGTCTTTACATGTGATGGGCTTCCCTCAAGGTTGTCTTTACATGTGATGGGCTTCCCTCAAGGTTGTCTTTACATGTGATGGGCTTCCCTCAAGGTTGTCTTTACATGTGATGGGCTTCCCTCAAGGTTGTGTTTACGTGTGATGGGCTTCCCTCAAGGTTGTGTTTACATGTGATGGGCTTCCCTCAAGGTTGTGTTTACATGTGATGGGTTCCAGGGTGTCTTTACATGTGATGGGTTTCCCTCAAGGTTGTCTTTACATGTGATGGGCTTCCCTCAAGGTTGTGTTTACATGTGATGGGCTTCCTCAAGGTTGTCTTTACATGTGATGGGCTTCACCTAGGTTTACATGTGATGGGCTTCCCTCAAGGTTGTCTTTACATGTGATGGGCTTCCCTCAAGGTTGTCTTTACATGTGATGGGCTTCCCTCAAGGTTGTCTTTACATGTGATGGGCTTCCCTCAAGGTTGTCTTTACATGTGATGGGCTTCACTCAAGGTTGTCTTTACATGTGATGGGCTTCCCTCAAGGTTGTCTTTATATGTGATGGGCTTCACTCAAGGTTGTCTTTACATGTGATGGGCTTCCCTCAAGGTTGTCTTTATATGTGATGGGCTTCACTCAAGGTTGTCTTTACATGTGATGGGCTTCCCTCAAGGTTATGTTTACATGTGATGGGATTCCCTCAAGGTTATGTTTACCTGTGATGGGCTTCCCTCAAGGTTGTCTTTACATGTGATGGACTTCCCTCAAGCTTGTCTTGACATGAGATGGGCTTCCCTCAAGGTTGTCTTTACATGTGATGGGCTTCCCTCAAGCTTGTCTTTACATGAGATGGGCTTCCCTCAAGGTTTTCTTTACGTGTGATGGGCTTCCCTCAAGGTTGTCTTTACATAATATTAATGTCTCTTCTTTAGCCTTAGGCAGGGCTTTATCGAGGATACACATTTTGTCAGTCACACAATTGTTTTGGTGAACACATGGATGCTAATTCATATACATATAAGGCAGTTGTGATGTGCTTTGTGACCTGAAATAAACTACAAACACACATGTGACACCCATTTTCAAGGTCAAACTGACAATATCTGTGAGTTTAGAATACCATTTTTGCTCCTTCATTTTTTTACCCGTCTACCGATATTTCTACTCGTCCACAACGAGTTTACCCATCCAAACGATGAGTGGATGGGGCGGGTGTTTTTAAAGTCCCTGTTCCACCAGCTGTTTCAATGATTTAAATTTAGTCTGGTATATTTCGGTTTTTGTTTGTAGAGGAAAATAAATTGAAATACTAAGTATTAATTTCTGCTAAAATTACAACATTCATGGAGCTATTTTTGCCTCTTGCAGGATAGGCTTTTAATACTTGGTTCACAGTGGAGAGTCACAAATGTATAATGTCAATGTTTGTGTAATTTGTTCAGAGAAAGACTGGGAGGACATCAGGAAAATGCCAGAGTATCCCACACTGATGAAAGACTTCAAGAAAACCAAGTGAGTACATTACATGTCACAGAAGCTAGAGGATACCGGGGGTAGTCAGTCATTAAATGATTGATTGGGAGGTATTTGTACCATTCATGCTTGTTATGGTAACCAACGCAGTGTTGAAAATTACAATTTTAAATTAGTGTTTTTACTTTTTTTTTATTTGCAGGAGAAGACATTTTTATTGTGAGTCATTAGATACATTGCGATGGTTTCACATGTATAGTTATCTTCAGCATCTGTTATTAGTGCCCCGATAGTCAACTTCAACTTATTTTTTTCACCTTATGCTTGAAGCTCTAGTTGACTTTCACAAATTTGTAATAAAATGTGGTAATTTGGTACACATGTATACATAGTTTTTTTTTACATACATTCACACACATTTACTTATATGCACACATACATACATACCACACACATGTACACATCCACATGCAAACACAATTTTTAGATTTTCATGTACAGGTCTGGTAACTATAGAGTTATCCAACACACATGACATGCTGGTTCAACTTGGTTGTATTTCCCAATAGAACCACTGTCTGTTGTAGTTATGTCAACTACAACTTGACAAAGTACCCATTCATTGTAGTTATGTCAACTACAACTTGGTGAAGTACCTGTTTGTTGTAGCTATGTCAACTACAACTTGATGAAGTACCTATTTGTTGTAATTATGTCAACTACAACTTGATGAAGTACCTATTTGTTGTAGTTATGTGAACCACAACTTGATGAAGTACCTATTTGTTGTAATTATGTCAACCACAACTTGATGAAGTACCTATTTGTTGTAGTTATGTGAACCACAACTTGATGAAGTACCTATTTGTTGTAATTATGTGAACCACAACTTGATGAAGTACCTATTTGTTGTAATTATGTCAACTACAACTTGATGAAGTACCTATTTGTTGTAGTTATGTCAACTCAACTTGATGAAGTACCTATTTGTTGTAGTTATGTCAACTACAACTTGATGAAGTACCCATTCATTGTAGTTATGTCAACTACAACTTGATGAAGTACCCATTCATTGTAGTTATGTCAACCACAACTTGATAAAGTACCTATTTGTTGTAATTATGTCAACTACAACTTGATGATGTACCTATTTGTTGTAGTTATGTCAACTACAACTTGATGAAGTACCCATTCATTGTAGCTATGTCAACTACAACTTGACGAAGTACCTATTTGTTGTAATTATGTCAACTACAACTTGATGGAGTACCTATTTGTTGTAGTTATGTGAACCACAACTTGATGAAGTACCTATTTGTTGTAGTTATGTGAACCACAACTTGATGAAGTACCTATTTGTTGTAGTTATGTGAACCACAACTTGATGAAGTACCTATTTGTTGTAGTTATGTGAACTACAACTTGATGAAGTACCTATTTGTTGTAGTTATGTGAACTACAACTTGATGAAGTACCTATTTGTTGTAGTTATGTGAACTACAACTTGATGAAGTACCTATTTGTTGTAGTTATGTGAACTACAACTTGATGAAGTACCTATTTGTTGTAGTTATGTGAACCACAACTTGATGAAGTACCTATTTGTTGTAGTTATGTGAACCACAACTTGATGAAGTACCTATTTGTTGTAGTTATGTGAACCACAACTTGATGAAGTACCTATTTGTTGTAGTTATGTGAACTACAACTTGATGAAGTACCTATTTGTTGTAGTTATGTGAACTACAACTTGATGAAGTACCTATTTGTTGTAGTTATGTGAACTACTACTTGATGAAGTACCTATTTGTTGTAGTTATGTGAACTACAACTTGATGAAATACCTATTTGTTGTAGTTATGTGAACTACAACTTGATGAAGTACCTATTTGTTGTAGTTATGTGAACTACAACTTGATGAAGTGCCTATTTGTTGTAGTTATGTGAACTACAACTTGATGAAGTACCTATTTGTTGTAGTTATGTGAACTACAACTTGATGAAGTACCTATTTGTTGTAGTTATGTGAACTACAACTTGATGAAGTACCTATTTGTTGTAGTTATGTGAACTACAACTTGATGAAGTACATGGACAAACACAAAGTAAAGCCTGACAACAAGGCCTTTCACCTGGTGAGACCTCACTCACTTGTGTATCGTCACAAACCTGTCAGCTGGTAGTCAAAATAAGAAGGAAATACTCTAGCAGTAGTTGAACTAGCCTGTGTAGATGTTGTTGTTTTCCATATCTTGGCTTTTGGGGATTCAACTATAACCCTCGCAAGAAATGCAACATATTTTTAATTCCCTATGTTCATACTCGTAGTTGGATGGACTCAGTTGTTCATAAAGTTACACGTGGTTTCTTTGATTGTTTTGATGTTCACTAATTATAGGGGGTCATTTTATTTATCTTGGTATAAATAATACCAATACTGCTCACATTTGCCTCCTACCAAATGACATCTCCTGCATCTGTAGCGCCATCTGGAAAATTGACAGTTTGCTTGTAATAATAATTATATAAAAAATACTTACATGCACCATGGAAAGGTTTTACTTTAAGATATATTTTTATCTGTCTTAGCTTTTATTTTTAAAACCAGAAAATTTATTTGATACTAATTTCACACAATAATTGATTATTAACTTATACCAACTTACTTGGTGTTTCTGCTGCACTGCTTGCATAATTGTTATATTTAAATTTTATCATTTATGCATAATGTCATAAACAGTAATGATACAATGCTATCTAATATAAAATAATTATTAATGAAACATTAAAGGTTTTTGACAGTTCCGATGTTTTTAACTGACGTGTTTCACTTTCAGTTTTCATTTAAGGGGTACCTTTAGAATTTTCAAGTTGTAACTGGAAGGTTTCCTTTGGTTGTTGCCAGCTTCAGAAGATGTTGATTATGGACCCAACAAAGAGGATTTCATCGGAGCAGGCCCTGCATGATCCCTACTTCTCTGAGGAACCACTGCCACATCCTGAGTGAGTCCGCGTTTTCACAAAACGTCTCAGTCTTCGTTTATATTAAGCTGACATTTTCAGGACCTATATATACTTATAATAATTATAGTTGTTTGCCATTTTTTCATGGTTTATAAAGTATGATGTTATTGCACAATCATCCCAACATTATAAATAAAATAAAACAATCACAATTATCAAACTAATATTAGTGACTTCATAAGGTGATACAGCAAGCAGCATGAAGCAACTCCTTGTAATATAATGACTGGTCCCTTATGTGTGGGTTGACAAGTCATAGAGGCATAGTGCTTAGTGTTGCACGCTCAATCAAGATACTGCTTTTTAATCCAGGAGTATGGTGGGCCTCCAGTCATGTGGTATAATCCACAAGGAGTATGGTGGGCCTCCAGTCATGTGGTATAATCCACAAGGAGTGTGGCCCGCCTCCAGTCATGTGGTATCATTTAGAGCAATTTCAACCACTTGCTGCTTGTGTTACATGAAATGTTTAGGACGCGAATGGATCATCATATTGAGATTCCCACCAGTCATATATCCATCTTCAAATTGGGGGCAGGTATTTGCACAGTTCCCACGGCTGATGCAGTAGCGACTGTCGAAGTCAGTTGCTATAATTTTATTGTTTGACTCCGCTCACTTCAACTGTTTTAGGAGATGAACATCCAGGGATAATATAGCACAGTGCAGTGACCCCTGACTTGCTAGGATGATATTTGTGTATGAATATCCCCTGCAGTCATAATGGTAATTCAGTTAAACAAATCTTCCACATAGTGAAGTGTAGAGCATGTTGACAACTCCTTGGGATTAGACACTGGTCTGTATAAAAACTGACTTATACTTTCAGTATCTTCGAGGGGGCGCCCATCCCGTACCCAAAGCGAGAGTTCATCACGGATGATGACAATGATGACAAGGCGGATACTGGGGCCAGCAAGGTGGGTGGCCAGAAAGTAAGCATGCCACCCTCGTCTTTCTTCACTTTACATTGCCACTGCTGCTGTTGCTTCAGCTGGTGTAGTTGTAGTTATAAATACATATGCATACACACACACACACACACACACACACACACACACACACACACACACACACACACACACACACACACACACACACACACACACACACACACACACACACACACACACACACAACACACACACACACACACACACACACACACAAACACACACACACACACACCAACACACACACACACACACACACACACACACACACAACACACACACACACCACACAACCACACACACATCCAAACACACACACACATCCAAACACACACACACATCCAAACACATCCAACACAAAACACACATCCAAACACACACACACATCCAAACATCACACACACCACACACACACACACACACACACACACACACACACACACACACACACACACACACACACACACACACACACACACATACACACACACTATCACAAATTATATTATGCAACCTAGTACTAGTAGTGGTTGTAATAGTAGACACATTTTCATTCATGATGTTTTTGTTATTACAAGAACATTATGCTTATTTTGCTTTTTATTGCGCATGTGAATGTGCTATTTGGGTTAGTCTTTTGATGAGGTTATTATTGTTAAAATGCTCAGTAAGTTTGCTTAATAATAATTGTTTATTAAGTACAAATATTAATGGTACAATGGTTAATCGTTATTCAGTACTAACTACCTTCAGTGTCCAGTGTGTTTAATAAATATTATATTTAATGCAGAGGGAAACTAATTGTACTTATGTTGATGATGTGTCAATTACTTGTTACAGACTGTAAGGATAAAAAGAAAGTGAATACATTGAACACATTTGAGCGGCCAAGAATTTATAATAGGCATAGTAAATATCACATGATTTTACAACGAACATGGTCAGCCATTGAAGCTTTAATTTAATTGTTGCTTTCTTGTTCCCAAGAACTACTTGGTTGGTTCAGTATTATTTGGCTGTAGCAACGTTGCTTGCAACCGTGCTTCATTTCACCTCAGTATTCCTCTTGTACTAACTGTGATGTTTGTTCATTCAGTGGCATGTTTGAATGTCCATATGCCATTCAACCGAATGGTGTAATTTATTGATTAAGATACACTGTGAATTTAACAGTACAGGTAAGTATTATATCAGATGTCATCATGTAACTTCTTTTGTTTTGTTGGGAAATTTTCTTTTTACAAATAAAAATAGTTTTATTAATTCCAAAATAACATTTTCTTAATCATTCTGCCATAGTGCAGTCACTTCACAAAAGTATTCACTGTTATGTGTTATCGTCTCCAAATGTGAATTGTAGAGTGTTTTGCTGTCTTGTCAAGATGTCCTCATTTGCATAGTAGAACGATGTCATCATTTTATTAGTGTGGATGTTCATAATTCCTGTCATCACAGTTGACTGCAACACTACCATAATTTGATCTTATCCGAGTCTCTTCTTATGTGCATCTTGCACAACAAGCACCCACATACACAGGGTCATCATTCTAGCCATGGATAATTAGTCCTGGAGAAACCATCCTGAGTGGACACAATAATGAATGAATATAATTTACTTTTGAATGTGACAATGGTAATTGCAGTGAATAAAAGATACCTTGAAGAATATTAAGTTATTCTGCATTCAGCCACAATGCAATCGCTGCATGAAACCTCCACTCTGCCAACAGTCACATCACTTGATGTGTGAGTATCTAAACTTTGCAGTAACTGCACAAAAGTTCCTCCCATATTAGCCCTCACTGCAACCCGCACAACAACCATTGGGAAGCATTCAGCTATGATGCAATAACTATACAAAAATTTCCATCCGTGATCACTACTACTACTGAATGTGTTCCCACTGACACGTATAGAGAGACTCGTCTGTTTTCAGCAGGCTGGTGGTAACCAGGGCGCGGCCTCAAACCCAAATCAACCCCCTAACAAACGCATGCGACAGATGCCACCCACTACAACAAGCGGCACGGGCGGCATGACGACCTCTGAGTACCAGGTCAGTGCATAGGCAACATGTCTATAATAAGGCACTTCATTGTCATATATGTAACCATTGTTTTCTTTTATTGGTAGTTTGGTGTATTAATCCGCAAAGTAAAATTCTTCTTCCCCCGTGTCAATTGTTGTGTGGAGGTCACACGACACGGTCTGTGGTGTTGGTCACATGACATGGTCTGTTTTGGAGGTCACACGACACGGTCTGTGGTGTTGGTCACATGACATGGTCTGTTTTGGAGGTCACACGACACGGTCTGTGGTGTTGGTCACATGACATGGTCTGTGTTGGAGGTCACACGACACGGTATATGGTGTTGGTCACATGACATGGTCTGTGTTGGAGGTCACACGACATGGTCTGTGTTGGAGGTCACACGACATGGTCTGTGTTGGAGGTCACACGACATGGTCTGTGTTGGAGGTCACACGACATGGTCTGTGTTGGAGGTCACACGACACGGTTTGTGGTGTTGGTCACATGACATGGTCTGTGTTGGAGGTCACACGACACGGTTTGTGGTGTTGGTCACACGACATGGTCTGTGTTGGAGGTCACACGACACGGTTTGTGGTGTTGGTCACACGACATGGTCTGTGTTGGAGGTCATACGACATGGTCTGTGGTGTTGGTCACATGACATGGTCTGTGTTGGAGGTCACACGACACGGTTTGTGGTGTTGGTCACATGACATGGTCTGTGTTGGAGGTCATACGACATGGTCTGTGGTGTTGGTCACACGACATGGTCTGTGTTGGAGGTCACACGACATGGTCTGTGTTGGAGGTCACACGACATGGTCTGTGTTGGAGGTCACACGACACGGTCTGTGGTGTTGGTCATATTAAATGGTCTGTGTTGGAGGTCACACGACTCGGTCTATGGTGGAGGTCATATGACATGGTCTGTGGTGACATGACAATCTGTGGTGTGGATCACATGACACCATCTGGTGGCGGTCAGATGACACAGTCTGTTCCATCTCAGTCGAAAACTAGTAAAATGGCTGTAACATCAGACATTCTGTCGTATCTTGGTGTTAATAGTCTGGACCAGTTTAGTGTTGTTTGCAATGAAAACAAAGGGCAATGTTATTTAAGCTAGGACAATAATAACAATTGATATATCAGACATATCAGACGCATGCAGCCCTAATAACACAAACATGGTTGCTAAGGTGAAGCATGAAATAGGTCATTCCGGTGTATAATAATTCGAGTTGAGACTCTTGATCTATTGATATTCTGCCAATTCTCATTTCAGTGATCTGTGTTTATGGTGGTTTACACAACTTTAAGACAACGGTTATAATCTGTTTGCAGCAGCAGGTGCATCATGGGAACAATCAACATCAGCCAGGCATGGGTTTTGCGGCATCAGGAAATGCCCAGTCGGGATCGAATGGATTTGGACAGCGTTTCTGACTGCTTACTTGAAGAAGAAATGCTCAGAACTGGTCTGAACGACAGCATTTTAGCAAGATGCCACCTGCTCTACAGGGGCATATTTTGCACTCAAGATTCTTGTAAATAGTCTCTCTCACTAGAACAGCAATAAGACTGTGAAAATGCTTTTATTACCGACTGTTCTTGGCAGTGCAAAGGTGGGTTTTGTATCATAAACGATTAGGATTAGACAGGCTGTATTTTATTACAATCATGTCATGATTGTTACCTTAATGAAATAAGCTTGTGATATATCAGGGAAGCAATATATCTAGTCGTGCTGTGCTGTGCCGTTCAACAATGGGACCAGAGGGCAACATTAAACAAGGTGACATCCTGAGTTGGTCGTGTGGTGCCGTTTGTTATATACATGTGGTGCTGCATTATGAAGATGTGTGTTAGGGACATGTGATGTCATTTTATGGATGTGTGGTGCCGTGCGTTATAGAGATGCCCTGTATAGTTGCACTGCCTGTGATAGCAAGCAGCAGCGATATTAAATGTGCAGTAAAAAATGCTGACTTGTTTTGTGTATATTATATTAACAGTGAAACCTCAGTTTAGCAATCACCCTATCTACATGGTGGTCCCTCAAGACAGGTGGCCTCTCAAGACAGACCAGGTCTCCCGCAGCATCTTACAAGTATATGAAAATTATTATCGAGAGGATGCAACGATTTCCTCACTAATCTACTGTACATTTTTAAAAGTTGCTCCACCATCATGTTTTTCATTGCACAAATATATGGGATGGTCTTCAAACTGCTGCAGATATACAAAACATATTTTCCTAAACTTGTCAGCTTCAAGGATTGATGTTGACCAAACTGCAGAGTACCTGCATTATTTTACAAACAATTCATTGTTCTGTGCCGAGACAAACTACTGATTTATAGAGATGGTTTCGTATGTATGCAGTCTAAAGGTTTCATAGAATCCCCATCCCCAACCAAACTATGAAGTGTGGAACTTGCAATTATTGTCAATTTGCATTAAATATTTCACTTGCTAGGTGGTGTCGCCTGGACAATTTATCATAATGATATATGGCGATGACTAAACTACACCCTTAATGTAATGCTTCATACCATCTCCATGCAAGAATGAGAATTTGTTATTGTCGATACATATTTTACCCAACAACAGTGTTTTCACATCTCCAAAACATTTTATTGAGAGGTTTTAATGTGATGGATATAATCCACGTTTATTTACATGACAAGGCCTAACTAAGTGTTCATAGCATCACCACTTGGCACCAGCTGGAAGTGACTGTCGCCAGCACAGATTCAGAAGTTGGTCCAGATCTTCAGCACGCAGCAGCAAAACCAGTCTCCAAACCACATGGCCAATCATACAAACTTCCAGAGACGGTCCTTGTACGCAATCTGACCAGTGCGACATTTGTACTCTAGTTCGGTCTGCAATGAAAAGGTACAAATGTCCATTAAAGTGAGGCAGCGGGCTCCTCGATTTTAATGTTTTCATTTTACTTAAATTCATGTTACGTTCTTATGATTACAACATGCATGTTGAAGGTTTACTGCCCGCCAATTTGTGTTCAGTAACTTTATATTGCTCGGAACAATTGTTCGCAGTTTGAAAGATTCCGCCTGCAACATGTTCAAATGATAAACAAAACATCCAGCTTCAAGACAAAATTGATTGGCAATAATACTGAGTTGAACAGAGTAAACCACAATGCCCTTTGATGATTAACTTTCCCAAGTTCTAGACAGCAGACTTCCTGTTACAAATTACAGCTCTGTCAATTAAAGTAATTTACACAAATCTTGACTATTCCTCTGTAAAATACAGTTCATAAGTAATACATTAAATGTCGACATTATACTGCCCAATAAGTTTCATGCAGTTATCCCCAAACACTGTTTGAATATTGTTCTTATAAAACAGCTTAATGGTAAATGTTATTGACTGGAGGCAGGTGGGCTGTAGCTAGATCATACAATACAAATCATACTCATAGCATGATGTTATTGTACATTATAACCATACTAAAACAATTATTCAGACGAAAAACAAATATTCTATATTTATAAACTTGTGGTTAAACTCAGACGGACCTTTGCCTTGTCCATGGCATACCACATGCCCACCATGGGTAGGACTACCACGGCAAACACAAAGCCAAAGTTCTTGGGAGAGGCCTTGAACTGTTCCCAGTGGTTGGCACGCATCGAGAGGAAGCGCTGGACAGCCGGGTCAAACTGAAACACGAACACACATTGGACTGTTGGTTGGTTAATTCAATATAAAATATTGTCAAATGCACAAACATGAACTTAACACAGAGTATATAATATATAAGGATGACACAAGAAAGTTCACACCCTTGTTTCCATGGTAACTCAAGCCCTTGCCATTACTTTACCAATTTGATGTGAATGAACACCCTCTCATGGACAGAATTTGGCAATCATTGTTTTCCTGATATAAAAGTTCAAGACTGTGAATAGCATAACTGATTAACACATGGTTCCACTTTCAAAGACTTTGAATAAAAACAACTTTCTCTGCCCATGGCAGAGAAAAAACTCTGCCATGGGCTGGCTTACATATAGATCTATAATTTAGCTGGTAATTATGCGTGGATCAGATCCTGGGCAGAGAAAAAACTCTGCCATGGGCTGACTTACATATAGATCTATAATTTAGCTGGTAATATTATGCGTGGATCAGAAAGGATCCTTGTTCTGTCATCGTGCCCCACAATCCTCATACATCTACGAAAACAGAATCGCTGTAAACACTATCGTTACAACTTATGTATCATCCCTAACGCAATTCTGGTGACATTTTTAATGAAGACTGTTTCCCCTGTAATTTTACATAGCGAAATGGTGCCAAGTGGACATCATGGAAGTTGCAGGTTCCACATTCGTGTTTGGCCACTGGTCATCATTACATGATATTATTCCTTTATGTAAAATCAGTCCTGCACCCGGGCTGTAGGCAATTTTACTTAACTGATTACGGCAATGAAAATCCACATTTCCACATGCAATGGACTGGTTTACAAATTACAGACACCGATTTTTTTAATAATTGACAATGTTTCATATTACTATTTAGGGCGGTATGGCCTACATAAATTGTGACATAATACAACACGATTGCGGTCATTATTTGGAAACACAATGATCTTGAATCAATGAATGGTGACATCCATCATCGATGATCAGTCATCTAAGTTAACACAAGCACATTCACATCCACGGCAGTTGCGTCCGCACGGCCACAACACAAGCTTGGCTGTGAGTCTGACAAGGTCAAGGCACTCACAGTGTAACCTCCTACACCGCGGTACGGATTCGAAATTTTCTTTTGAAATTCCTTCCGCATCGCGTTCCTCATTTCTGCCCTCTCTTGGATGGCTCGCATCTCTTCTGGCGAGACATCGAACATCTTGTTCGGGTCCCAGTTGCGGCCTTTGACAGTCGACATTTTCGCGTTGGTTCCAGGCCCGGCGGACGCACAGACAGATATCGCGAGACTTCGCGCGTGACGTTGTTGTTGATTTTCTGACATGGCGGTTGAAAGTGGTGTTCGAAATAACGTTGTTAACCGAATTAACGCCGAAGTCTGGTCTCTAGAATAGCGACTACACCGGTAATATGCCTTGATGTGATTAATGTGTGTATTGTTATGTGTTTGTTGTGTTTGTTTGTTAAACTTCATTGTTGTACGCTCAGTGCGTTGATTTCCGCGCGAAAGTCATCGCGCAAACACCGGCTGCTGCTGCAGATGGCGACGTCTCGGTTGACAGTGCTGTGACACCGGCGGTTGACTATGGCGAAAGTTGTAAAACATGTGGTAAACTATGGCAAAGGAGCCCTGTAAGGTACATTTAACGAACGAATGGGCACTTTTGTCGACTCTGGATCAACGTTCTAGACCTATTAGTACTAGTGTCCGTGCCTTGTTGCCAAAATGTTGGCGTTGAATATTTTTCACACTTTTACTTATTTGACAACTTTTGACTGAGTGTGATGACCTCAGTCAGTGTCACCAGTGTGTATCTGTATTGACTCCATCATTCAGCATCATCCGAAGCATATTTTTATTTTTTATTCAAATATTTCATGTTAAGTGCACTTTTGAGACCCAATTGGTGACCCAGTTTGCATCAACTTACATTTCCTGGCATGATCTATTCTAGACTATTCTAAATCACTGTATCATAGGGATATATTTTATTACAAGGCAGCAACAGCAATAAATAAAATGATAAAAAAGCTACTATGTCGCTCAGTGCAGTGGCACAGACTGGCACAAGATGGCTATATGAGCTTCACTCTTGATTAAAGATTTGTGCTTAAATGTAATAATAAAATATATATATATATATATATATGCCATGGATGATATTGACTAATGAAACTAATACACTGAGGTATCAAATTTAAGTAAACAATGGCAAAATCAAGGTGTGTCTGGATTTGACCAAACTGCCAAAATGTGTGGTATTTCCTGATGTGTGACTATGCAGCTGTCAAAAAGGCCACCTGCGCCAGGCTGAATTTACCAGTTTAATCACCAGTCACAAAAAGGGCAAATTGTAATACTCTATTATATATATATATATATATAAATAGTTATCTATATATGAGTCCCTTTGAATTATGTGTACTGTATTGTTTATGTCATGTATAATGTAGAAGTATGTGCAACAATAACATTAACGACCACCCCAGTCTGCCTTTTAACATCAGAACTGCTCCTTTGCGATGCCAACTCTAATTGTCATCAACACAGATCAATGCTTCAACTAATGTGTTCACAGTACAACGTTTTCTTGACAAACTGTTCCATATTTATCATGTACAAAAGAATGACATGTGCACAACTTTCACATAATTGGTAATCATCAAACATAAACTGATCTGGGAATTTCCCACAACCCCTCGCGAGTCATGGCATGCTGTATTTGTAGAGTATTCAGACCCTACATAATCAGCACATATCATTTTGTTAGTTTTCAAAATCAATGCACTCTTTCTGAATAAGTGATCAGACCAAGAAAGCAGGCCCGTGAGCACCAGGGCTGGGGGTCAATTCCATTCTTTCAATTCCAATTCATTGCAGTTCCTTTTTTTCAATTCCAATTAAATTTATTTCAATTCTTTCCAATTCCATCTATAATCATTCAATTCCAAATTCACATAACATTAACCACAAAAAATTGTACGATTACAGGGGGGTGATATAACATGTTATATATTAATGTATTTATATAATTATATTATATACATCACCTACTTAGCAATAACTTTGTTGAAACACTAGATCAGCACATTAAAGTGGTTTTGACTCGCAGACACAGCGTAATGAAGCATGCAGAAATAAGGTAAACAATTAACTAAAAATATTTCAACCATCAATATAGACAAGGTGTTACAAACTAATTGAGTAGCTAGGAAGAACATATTATATATACAAATCATTGAATGGCTACTGGGTAGTATTGGCTGGGTAAAATATAATTATATATTTTATTTTATAACATTTATATGGTTGTCACATTCTGGTTATAATCAAGTGTTGTCAGGCTTCACTGGGCTTGTGTTTGCACTGGTAATCTTTTAACTTTAACTGGTTACACTGTTAACTGTTTGGAGATATCCTGGTTTCACTCCTGGTACCTGGGTAGTTCTAATAATTATTAGCTTAGCATGTGAAACTGGGAAAGTGTGTTTGTTATCTGAACAATTTCATTGGTTCTTTGAAGCAGTCCCCAGCAAGCACTCATTCATACAAGGCAGTAGGACAAGCCTAATTGACTTCCCATTCATCAGTTTCATCCACTGATTAATTGCTGGATAACACTTGACCAGCAACTTTATTGTCCAACTTTTCTTGTTGACTAAAGATCATTGCCTGCACCGCAATACTCCCAACTGCCTATAAAATATCCTTTGCAGCATCATAAAAATATCAGATGCTAAATTCCTTCTTATTCAATTCCAATTAAATTAAAAAATCTTTCAATTCAATTTAAAATCATTCAATTCAAAAGCTTTCAATTCCAATTAAATTCATTTTGTTCAAAATCTTTCGATTCCAATTCCCGCTCCAATTCGGGAATTGAATTGATCAATTCCAATTCTTTTTGAATTGACCCTAGCCCTGGACTGAGCACACATGAATCGGTTTTTGCCTTTCGGTTTCACTTTAGTTTTATGGTAAGTATGTTATTGGCAGTCGCGTGTCTTGTGGTGGACTAAACTGATTAGGTCCATGAAAGAATGAAGTTACAACAATAGGATATACACGTACACAATTGTGTAGGTGTATATTATAATGTTACAATACCTGCACAATGCGATGAGCCACTGCTGTTGAAATGACACAGCTGAAGTCATATAGCCATGCCCGTCTCAAACTAAAAAAACTAGATAAATTATAAATACATTACAAAATAATGTACACTACTCATGTGTGAACTTGTAGCCATAAGGTATGTGCTGCTAATACATTACATTGATTTAACTAAACAGCTTCAGTTAACAGAACTTTCACAAATATATATAAAGTTAAAAGTAAGGACAACTTGAAAGCTTCTTTCAATTGTGTTAAACTTGGAAGCCAATTTATTTGCTAAATCGTTCCGTGTGGGTATGCCCATGAGTGCCATGACATTGAGTGACAGTGAGTGACAAGTGTCACAGTGAGTGACAAGTGTGACAGTGAGTGACAAGTGTGACTGAGTTTGTTGGTTTGACCTAGAACATAACACATGTGCATGTGCGTATCATCAGTCAATATCCATGCGGTTTATGATCATTCATTGAAAATTCATCAGTCACCAAATACAATTTGTTTAAAACAAATCGATCAGAAATGTCACCAGCATGGTTGTTGTGTTATTGTTTTATATGTATTAAAAAATCCTGTATTAAACAAATTTAGTATAATCTTAAAAATTTTATAGCACTGGTTTGACGTGTTCTGCTGTATATTTTTCAGATATATGGGCGTTTGCAAATGGGAAAGTAGTAACCAGGAAACAGAACCATGTCCTCCCAAACATCAAAAGGACAGTCGTATCAGTACGAATTCCAGGGTAAGTAGCCATTTACTAGTCTTGTAATGTATATCTTTTTTCTATGCTGCTTATTTAATAATTTTCTGTGCAAACAAGCTAAAACTACCCGACATGCCGTCACACAGGATAAACAAATTTGCCAGTCACACATTTTGTGGTACAGTAGAACTCCTCATGAACGCCCACCCTCATTTACAACCACCCGCTTTTTACGACCATTTTCTCATTATACGCTGTATAAACGTTCCCTCACCAACAACCACCTGGCAGATGCGACCAACAACCATGGCAATTTGAATTTTACCCCTGATGAACGACCATCCGATAGGTGGCCAGCACATTTTTTTAACCTAAATATCGCAATGAATTCTCATTAAACGCATGACGAACGCGCACGGACGCACATAATGCCATGAAAACAATAAATCGCCTGATGACGACCATTCATTTTGGCAGTAATCTTTTACTTTCTGACCAAATTATGAAAACGACATCTAACAGCCGCTAGACTTTCCTCACATATCTTATATATTTATATACATATTAAATCACTTACATTATTGAAACAAATAAAATTCACGAAACAAACTCGCGCAAGAACTCGGCGACAAGGCATCATGGCGGACATGGTCACCGACCAGATTTGAAATAAATTAAATGAGAATACTTTTATCAGATATTATTTAGAAAAAAACGATTCAAAATTAAACTTATACTGAAACGTGTCACACATAAAATAAACAGAATAAATAATTTTGTTGTTGTTAATGTATCTCATTTTTTTTTTCTACTTTTTATTTTGTGTATTTTACTACTTAGTCGTTGTAAGCGCCCCCACTCTGATTTGGGGGGGTGGTCTTAAATGAGGGGTTCCACTGTACTAATGTATTAATGTGGTTGTTACAGTTACAGAACAATGACGTGTTGGTTTCAGGAAGTTTCTCCTGGGATGAATACTTGAAGAAGACGAAGGAAACTCCAGCCCCGCAGTCATGCTTCAAGCAGGTGTGTGTCTAATGTTTCTAAAATACCTTGCAAAATAAGTACATTTTTAATTGTCTGCTAATGCATTTGATAATGGAGCCTCGTTCGCCTAGTTAACCTCCGACATCGTGCGGCATTTGGTGGATATTACCGAGATCATTTCTCGACGATTTCGAGTCGGATATCGATGTTTACAACGTGAGTAATGTCGACAACGATCACGGAGACCCTGTTATCGTCCATCTACGTTGTTTGTGCGACTTTTCGTTGGTGAGACACAAAGAAGTTGACCCGTCAGTGGCAGGTTCATTTCGCCGATATGCAGCCATTTTGTTGATCGGATCACCGTCTGTACTTCGTTTGGTTTATTTATTTTAGGGTATTTTATTAATATGCACTATGGTCACATTGCTTCTGATAAGGGAGCATCTATTTGTGAAAGGAGTCTATCCTTCGTTACTCGAGTGTTGATTTTACATACGAAAAGAACATTCCATTCGGCAATATGATCGGTAAACGATAATCATTTTGTAAATTATGGCATGATTTTTGTCTTCCGTCGCATTGGCGTTGTTTACAAAAGCAATTATAATTTGAAAACTAACCGTCAAAATTGGATAAATGTTTTACTAGGATAAAACTAACATACATGGCTACATTAGTTCCACAGGATCACTGTTGTGTGTTCTTATTTATTTTGTCATCATAATTGTTAAAGTTTGCTTCAAGATCTGAAATGTAATTGATTGCAACACATACATTTTAATAACACATTTTATTCACACAATCATTCCATGTACATTGCAATTAATTTCATATATTTTCATGCATCGGTTGTCAAGTTATTCGAATTTTAATGCAAGCAACATGCAGCGTAACTCACAGATGGCTGCCATCTTAAAATTGTCTGCCCACAGCAGGGTGTAAAATAAGAAGGCTGTCTACCCAGTAAACAGTTAAGTACAAGGTAGCAACATGTAAACATGTTTATAGCAAGAAATAGCTGGGGTGACAATTCTGGCATATTTCGAGTGAGGTGGCATAGAAAAACAGCAAGGTGGCCCACCTCGCTCATCATATGGCAGGGAAACACTGCGAGTAAAAATCTACCAATATTGGTAACAGTTAGCTGATTAGAAAGATATTGATTGAGCAGCCCTTTTAGAGCTGTAAGTAATCTTGTCGTTCTGTGTGTCTGTATCTGACAGGCTCCGGTACCGCCAGCCAACAAATACAAGATTGGAATGAAACTAGAGGCATCTGACCCACGCAACCTCACATCAACATGCATCGCCACCGTGGTCGGCATGCAGGGTCCGAGACTGCGCCTACGACTCGATGGCAGCGACAACACGAACGACTTCTGGCGATTGGTTGACTCGGGCGACTTGCATCCGATTGGTTACTGCGAGAAAAATGGCGGACTTCTGCAGCCCCCTCTTGGTGAGTTGTGATGCAGAGTGAATTAGCAGCTTTGGATTTTTGTGAGAACTCTAGAATCGCTTTGTATTGTGTTTACATTGACCCCCTGGTGGACAGCTCGCAAAATACTTATAGTTTTTATTTTCAGCCAAAACGGCTGTTTACAACAATTTCAGAACATACATGAATTTCAGTAAAATATTAAATATTAATAAAAAATTGTGCATGTATAATAAACAAAATTGTCGTGCTGCATTTATTGAATATAAAAAACCCAACATGACATGTATACATAGTATAATCCTGATTCGTTTCTCGACCACATTTTTGGGGCCTTCCTGGTCACTTCTTCAGTGTCATTAGTGATGTTTGTTGTCATGTGACTTTTGATGGTTGTCATGTGACGGCAAAAAAATCACAACAGCTCAGCTGAGCAACAATCAGTACTCAGGATGGTGTCTGTGTACTTCTGTCAAGACAAGTGCAAAAGTATTCCGTATGACACAGATAACTAAATTAATGTTTTTTCCGTGAGGACTCCATTATATGTGGTACTGCCCCCTGTGTTGCAGGCTTCAGGATGAATGTGTCGTCCTGGCCAACCTTTCTATTACGCACACTCGCTGAGGCTAGATTTGCACCCTCTGATGTGTTTGTTGAAGTAAGTCGCCCTGACAACCAGCGAGCAGGGCTAGGTTAAGACAGTTCACTGCGCTTGTTGCTTGTGCTTCAGCTCTCCTGTTGCCACGGTTACCAGCATTTGATCATTCCTGTGGGTTCCGTTCGCCCACTGAAAAATATAAAACAATCTGTCCACATTAGTGTGACGGTTTTCTGAAATAATATTTTTCTTATTTACCTTGCTTACATAATTTTTTATTAAAGTTTACCTTTCACAAAAAATAAATCAAATAGGTTGATTTCTGGGCAAGGTTTGGGAATAGAACTGGAAGTAAATATGCTTTACAAGTGACGAGAAAATGCTGTGTATACCTGTGGCCTCAACAGAGTATTTGCACCTGTTGTTTGAGTGTTCTGTGTGCAATGAAGCACGACTCTGGTCTTTTGCAAACCGTGTCACTTTCGATGATTTATGTGCTGGTTTCTTCCGAAATATGTCGCCCTAAGTGCATGTGATATGTGTAAGTTACCCAGGGTTTATTGGCAGTCAGTGGGAAGTTAACATTTTGCAATGGACCAGGGTCAAGTTTACTTGAGCACAGTGCGAAACACAAACTTTAGGAAGAGGGCAGAAAGCATCTCCCCCAGTTCATAAACATTATCTTGAGGCTCACTAAACATGGTGCAACTTTTGTTGCCCCTTGTAGGCTTTCGAATGAACCCCTCCACCTGGCCTTCTTACCTACAGAAGACACTGCAGGGGGCTGAAATAGCCCCCGACTCGTGTTTCACAAAGGTGAGTGCCGTGTCAGTCAGACGGATAATATGATCTGACACCGCCTTTGTTTGTCGGTAGGGATGTCATTCTGAACACACATTCGGTCTTTAGTTGGGCGCACTTATGACGCAGTGCTGCTGTTAACACGTTATAACCACATTATTTGTTACTGTGCAGTAAGTAACTGTGATGTAGTAACCACTAAGACACTAACACTGCTACCTGCACTTGATCATAAGTGGCCGTTGAGACTTGTGAAGAACTGATTTTTTCCATCTTAGAAATGCAGGTTTGATATGGTACACACTTTACTGTTGCATGATTTTATACCTGTTTTATTACAAAATAAATATCACATCGTTTGTCATTCAGAAGTTGCTAAATGTCTATGTATGTCTATGCATGATGTATACAGTTAGGCAGCTTTTAAGAACACGTTACTTTTTTAAGCTCATTTGTAATGTCCATGTTACGAAATATGCAAAAACAATTGAGAGCAACTTATTAACTTTGACAGTAATGTCTGCCTGATGTCCCTATGCCATGAGGCCATGGTATATTTAAAGCTAGCCATCCATTGCATAAGGTTAACTCAAACAAGTAAATTCAGGACAGCAAGACACAACTGGGAAAGTGACATACCCCTGGGGTTCTCATAATAAATTGAATACAGAAAGTACTAGCAATGACGAAGCAGGCCTGTTGGAGTGTGAATGATAAATCACTCCCTATATGAGTGATTTGCTGATTTGTGGGAGCAATAGGAAGCAAGACTTATCACTCATCGTAAAATTGTGCCTTCTATGTTCAATTAATTACTTTATTTCTTGTTTTTAAAATGTGTAATTTTAGCTAGATTTGGCATTATATAGATATATTGGTGGGAGCATAAATCGTTTGTGCTGGTGTTTTATGCCGTTTTGGCAAAAATCTGTACAAAGTTGTCCATAGGATATATGAGCTAAATCTCTGTTGCCTATTCTGTAAAATCCATGCAAACACTGTTAGAAAAGTTGTTCTAACTGGAATACTTGCGAAATAGACAGATGAAATCAATATGTCGTAAAAGACGCTTACGTGAAAGAAATTCATCTCGTCTGTGCTGTGTATATATTAGCACCCTCTGATGTGTTTGTAGAAGTCAGTCGACCTGACAACCAGCGAGCAGACATTCTAAGCATATCCCATGAATCAGTGTGAGATCACACAGCATATCAAAAATAGGATAACACGATGTTTCATTGACACATTTTCTGGTGTGGTGTGACTTCTTGTTGTAATTATGTCATTACCCTGTTGCAGCCACCCCCCACACCCCCAACAAACACCTTCAAGCAGGGTCTGAAGCTGGAGGCGGTAGACCATAAGAACCCCCAACTCATCTGCCCTGCCACGGTGGGTGACGTCAACAATGATCAGATCTACGTGACATTTGACGGCTGGCGGGGCGCCTTCGACTACTGGTGTCGCTACGATTCCCGCGACATCTTCCCTGTCGGCTGGGGGTCACTCAGCGGTCATCCACTGCAGCCCCCAGGTCACAGAGGTCAGTTGCAGGGTCTGTCGGTGTCAGTGTCAGGGAGTGTCAGGATCTGTCAGTGTGTCAGTGTCAGGTGTGTCAGTATCAGATGAGTCAGTGTCAGGGTCTATCAATGTCAGGTGAGTCAGTGTCAGGGTCTATCAATGTCAGGAGAATCAGGTGAGTCAGTGTCAGGGTCTATCAATGTCAGGTATGTCAGTATTAGGTGAGTCAGTGTTAGGTGTGTCAGTGTCAGGTGAGTCAGTGTCAGGGTCTATCAATGTCAGGTGTGTCAGGGTCTATCAGTGTCAGGTGTGTCAGTGTCAGGGTCTATCAATGTCAGGTGTGTCAGTGTCATATGTGTTAGAGAGTTAACAAAATGTTACCTTACTATATTTCAGTTCATTTTATTGTCCTAAGAAAGATACTCGTCATACCATTCATGATATCGTGTACTAGAAATGAAATATAGTGTATAATAGACGTGTAATTTAAAAAAAAATTGTGTACTTTCGATGTTTCTATCGTGTTTAGACAGATGTATATCTGTTGATATAGTGTTATTCAAAAGTGGTGTAAGCTGAAAGAATTACCTTTTAGGTACATAAATGAATACTTTATTGTTGTTGCACTATGTTCAGCCACCAGCGTCTGCCTGTACTGTTATTGTCTGTCTTCACTCACAGGTGTTATTTATCACCATTGCTTTGGTTTGAGTTTTGTTTCTTAAAAGGTGGTTCGTTTCAGTTAGGTACAATTCACCTGTAGGAAACTGCAGTATTTCTTCAGTTACAACTCTTGAAATGATAAGATCTGTGAAATGTTTTATTTGATGTGTGTCTTCGAAGCACCAGCACTTCTAGTATCAAGTGTTACAACAAGAAACTGTTCAAGAAAGTGGTTGCATACCTTCAAACACGTGTCCAGTTTAAGTGCTCAAAGGTCGCCTTATTGTTGACATAATTGTGACAGTTTGTCCAAATACTTGTGATGTCCAATTAGTACCCGGTAGTCATTGTTGCAACCATGCGGTCATTACCTCCAGTTTTGTGCACTTGTGTCTATTTACTTTGAGAGACTATTGTAGTCACCCGGAATCAGTTAGTTAAACTATGTCTGTAGTGAACATATTTTCTTGGTCAAACCATGTTGCATGGTGTACAATCTGTGTTCATGTATAGTGTACAGTCAGTGTACAGTCAGTGTATACCATTATTTGGAAACATTTACAAAACACCATGTATCTGGGGTAAAAACCTGCTCAAAGGCGGTAACAATAAAAAAAATTAATATATATATATATATATAGATAGATAGATAGATAGATAGATAGATAGATAGATAGATAGATAGATAGATAGATAGATAGATAGATAGATAGATAGATAGATAGATAGATAGATAGATAGATAGATAGATAGATAGATAGATAGATAGATAGATAGATAGATAGATAGATAGATAGATAGATAGATATACATACAGTGTAGATATAAGCTAATTAATTAGGTTAAATAAATAGGTTAACATAAGTTAAATACAGTCGGAGTACAGACACTATATGATGGTCCTGGGAATTATCTGGTTAACACTTTGTATAATTTTAGGACACTCATCAAATACTTTCAGTACACACACAAAATCTTCAATGTGTGGGATTGCCTATTCATTTAAGTCCAATGTGTTTGTACTTTGTTTCCTAGCATTACTGGTTGTGTTCATCTTAAAAGATAATTGAATGCCACACAAGATGTTGGTGAATGTACAAAAAACTTAAAAATCAAACTTGGGAAATGCAATACACTGTGTCTGGGTGTGAATTGCTACTAGGAGTGATTCAGTTTTTCGCATCCACATAAAAATGCACATGCATCTGTAAATATGAAATGATTGGAATCACCCCTATCCATTCATCACATACCATATCTGCATGTTGTTTCCATATTTATGGAATCCTAGTTTAGTAAGCATTTTAAAAGTGAATGTGTACAGTCAGTGCTTGCCCAGATTGTGAGAACTTGTGAGTTAGATGCTCTAAGATGGCTGGGGATACTTGAAAAAACACATTAAATAGAATTTATGCTGAAATTAGCCGGGTGTGCTGCCCATCCAGTTGGTGTTAGATTGACTATTCAACAAGGTGCTTTAGCAGAGTTTTGTGCATATTGAAGAGAATGACTCTGAGCAGTAACTTAAAGAAATATTGTTTCCAGGAATGGCACAGTATAAAGCCAACAGAATAATGAAGAGCGCCAGTTTATCGTCGGGCTTGCAGTCGAGTTCAAGCAGCAGCACCAGTAGCGCCACCTCGCAGCAGCCGGTCACACCGAGTTCAGTGTCACCACGGGGCAGCACTGGTGCGACAACGCCGGTGACGCCGCCACAGATGGACCCTGGCAGTGTCTCGCCGAATACAATGGTGACTGAGCCAGACACCAGCTCAACCGAACACAGCGTCACTGGTGGGTAGAACTAATCATGGTAAATATGTTTTAAAATAATAATGTTAACCCATTTTATCCGGAATACGATTCTAGTCGTAGTTACCCTTTTTATCCGGAATACGATTCTAGTCGTAGTTTGCACTTGACACGGCTTCCCTGCACTCTGACGTTTTGGAATCCCATTGGCTGGTTAACACCGAATGACGTCAGTATATCGGGATCACTAGGAAACTCATTTTTCAACCAATCAGTGCCATTCTGTGGGTATTTGCAGTTCAAAGCGGGTACCCCCAAGCTAAAGTGAAATCAAAGATGGTGTAGAGTCGCAAAGATCGTTAAATGTTGACGTATTTTGAAGGATAACTCTGCTAATTTACTTCATACTGGTGATGACAAGAAGGCAGACAATTGGATAGACGATATAAGATGGACGGTTATGGTATTTGATGCGACATTTGTCCGTGAAGACATACTTTGAAGCCATCGAAGTGGGTCAACCGACAACGGCATCCATTTCCGCCCACCTCGCTCCACGCCGTATTTTTGACGCCAAACAAAGTTAAGAATATTTCCAACGACGGTAACTACTTCATAAATAAAGTGCTGTTGAAATGTTGAACAATGTTGTTACTTTACAGTACTTCTTTATTAGTTATAAGAAATGAGCCACAGAATTATATATCGTTGACAGAAAATATTTCAAAAATTTGCATAATTCCGCTCAGCGGCGCCACACGTTGGCGATTCAGTCGACTGACGTGGGGGTATTACAAACAATTTTACATTATGAGATTATTATCCAAGATGTGTGGACAAGTTGTATACCTTTATTTTCAGCAGAGATTAATGCATAAAATAAACTCAACTTGCTCATTGACATGTTGCTTCCTTCATGGCGAAAATGTCGGGTGAAAAGTAATGTGACAAACCTCAACATAGGTTTGAATTTATTAGACATTTGTCACATATAATATATATGATAAAACTATGAGTTTATCGATGCGACTGTATAGTTTATTTTATCTACTTTCTAAAGGTATATCACATTTAAAAATTGATTGAGAAATAATAAAGTTATGTCCATTTTAAATGAAGGCCTGTCATTTTTTAATGCTGACAGATTGGTTTGAGGAAATGATCAGGAACTGGCTGCAACTCGTCTGCACTAGCTTCAGGATAAAATGGGTTAAATAAATAATAAAAATTACAAGTACAAACATCCGATGTAGTCTAAGTAATTACCTGACAAGTGTAAAACTAAAAATAAAAATTGTAAAATGTATTAAGTATAACTTAGGCTATGCGAAAATAGTGAATCATCAATTTGCTGCTGATATTACTTTAACAAGATTGCCGTCTAGAACTAAGCTCCAGACGTCATGTGGACAAAGCAGTCTTTGGCATATTGTGAGTCCAACTAACAATAATAATATTATTTCTCATAAAATTGTACATGAATTTAAAACTCTAAAATGCCACTAAAATAAATAAGTAAAATAAAAATTACATAAACTGTATAATAATAACAATGCAGTCATTATATTAATAAATTAATAAAAATAACTGAATAAAAAATTGATGCGGTATTAAAATAATTTCAAAAAAATAAAGAACTGTGATGCCTTTCCACAGTGTCTTGCCGTCTGTACGTGTCTCTCTGTTCCCCTCCAGTGTGTGTCTACGTGAACCACGGCTGTTTCTGTGGCACTTACCTCAACCCTCGCAAGGTCACTCAGCTGCCACGCACCCTGGGTCCACGCTCAACCAGCCGCGTCCTGCGCGAGTGCGTTCAAGCGTGCATCGACTGCGCCGACCACGAGAAGAGTGTCTTCAACATCATCAAAGGAGGAAGCTGCCGGACCACAGTGACAGGTAACACGGCCGCGTCAGAAAAGGGGTCGGGGTATTAATAGACAGTGTTTGGTAACTGGGCCTTTGTTCTGTTCCTAGCAAAATTCAAACACATTTTAATATAATTATAATAATATAATAATGTAGTTCATATATTGCGCCCAATTCAAATCATTGTTCTCAGGCGCTTTACATTACAATGGTTATTTCAATTGAATTACAATAATATTAAACATACGCGTATGCAATACTACTTAAAAGAAATATGCAATCTTTCCTGCTAATAAAAACAATAATGTTCCCTTAAAATACAAAAACAAGATAAACAAGCACAACTATACAGTGGATTAAAATAATAACAATAAATAAGAAAAATAAATAAGGTAATGAATAAATGGATGAATAGTTGACTAATTAACTAAGATTGTGTATGTCAAAATAATATCTAAAAGATGCATCTTGAGTGCAACTTTAAACTGATCACACTCGTACATTGGTGCACTGTAAGAGGTAGTTGGGTCCATGCTCTTGGAGCTGTAACAGAGAAGGATCATTATTGGAAGAAGTGGGCTCTTTAAGAAGTAACTGATCAGAAGAGCTTAGACTGCTCACCTAAATTCATAAAAATTATCATAGTACCTTTTTGTTAATTGTAACAAACTTACTAGTGTATAGTATTTCAAGTAGCTTGCCTTACAGAACTGATTGTAATATTTGCTTCACTGTCAGTTTAAGGATGGAATTTTTGGAAATATGTGAACAAAACATTCTCCATAATGTCATACGGCTGTCTCTGTTTGTTTATATAGTAATAATAAAATATTAAACAAATATTTTGTACAAAATACAAGAAATGCACACCCTGAAGAAAGTTCAGTAACACTGACCATTATGTTTGTGGCGTGGTTGTAGCGAGGTTTGGAGGTCAGGTCCACACGAAGCGACTGCCAATCGTAGAGAAAGTTTCCTCCTTTTGGAGCGTTCTCGAAGATGTCCTGGAGGATCTCAACTGCTGTGAGAACCTCTTCTCCAGTCAGCCACTAGAGGGCGCGTGTCCCAAGTGCAGTTCGAAGGTCAACACTCCGTCATTGCCAAAAGGTGACCGCTTGCATTCTGTGTCATTCTGCCTCGGTCTAGTGTTGTGTTTAGTATTGTAATTACCAGATGGCGAAATGGGCAGGTTTTTTTGAGAATGTGTAACTGGATGGAGCCACTGCAGCTTATCTCTGATTTACTATTGTCAATTGCATGGTTTATTGTAAAATAAAATCAAGATTTTATGGCAAGCTGACGTAAAGCAATAAGAATGTGGCTTTAAGATTAATTCCAGTTAGTGGTGGTATCTTTCTAATGGTTAATTCATCACTCTGTATATTAGTCCATTGGTTGTGGCTAGAGTATTGTTGAGCTTGGTTTTTAGAGTTTTCCTTCTCTAAAATTAGTGAGTCTACTACAGGTTACACATTTACATGTGTCGTCTTTTACTTCCCCTGACATAGACCCCAGACAGAATGGACCACCAGCTTTTAGTGTCTTTTCCAAAAGACACAGGTAAATGTGGGGTGGACGAAATTGCCTAAATTTCGAAACAGTGCAGGTGGGATTTAACGTGCAACCACCACTCCTCACTATAGACTCATGACTTTTATCCTATGAAAAATATTTTGAAAAGTAATTTATGTTTAGCAATGATGTTGTTGCATAATAAGGCACCATATTATTTGAAAAAAATAATGGTTTCTAGGTTTACAACATTGCAAAATTCTAATGTTGTTATACAGTATGTGTATCTGTCATTAGATGCTAGTATTCAGATGTTCCGTCTGTGTCCAACAGATGACGAGATGTTTGACCAACTGAAGTGTGAGACTCATAGGCCAGTTGACCCACTGCAGAGGCAAGAGTCGAGGGGGGTCGAGAACCCCAACAAGCGGAGATGGTCAACTGAGTCAGGTGACAATCAGAAGTTAGTGACGTCCAGCAAAGTACACAAACTTCAGCGGCGAGTGTCGGAGGCTGAAGGTTGGTGTATGCGAGACTTTAAACGGTTCCACAAGTCTTACACTCTCAGTAGGGCAGGCTGATGCTAAGTGCGTGTGATTTTTGAGATAATGATGAATGTATTTTATATCTGGATCAGAGATCCCAAACTGGGTCAACTCCGTAAAATCATAACAAAAAGTATGTACAGATTATCAGTGTCAACATATTCATGTCACATGAACAAATGACAACAAATGACACACCAATCATGGTGATCTCTCAACTTCGATGACTCGATTATACTATTAATAAGATCTGTTTCTGGCCTACAATCCACATATTGTTTTCGCCTTGTCACAACCCAACTAACTATCCATTTTGCATTCATCTCATCTGAAATATGTTTTGTCAAAATTGTAAATATCCACAAGGATTGCTTCATGTGTCCGTTCACCTGTACCATCCAGAATAATCCATAAGACTTATGATGCCTAAGCCATACAAATGGCCACTGGACAATGACTTTTGTTACTACTGGCAGTTGCTTAAGCACTGTAAGATATCTTTCGTAGCTCTGCAGTTTGTGGTGTGTCATAAAATAATGCGTCACACTGTTATTATGTAAAATAAACAATTAAACCACATGACTCCAACACAGTATGTTATAGACATCATAGTTGGTCACTTTGTCATGTTTCATGTTACTATATATAGGCTCAAACACCAAAACACATTCCTATTTGACATGCAATGTATTTGCATGTTGAAAAGTGCAAATAAAGCTTTATTGTTATATATTATTGTTATTAAATTGATGTGTCCTTGATATTAATGCAGTATTTTAACGTTTCCGCTTTAGCGAGTTCAACAACGGAGACGCCGCGTCCAGTGAAGGTGCCAACTGACCCGTCGGACTGGTCAATCGACGAGGTTGTGTGGTTCATCAACGAGACTGACCGGGCCTTGAGTGCGTACACGGAGATCTTCCGCAAACACGTGAGTAACCAACGAAGAACTTGCTTCATTCAGATGTTAGGTGAATCCTGTTATGATGCAAGAGAGGTTTCAGCATTCTCACGGTGTCATCACTCAGGTTGTAGAACACCTGGTTAATTCTTCTGTCAGGCATGTCACTATGTTATACTTGATTAATTCTTCTGCCAGGCATGTCAGTAACTTATACTTGATTAATTCTTCTGTCAGGCATGTCACTAACTTATACTTGATTAATTCTTCTGCCAGGCATGTCAGTAACTTATACTTGATTAATTCTTCTGTCAGGCATGTCGCTAACTTATACTTCATTAATTCTTCTGTCAGGCATGTCGCTAACTTATACTTGATTAATTCTTCTGTCAGGCATGTCACTAACTTATAATTGATTAATTCTTCTGTCAGGCATATCGCCAACTTATACTTGATTAATTCTTCTGTCAGGCATGTCGCTAACTTATACTTGATTAATTCTTCTGTCAGGCATGTCACCAACTTATACTTGATTAATTCTTCTGTCAGGCATGTTGCTAACTTATACTTGGTTAATTCTTCTGTCAGGCATGTCACTAACTTATAATTGATTAATTCTTCTGTCAGGCATATCGCCAACTTATACTTGATTAATTCTTCTGTCAGGCATGTCACTAACTTATAATTGATTAATTCTTCTGTCAGGCATATCGCCAACTTATACTTGATTAATTCTTCTGTCAGGCATGTCAACTAACTTGATAATTCTCGTCAGGATGTGCCAACTTATACTTGTTAATCTTGTCAGGCATGTCGCCAACTTATACTTGATTAATTCTTCTGTCAGGCATGTCGCTAACTTATACTTGATTAATTCTTCTGTCAGGCATGTCGCTAACTTATACTTGGGAATTTTTCAGCTTTCCCCTTACTTGGTAAATTCATTTGTTAAGCATGTCGCTAACTTATACTTGGTTAATTCTTTGGTTGAACATGTCAGTAACTTATACTTGGTTAATTCTTTGGTTAAACATGTCAGTAATTTTTTTACTTGGTTTAAATTAAATTTTCTTCTCTCAAGTATGTCAGTAACTTATACTTGTTAATTCTTCTGTCAAGTATGTCAGTAACTTATACTTGGTTCATTCTTCTGTCAAGTATGTCAGTAACTTACTCATGCTTTTTCATTCTTCTGTCAAGTATGTCAGTAACTTACTAACTTTTTCATTCTTCTGTCAAGTATGTCAGTAACTTACTCATACTTTTTCATTCTTCTGTCAAGTATGTCAGTAACTTACTCATGCTTTTTCATTCTTCTGTCAAGTATGTCAGTAACTTACTCATGCTTTTTCATTCTTCTGTCAAGTATGTCAGTAACTTACTCATACTTTTTTTTGTCAAGTATGTCAGTAACTTACTCATGCTTTTTCATTCTTCTGTCAAGTATGTCAGTAACTTACTCATGCTTTTTCATTCTTCTGTCAAGTATGTCAGTAACTTACTCATACTTTTTCATTCTTCTGTCAAGTATGTCAGTAACTTACTCATACTTTTTCATTCTTCTGTCAAGTATGTCAGTAACTTACTCATACTTTTTCATTCTTCTGTCAAGTATGTCAGTAACTTACTCATGCTTTTTCATTCTTCTGTCAAGTATGTCAGTAACTTACTCATGCTTTTTCATTCTTCTGTCAAGTATGTCAGTAACTTACTCATACTTTTTCATTCTTCTGTCAAGTATGTCAGTAACTTACTCATACTTTTTCATTCTTCTGTCAAGTATGTCAGTAACTTACTCATACTTTTTCATTCTTCTGTCAAGTATGTCAGTAACTTACTCATGCTTTTTCATTCTTCTGTCAAGTATGTCAGTAACTTACTCATGCTTTTTCATTCTTCTGTCAAGTATGTCAGTAACTTACTCATACTTTTTCATTCTTCGTCAAATGTCAAACTTACTCATGTTTTTCATTCTTCTTCAAGTATGTCAGTAACTTACTCATACTTTTTCATTCTTCTGTCAAGTATGTCAGTAACTTACTCATACTTTTTCATTCTTCTGTCAAGTATGTCAGTAACTTACTCATACTTGTTCATTCTTCTGTCAAGTATGTCAGTAACTTACTCATACTTGTTCATTCTTCTGTCAAGTATGTCAGTAACTTACTCATACTTTTTCATTCTTCTGTCAAGTATGTCAGTAACTTACTCATACTTTTTCATTCTTCTGTCAAGTATGTCAGTAACTTACTCATACTTTTTCATTCTTCTGTCAAGTATGTCAGTAACTTACTCATACTTTTTCATTCTTCTGTCAAGTATGTCAGTAACTTACTCATACTTTTTCATTCTTCTGTCAAGTATGTCAGTAACTTACTCATACTTTTTCATTCTTCTGTCAAGTATGTCAGTAACTTACTCATACTTTTTCATTCTTCTGTCAAGTATGTCAGTAACTTACTCATGCTTTTTCATTCTTCTGTCAAGTATGTCAGTAACTTACTCATGCTTTTTCATTCTTCTGTCAAGTATGTCAGTAACTTACTCATACTTTTTCATTCTTCTGTCAAGTATGTCAGTAACTTACTCATACTTTTTCATTCTTCTGTCAAGTATGTCAGTAACTTACTCATACTTTTTCATTCTTCTGTCAAGTATGTCAGTAACTTACTCATACTTTTTCATTCTTCTGTCAAGTATGTCAGTAACTTACTCATACTTTTTCATTCTTCTGTCAAGTATGTCAGTAACTTACTCATACTTTTTCATTCTTCTGTCAAGTATGTCAGTAACTTACTCATACTTTTTCATTCTTCTGTCAAGTATGTCAGTAACTTACTCATACTTTTTCATTCTTCTGTCAAGTATGTCAGTAACTTACTCATACTTTTTCATTCTTCTGTCAAGTATGTCAGTAACTTACTCATACTTTTTCATTCTTCTGTCAAGTATGTCAGTAACTTACTCATACTTTTTCATTCTTCTGTCAAGTATGTCAGTAACTTACTCATGCTTTTTCATTCTTCTGTCAAGTATGTCAGTAACTTACTCATGCTTTTTCATTCTTCTGTCAAGTATGTCAGTAACTTACTCATACTTTTTCATTCTTCTGTCAAGTATGTCAGTAACTTACTCATACTTTTTCATTCTTCTGTCAAGTGTGTCAGTAACTTACTCATACTTTTTCATTCTTCTGTCAAGTATGTCAGTAACTTACTCATACTTTTTCATTCTTCTGTCAAGTATGTCAGTAACTTACTCATACTTTTTCATTCTTCTGTCAAGTATGTCAGTAACTTACTCATACTTTTTCATTCTTCTGTCAAATATGTCAGTAACTTACTCATACTTTTTCATTCTTCTGTCAAGTGTGTCAGTAACTTACTCATGCTTGTTTCATTCCCCTATTTATTGAACATAATGGTCTGTGAAATTAGAGATGTCAACACTGGATATTTCCTCAGGTATTCTGTCGTTTCTTCTTGATTGATTTATCGCAATTTTATTTTTAATCTATCACATACTTAGTTTTCAAAATGTTCTGTGGGCGAGCCATATACACATCAATTACACCAGTCATACAACATGTGATGATGTATGTACACTGGATATAAGTGAGAAAGGATGACAATAAATAAACAGTTCAATAGATAAATAAAATGCAACGAAGTAAAATAACTGTAACATATATGAAACAGATGAGAACTTTGGGCTGTGTGACACATAGATGGGTATAGCATGGGGCATGATTATGTTGTCAACTTGTGTTATTGGTGGTTTGTGTTGTTTGCAGGAAATAGACGGCAAGGCCCTGCTGCTGCTCAACAGCGACATGATGATGAAGTACATGGGTCTGAAACTGGGGCCGGCTCTCAAGTTGTGCCACATCATTGACAGGCTCAAGACCCGGAAATAATTCTTCGTTTATCACCTTGTCTACTAACGTAAACGTAAATTTTTTGGACACGGAAAACACACAAGGGGTGGGCTCAAAAGTCAGTGTTCGTCACTGCACAAAATTGCCAGAGGAAGGAGCTGGTTTGTTTAGCGTTGTATATTTATGTAACATTTATAAAATTAGGATCACGTTTGATAATGATGCAGGCTTCAAACGCATGCTTTGGATTAAGACAACCGAATGTGAACTGTGTTTTGTTAGCAGGAAGGTTGAGAACATTTCAGGTATTCCGTCAGTGTGGGGTGTTACTTATACAGCTGGGGGTGTTACCCTCTAACAGGTGTGAGGTGATACTTTGTGTGACCTGACCTTGTGCCAGTTATGGGATGACCGTTGTCGTTCAGCAATTATATTTAGAAGATGTATACATGTCACCATTAATTACCAATCTGGTCTTGGATGTATGTTTGGAATATTGATGGTAAACTGTAAAGAGGGATAAGATCTTATCTCTGCTGGTTGTAAATGGGTGGTCAAGTTACAGTTGTAATGAAAGTGTAAAGTATTACTGTAGTGAACACAAGCATAGAAGCCACTTTCTCACTGATTACACTAGTTTACACACACCGCTGATTTAGTATTTTACATGTGTAGGGAAGCGAGTCGGTTTGCACATTAATCTACATGTGAATGGTTTCAGTGTTTAGTGTAATATGGTTGAGTTCTTTCGTCATAAACTAAGTCATGTTGATGAAGTTGTAAGACGGTTAATTGGTGATGCATTTTGTTCCTAGGTGTGATGTAAGCATGTGCTTTGGAAACTCAAAGATAGTAAATTTTGACATACAAAAGCTGTCTTTCTTGATGTTACTAAATTGTCATGAGTTGTTCATTTGATTCATGTTACAACTTTTTTTAGGTAGACAAGATAACGTAATTTATTTGACTTGTAAACAACTTTGTTGAGGTCGATTCATCAACGGTTGACTGTTTAATAAATCTAGAGATCTTAGTCCACGTTGCTACATAGCATTAAACAGGAATTAGCTGTGACTGAAGGATATTATAGTTTATGTGTTATTTATGTCCAGTCAGAGAGATTGTTCAACATGTCTGTAGCTGTTGCTTGTTAATTAACTGTATGGCAGTTTATCATGAGTTAATAGACTTGAATAGCTTGTATAGTCTATAGATATTGTCCTGTACATAATGAAACCATATAACTGAACTGTTTCAGCTGGCTACAAACAAACTCCTGTTCTAGTACTGTATCATGCACACAATCCTGTTTATTTATGTGTTTGTTTATTATTAAGTACTGAACGGTTGCCGCATGAAAAAGTCATAATGTTGAAGTTGTGTACATAATTATGAAGGTAGGAAGGAGTACATCGAGAGAAAACATCACTGGTATGATCTACTGTCTGTAAAACCTATTTGTCATCTGGCATTAAAAAGTAATCCTGCAAATAAAACGTTTATTTCAAAACTGGTTCTTCCATTGAACTGTAGGCATGCTCAGTCACCACTGGTCCCCACAGCGGTGTCGTGTCGTTGAATGTGGTGGGAACATGGATTATCAATGTTGAGTAAGGGAAATACCAAGGTCCATCTATAGCTGTGGTAACATGACGAAATGTCCGCGAGCATTGCATTTGGACAAACATACACATACACAAATACATGCGCACGCACACACACCTCGGATGCACACATCTCGTATACACATAGTTTCTGGTGGACTGTGATCCCGGACACTGCGCCCCGTGCATCCCATCTTGTTGCGTAGTTTGGTTGGGTATGATTATGTATAATATATAGGCCTATTCACACTCTGTGTGTACTTGTTCAACTTGTTGTGTCTGTGAATGTTGCCCAGTCAATACAAAGTATACCCTTTGCGGTTCCCACTAATCATTGGTCCACATTGGTCGTTGTACGTGCGATCTATATCGCGACCAAAATGGTGACAACAGGGCAGTCTCTTGTTAACATGTTGGTATCCCGGCTTTGTTGAGGTCACGTTGGTTTAAATCACCTGTAGCGATTTTGAGTTTATTCTTGATTGTGTCGGAAAACGGGACCATAATATACAAAGTCGTACGTGTTCACTAGACCCTATTGGCTGCTGGTGGCACGTACACATTGGTGACGGGCACGTGGCAAGTGATGTGGGCACGGTTAGTTCATCGCTGCCTACTAGATTCTTCACGTCAATGTATCAAAATACATAAGACAGTAACAGTAACGGTAAGTTTTATAGTGCAGTATCTTGGCTTGGTTTACACTTTACTCCCTGGAAAACCTGTTTAATCGATCACCGTTTCGCCTTCTCTGTAAAGCACTCGGCCACGAACGTCCAACGCAGCAGCAGATGATTCAAATCCGGGTTCTCGTAGTCGAGAGGACGAATCTGTAGCCACTGCGCAGATCTTCGTACAGTCTGACTGGCGCTGTTTTCGGAGACAGTCGTGATGTTTATAACAGAATGCGATAAAGCCAAATATAACCGCTTATGTGGCAGACGCTCTACACACGATGGCTTATATCGTACAACATTACCTATACAAGATTAGTCGCGCCTAGGAACATTTCTGGTTATAATTTATGAAAACACTACATGGCCCGATACAACGCTTTCTACTTATGTGTGTGGGTGTGCGTGCGTGCGTGCAGTGTGTGTATGTGTTTGCGATGTGTGTGCGGTGTATCATTATGTTGTGTGCGCGCGCACAATGAGGTCCCGTGCTTGGGGAAATGGTGCGCTAAATATGAAATAACAACGTTTAAGGGTACCGAATACATATTGGGTTGCGCATGCACACACACACACACACACACACACACACACACACACACACACACACACACACACACACACACACACACACACACACACACACACACACACACACACACACACACACACACACACACACCACACACACACACACACACACACACACACACACACACACACACACACACACACACACACACGTGTTGCAGCAACATTCAAACACTAACACAAACATCAATAAACATTACTACATGATCACACACACCTGTTGCGCAACATTTTACATACTTTAGTCAGCAGAAACAAGTTTTTATTGCGCCAGCCATAATTCCTGCTGGCCAGCTTGCGTCATCCCGAGCTACAAATACATATATTCCGACAGCTGCTGTGTGTTATCATTCTCAGTGCGCTCCCTGGCAGTCCCTAGAACCTCCCTGGCGCCCACATAGTGCACACGTACGCAAGTGTTTCGCCTACGTATTGTGTTGTGCGCTGGGTTTGCTATGCGCAGAACACGATCAGCTGGACTGTAGAGAACTCGAACCGGGGTTTATACGTCCTTTCTGGCACAACGTCAGGTAGGCCGTATTTATGCAGTTGCGTACGTTTGTATCTTCATTCTGATGGGATTATGCTGATAACTTTCTCACCAATTATATGCATTGTATGTTTGAGCTGTGGCATGTTAGGCATCGACGTTATAATCGAACTGTTTAGAGTTATTCTGCCTTGAACGACTGTATCTGAATTTTGTCATCGTATTACACGTGGGAACAAAGCATGCCTGTCACCAGCAACGTCAACCATTTTCCCAAGTTCAAATGTTATGCGGTTGAGGGGAGGGGGGCATTCGACATAACTGTTTGTCCGCGGAGTCGATATCTAGAAATGATTGTTGCGAACGTTATGTTAGTGTCCGTTTATGTCATCCGTGTATACACCTTGCAGTGCGCAGATTATAACTAGCTATATATAGTAGCTTGGTTACACGAACGATTGTTGTGAGCGATTATGTCGTTCGACACGATGTCGTATACGATGGCGCAGTACAGCTCCGTGCGCGTTCACTTGCACGACTTGTTAGATACTTCGATTGCGACATATTGAATCGCGCCACTTGAGCATTGATCGCAATGTTTACATATATATATATATATGCCGTCAGTCTAACCCGACTGTTGTAAAATTGGACTTTGGCCATAGTCACAAGTTGTGTATTGAGTCTTTGATGGTTCTACTCAGTACATTCGCGATAGTGTTTAATGAAGTGGGGTTTTGGCCGGTTGTGCCGTACGATACAAATATGCAGTACTAGTTAATGCTACAGGAATATAAACACAATTCAGCGTCACTTCCATATGTCTGCGTGTAGAGAAATAATACATAGTAGTCTATGTGCAACGAATACAACATTTCAAACGGTGAAGAATCTTCGACTGACATCATTTGGGGTACGATTTTCAAAAAAGCGATGTGGAGATAATACAAAAAAACGCCGATATCGACAGCGATAAAATGGTGTAACTGTCTGTTTCTGTAAAGGTATGACAGGCGTGATGATACGTTTTTGTACAATTTGCATAAATACATGTGAATTTGCATAGTTGGTCAAAGTACGCTGACCGACATGTGTTGAAAGGAGATTAATGAAAATATAATGATGCGGCCACCGTGTTTATAATAACAATCGTTTACTTCTCAACTACGAGGGCAGACAACATGGTCATGGGGTTCACTTTTAAAATGTCCACCAGCGTGCATAATGTTATGCTCTTCTTAAATACGTGCAAGCGGTTGCACCGCATTTTATGTGCATCGACTCTGTCTAAACGT
>JAODUO010000106.1:212500-227500 GCA_025642075.2 Ridgeia piscesae | reverse complement strand
CTATATAACATTATGTATTTTAAGAAGAGCCGTCTCAGTTGAGTGAAATCGTTTGTTTGCAGATTGTAGATCATTTGACAAATGCTGGGAAGAAATATGGTCATGGAGACGTTTTGTTATAACCTTTTCCAATACCTTCAAAATAAAAAACTCACATTAGAAATAGGGCGATAGTTCTTTAGTTCAAACAATTAGGCGTTTTATTTCTTTTTCTATTCTTTAATTCACGTTTTCCAAGATTTTTTTAAATAAGAGGATCGACCAAAACTTGTTTGAAATCATCAGGTACAGCACCATCCTGCATTGACATGTTAATATTAGTTGTAATAGGATTAATCAGTTGATCAATGCAACGTTTAGTAGCACTGTTGGAAAAGAGTCAAGATCACAAGATTTGTTTGGACACTTTAGAATATATAGTACGAACGTCGCTAGTAGTAGTAGGTGTAAAACATTGCATTCTATTGCCAATAAACGGTTGCTCAGTAACGTGACAATCAACAAGCTTAATGACAAAAACGTGATCGAATGTCAGCAGTCTTATCGGTGAAGTATTTTGAAAACATATTGCATCATGTATCCAATGATTATTATCCGAAGACTGTCTTGGGAAACCAGAGGATTGCCGATTGACGAAGAATACCTCAGTCATCTTCGCTTCACCGACGGGATACTCATATGCGCACACATACCACACAAACTTTGCAAATGTTGCAGGAGTTCATAAATGTGAAAATCAGGGCCTGAACATTAATAAATTGAAGACAAAGATGATGATGAAAACCGACATACACGTCACGTCAACACCACTCAGACAGAGAACGTTGAAAGCTACATCTACCTGGAACAGCAATACAGCAACAAAGACAAAACAAAACACGAGGAGATTCAAAGAATAATCACGGCCGGCCGGACAGTGTTCGCCTGGCACAATGACATCTTCATGGGTAACTTTGGAACCTGCTTGAAGAGAAAAGTCTAACACTCATGCGTACTTCCAGCAATAACATACGGCGTGGAAACATGGACACTCACCGACCACCCAAAGAACAAGCGAGCAGCCGCACGAACAAAGATGGAAAAACGCATGTTAAACATCACATATCGACAAAACATCTCGGTAAGAGAGAGAGAGAGTACAAAAGTGATAAACCGACGTGACTAATAAAACCAGACGACGGACTTGGACATGACCAGGACAAACCAGCATGGACATCGCGTATCACTACATGGAAACCTTACGAAGGGAAACGGTGTAGAAAAAGACCGGCGAGACGGTGGGTTGACGAACTAGACGAGGCCTGGCAGATGATAGCGCAAAACAGGAAAATCGGGAAACAACAAGCTGAGGAATTCGCTGAAGTTACCATATCACTTAAATATGGTTATATTTGAGCGGTTTATGACCGCATCTCTATTTTTAATTTCGGAACTGTAATCTTTACAGAGGGCGGTAGGCCTATGCTATGTTCTGTTACCTATAACAAGGTGTGTTGAAGTACTTGGTTAGCTGATGGCAGCCTCGTTCTGAGCCTGAAACATGGCTCCGGCATGATACCGTAGATATTACAGTAACTTCAACGTTGTGATCGTCTGGTGTTGTTTGTGATAATTTCATGTTGTCGACATAACAACGTCATTAACACAAGAGTATGACGTCACTCGTGCGTACGTCAGTTTAACGAGATGTGTTTTTAAGTGTCTCTTGAAAGAGCTGAGAGTGTTCAGTTGTTTAATATTCTCCGCAAGTGATCCATGGTGTGGCTGCGTTCACACGCGAATAACATTACGTAAAAACTAATAATATATACAGCAATGCAATTAAAGCGAGAGCGTCATTCAGTCGTACGCCAACTTAGAAATGTCTTTTAAGTGTTATTTTAAAGAGCTTATACTGTGTCCAGGTGTTTAGTGGTTCCAATGAGAGAAACTGTCAAGTTATAATAGGAGTCACTGACCCTCCTTAGTGCACATTATTTGGTACTTACATAGTATATATAAACTCATTTGTATTTTATGTTGACTGGTATTATCAATAACGGTATATATAGTGTAAATATACTGTCTTGTACGAAATGTTTTCGGCAAGTCGTTCTGTAGTATGACCGTCTGTTGACTGGCGATAAGGCACCGATCAGTTCCAGCCCGCAGCACACTAGCGAGGAGAAGACACTTAACCGTTGGTCTGAAGGTATGAGTTGGTGATGTTTCTGTGTAATGTCACTCATGTGTGCCGGTCCAAATCAACGAGCACGTGCAGGTATTGCATAATTTTTCATTCTTAATGTAATATTTAAACGGACATGAAAGTCTGTTTAATCTTTGAGTACCTGAGACAAACCTGTCAGTAGCCCGACATACCAGTTCACGCGAGCTGTTACCAGTGCATGGACTATATGTTCTTACAGGCGTCATTTGTGATATATTGCCAGATTTTACCAAATATTTCGGATGTAGTAGATGCAGGACTTTGAGATCGCATTCACCTATTTCTCTATTGTCAAACGGCCGTCCATAATACCTCAACAATGTCTCTCGAAATGCAGGAACTCGGTTTATGAACGAAAATACAGAGTTCATTTGTACTTGGTTCGGTTTTAGCATGTTTTATTCATCCAAGACATGTTTTATTCAAACCCCGACACACAGGCTCCAGTGGTTGAGTTTTCATTGACCCAGTTCTCGTCATTCTCGACGGATAAACACATATGTACTCCGTCGCGTTGTTCTGCAAAAAACGCTGCCCCCAACTGAGTTCATTATGACCATTTTTGTTGTTGTGTTGTATTTCAACTCCGGTTGTTCATCTTCTGCAAACAAATCGAAAATCTGCGTCAAGTGCGATGTTTGATCTTATTCTACGTGCGCGCGCAGGCGAACACCTTTATTGCAACACTTGTCTCCGATCTGTGTTGTTTTGTAGACGTAGCTCCCGAACCACTGCATGAGATAGGCGAGTGTGTGTCCAGTCGCACGAGTGTCCCAGAAGGGTGGCGATGAGTAGTGTTTTGAATGTCATGTTCGATATTCCGGACGACAGGCAAGACAGTTTCAAACGATCGCGAAGACATCGACACGAAAATACAATTATGGCAAACAAAGGTGTACGAGTGATACCTGCATGGCAATGAGTGATAATTGGCAGTTGTTGATATTGATTGATTGATTGATTGATTGATTGATTGATTGATTGATTGATTGATTGATTGATTCGATTGATTGATTGATTGATTGATTGGATGATTGATTGATTGATAATTTTATTTTCACTCTGTGACATACTTAGTTTTCACTATTTTCTATGGGCGAGGCATTTACACATCATTTACACCACTCATACAACATGTGACGATGTATGTACATAGATGCAAGTTAGAAAGGATGATAATAAATAAATAGATAGATACATAACTTAATAAGATATATCAAAACACACACACACACAAAAAAATATATATATATATATATATATATATATATATATATATATATATATATATATATACATCTACATGGATAACGAGAAGAAACATTCGGTATATAATCCTGTGGTCACCTCGTGGGCAGCACTGAAAAAGTATAAAATATTATATATATATATATATATATATAATTTATTTTTTATATATATATATATATATATATATATATATATATATATATATATAATTTATTGTTTTCAATGCATATACTATAACACACACACACATATATATATATATATATATATATATATATATATTATATATATATATATATTATTTATTTATTTATTTGTTAGTGGCAACAACAGTTATAATAAATAATAATCATGGCATGTTTTGCTGAAAGAGGTTACACAGTTCAGTTTTTAAATGAACCTACATCAGCCTAGTCTACATGAAAGTGCCTGGTAGGTGAACAAATCTTAAAGGTGATACGATATCGGAGAGAAAGCCAGTGCAGAAATTTTAGAAGTTACAGAACAGTAAGAAAACCGTGAAACCCGAGTTTTAAACCCTGATAAACCAGTTTTGCACACGTTGACATTTTATGATATTCTTTGAATGGCTGTGTCATAAAAAAGGGAATTACACTAGTCACATCTACTAATAACAATTGTCGCCAGTATTGCTTATAATAAGGTAGGTTCTTATATAGCGCACCATCCAATCCTGAGGATTACTGTAGACGCTTTACACTTCACTCCCTCGCAGACTTGTTCAATCAAACACCATCTCGACTACTCTGGGAAGCACCAGCCACACAATAGCCACCACTGCCTATAACCAGGTACTCATCCATACAGCTGAGTGAAGTGGAGCAATGTAGAGTGAAAACAATTTGCCCAGGGTTTGACACGGGTTCTCTTAGTAGAAAGTTCGAACATCTAACTACAGTGCCACTCCGCTATAGTTACGGTATATAAACAGTGACTATGAAATGCAATGCGTTTTACAACAACGACACCGGTGGCCCAGTGGAATGGGAAGTAGTCGGCCAAGGTCGTACGGCATAAAGTACCTCATGAGCATGAGACTGACTCGTGATATGCGTGTCTTTATGCTACAGGGCAAGGTTCCGGGCCATACATTTCTACTATATTGGTTCCGCTTTCTCGTATCTCCGTTTCCGATTCTGTCTCCTTCAGTGTGCGATGTGACCCGCAATGAGTCACTTCCTATTGTAAATAGCATCGTTTGTAAACATAAAGTGAATTGGAACGTCAAATAACAAATTGTCATCGTGCATCTATACTTATATTGTTTTCAAGTTGTATATTCAGATATATCGATACATTACTTACTCGTTACAACGCTAACCCAACATTAACCCAGGGTCAGGTGTGTCCACTGTGCTATACACAATGCTACAGCATCAAAACTATTATAATTGCCTCAAATCGCTCTCAAGCGTATTAGCATTCATAAATTGTCTTCATCCGTTCATCCGTTCATCCGTGGTTGTGGGGAGCGGTGGTCGCGTGGTAGAGCGCCGGACTGTCAATCGAAGGGACGGTGGTTCAATCCCACCTTCAATCCACGCCGTTTCGAAACTTAGGCAATTTCGTTCACTCCACATTTGCGTGTGTCTTTCAGAAAAGACACTAAAAGCCGGTGGTCCCTTCTATCTGGTGTCTACGCCAGGGGAAGTAAAAGATCCCACACAGGGGGTAAATGTGTAACATGTAATGGACTCACTAATTCTAGAGAAGGACAACTCCTGCGTTAGCCCAAGTTAGGGCTGTTTGGAGGAAACCACCCGAGACCGTAGAGATACGCGTGTCTGACGGTAGGTGTAGAGCAAACAGTACTTGAACTGTCAACTAGGAGCGCTCTGCGTTCGGACATCACGAGCACTTGACGAGGGTATGTGCAGTTAAAGGCAAGGCGGCGCCATCGCTGTGTGTTCCAGCAAACTAACTACGTACGTTATGAAGATAGCGCTTTACCAGGTTTGCATGGCATATACAGTAACACCAGCGGTACGTACAACCTGACATTCATTCAATATATCTTATTCTACAAGATATTAAGTAGCATTTATACTTAGCGAACGGTTAGAGTTTTGTACGACGTCAAACGTTGTGTATGGCCTTGAATTTTCCTCACATGTAAATCTCGCTGTCATCATCCATACGGGGCTTTAAACGTTCACTGTCCGTTATCATTTTCATATGGTGTAGTTTATTAAGTACTGACAACGACAAGCCAATTGTTGTATTTTACTATTTAGTTTCGGTGGACTTCAGAAAAATATATTAGTTTCACCGGAGCCGACCAATATTCGGCAAAAAGCGTTAAATAATCGGGAAATGGGAAAAAAGGACGACTTAATTTCTTCAGATTTGTACAAATATAACACAATATGTATTTGATAGTGTTGTAATAATGTTTCATTGTTACACTAATATTAGTAGACATTAGTAATAATATCATTTATAATATAAATAGTTACGACGCACTGCTGGTATTTTAATTGTATTCGATCTTAATATTATGCAGAAAATGTGCTGCTTGAAACAATAGTAGTTGTTGATCAGTGTCACAAGTTCACTGGTATTTTTTCTGTTTAACCAACACATCTTTGTAGACGAAGCAGTTGACTTATGAACATTGTTTATTGATCTTAAAATATTGGGACACTGCTGGATAGGGTGGTATCTATGGGCGAGTAACCCACTAAGCGATGGTTTAATTCTCAATACATATCCAAAACTAGTGTGCCAAACAATGATGGTCATATTGGCTCAATTAGACACCTTTTGTTTATCGATAATTTTAACAATATACAAAGTTTTCTTTAAACTGATATACACAGTATAGAATAAGGTTAACCTAATATATCATGCCACTGTTTGTATTGTTGCCATCTATTTTATTACACATTTTATTCGTCACCGGGTGTCTTTTATATGTAAATGTATGTATGAATACCTATGTATAATATTTATTGTTTCCAAGCACATGTTGTTTGTACTCTCAAAATGCGAGAAGGAGATATACATTGTGTATGGTGTTTGAAAAACCAATAAGTAAAATATATATATATATATATATATATATATATATATATATATATATATATATACATAAATACATAAATACTTATATACATTTTGTATATTATCATACCAGTACTCTTAAGATGTAATTCAAATAATTAACATGCAGTTTTGTTTGAACTTGTGGTACTACGTACTACTGAAAGTACACGTTCTTGACCTAATACTGCGGTGCACAATTGCGGGAAGCAATTTCGCCGTGAAACGAACAGATTCTGTAGCATAAACCCCATATTAAGTGAAGTTGTACACCACTTATTGACGACAACGTACAGCTCGAGTAACGTGTCAATCACTTTGTGTACCCATCTGCAGTTTTTGGAAAATTTCCGAGCCAATATCCAACTGGCAAACGACTACGAACATTTGTTGATGTCAACAGATCCTCAAACATTGCGAACATGTCCTCGCTCTAATCCCTTCAACAAATAATCACCTCATTCATATTCAACCCTGACTGAATGTTAATAGTAATTGTAGTGCGACACGTACGTAATTCTTTAGCGAAACTGGTCGACCTGTTTGTGTTGACTTGGTTAGTAGAAATTTACACATTACGTTCTGTATATGCAACATGTTTACTTATTACAAACAATTCGCACATCCGCGCGCACGCACGTACATACGCTAGAATGCACGTACATCCGCACGCACGCAGTACGTACATACGAACTAATACAGATACACGCGCTCTCTTACACACACGCACGCGCACGCGCACGCGCACGCGCACGCGCACGCGCACGCGCACGCGCAGCACGCGCGCACACGCACACGCCCCGCACACGCACACGCACACGCACACGCACACGCACACGCACACGCACACGCACACGCACACGCACACGCACACGCACACGCACACGCAGGCACATACGCACATACGCACATACGCACATACGCACATACGCACATACGCACATACGCACATAGACACGCACACATAGGCACATACGCACATAGACACACGCACACTCAAACACGCACACATACCAAACTAAATATAAATACATGCTCAATTGCACAAAGGATAATTAATAATTCGCGCAATGTCCTTCAAATTATTTTAATAGCATCGCTTTGGACGAGTCCTTGAGATGAGATGTTTCCTGGCAAACAATTCATTCTTTCTAGTACAGCTCTTATCTCGTGCAGGTCACACGTCGCCGAAGGATGATCGGTTTGTCACGAGACGATGCATGCGTCTCAAACGTTAGCCAATAATGCATAGAGATTTGTTGACTAGCTCACTGTCGAACACAGCGTAGTGGTAACTAGCACATCTGCTCCTGGGTTCCTTTGTCTTAGCCCAGGATGTTTACACAGCAGGTGATAGCATGATTGTTTGAAACACATTCCCTGTGAATACCTGCCTTTACGGCTATAGATAAGCTTGACTGGCTTGCCATTCATTCATTGATGCTAATGTTTGACCAGCTTCACTGTAGGCCAATTTTCTCAGTGCTACCTGCCCACTGTTGACCAGGTGTGATGTCATGACTCCCGCGCCAGTTTATGTCAGGCAATGCTTTCCCTTTTGTTGGTAATGTTTATGTGTATTTGATTGTATTTGCAAATACCTTTCAAATACAGACCAAACATCAAATATAAATACAAATACATGCCATTTTGTGATTTTCAATTCAATTACAAATACACCAAATTTATATATTCAAATACAATTACAAATACGTATTTTAACTCTTTTTTCAGGATTGCGCAGATATGATGTTATTTTGGTGCGCCTCCGATTCTGGTGTTGGGATTGCATCGAACCTATATACATCCACGGCGTCCTTCCGGATGCTTACCTATTTAACAAATATAATTATACTAGGAGACAGACACACATTTCAACGATCAACGGTCATAAACCACGCACTGCAGATCGTGAATTACGTATTATTTCATTGTCTAACATAATATCTCCAATAGTACATTATTAAAAGTATTTGCTATAGTACAATTTAATTGCACGACTCGTAAAACGTAACAATCCTACTGTGACATTCCAGCTGATCTCATTTCTGTCTTCGTACACGGCAGGGTGACCTCGGTGTTCGCTGAGGATGCATGCAACAGACTACGATAGGAAAAGTAACTTTACTGGTATTGAAGAAACATGAGCAAGGAGAAGATGGCCGCGCAATCGTGTAAAGGTTTCGTGCCGGCGGACGGCGGATGGGGCTGGGTCGTATGTTGGATGTCGTTCTGGACCAACGCCGTCATCTTCGGGATGCTGAACTCTTTCGGGATTATCTATGTCGAGATGCTGCGCGTCTTTGACAACGGCGAGGATGACTTGTCCTTCAGAACGTGTAAGTTATGGCGTCAGAGGAACGCATGGAACTGGTGCTGAGGAATTACTGCACTGACAGTTACACATGGCGGATGCTGATGGTCATGTGTGGCTGGCGCTGAACGTCACGCATGGCTGGCGCTGACAGTCATACGTGCTTGAATATTCATGCGTGACTGGCGCTGAGGGTCACACGTGGCTGGCGCTGGTAGCTTTGAGACTCATACGTGACTGGCACGAGGGTCATGCTGAGGTTTACTGATATCATTATGCAAAGCAAAACAATATGTAATACGTTAGGCTGTACAATGTTATATTTTCATAATGTAACCTCATCACAGTTTTTGTTATACACCAAATACCAAACAGTAATTGTATACTTGATTTGTTAACACTGAAAATAATACTATGACATTTTATCACAAATATTATTTTGTATTTTTGTGACATTAGTAAGCTGTATAATTTTGGAACTTGAATAAACGTACGTAAACTTTGACAGCAATCCTCTTAATTTGACAAGTTATTTTCTATAAAAGTAATACAAAACTAGTTATTATTTGTGATTTTACCGTGAATCATTAGAGAAAACGGCAGGTGAGTGAAGCAAAATGATCGACTGATTGTTTTGATATTTTATAACATTGATCGATAGTCACGGTAATCTCGGATGGAGCTCTTGTCAACGTGTCTTCGGATAATCTTGTTAAAGGGAGGATGCCAGCTCCTCTGCCAAGAATTGGCAGCGCGGTCATTTGTAAGGGAAGTCTGGGGTCTAAAACCTGGGAAAGTAAAATATCAGAGAATATTGCCGTTAACTATGGTCGCCTCGGCATTTACATAGAAACTGGATTTTGTTACCATTTAAATGTGTTGTAGGTGGAATCTTTCAAATTGTGAACATTGTTCCGAGCTTAGTAAGCTAATTAGACGCAAATGGGCATGGAGTAAACCGTCAACATGCATGTTGTAGTTATAAGAAAGCAATATTACATGACCAAAAATAAGCTAAGAGCTGGTACCCTTGCGTTAAATCAATACACGTCTTGTCATGTGTGTGTTGCAGCGTGGGTGGGAGCGTTGCAGATCTCAATGACGTTCCTCATGTCCCCCGTCGTCAGCGTCCTCGTCGATCTGCTGGGCATCCGCACAACCGCCTTCGCTGGCGTCGTCATCTCGACGACTGGCATGTTGGCGAGCTCATTCGTGCCGACCATCAGCCTCCTCTACCTCACCTATGGCCTCCTCACTGGCCTCGGCATCTCGCTCGTCTACACGCCCTCTATGATCATCCTCGGGCACTACTTCAAGCGCCATCTTGGCGTCGTAAACGGCATCGTCGTCTTCGGCAGTGCCGTCTCGACTATGATCATGCCGTTCGTGCTGCAGAACCTTCTGGTGAACGTTGGCTTACAGAGGACCATGCGGATCATGGCGGGACTGCTGGCCAGCCAGGGCGTGTGTGCCGTCACGTGGAAGCCGCAGTACGGGAGAGCGAAAGACAGGGACTTCGGGCGCTACGTCGTCCCCAGCTCGAACCTCGTCGAGAGCGTGGCGGGATGTGGGAAGTGGCTGGGGCGCTACGTGAACACGACCATCTGGAGGAACCGCTCCTACACGGTGTGGGTGACGGCCATGGTGATCGCATTCACCGGGTACTTCGTGCCGTTCGCACATCTCGTGAGTATCAGTAATGTAATGTAATGTAATGTAATGTAATGTAATGTAATGTAATGTAATGTAATGTAATGTAATGTAATGTAATGTAATGTAATGTAATGTAATATAATATAATATAATATAATATAATAAATAATGTAATGTAATGTAATGTAATGTAATGTAATGTAATGTAATGTAATGTAATGTAATATAATATAATATAATATAATATAATATAATATAATATAATATAATATAATATAATATAATATAATATAATATAATATAATATAATAAATAATGTAATGTAATGTAATGTAATGTAATGTAATGTAATGTAATGTAATATAATATAATATAATATAATATAATATAATATAATATAATATAATATAATATAATATAATATAATATAATATAATAATAATGTAATGTAATGTAATGTAATGTAATGTAATGTAATGTAATGTAATGTAATGTAATATAATATAATATAATATAATATAATATAATATAATATAATATAATATAATATAATATAATATAATATATAATATAATATAATATAATATAATATAATATAATATAATATAACATAACATAACATAACATAACATAACATAACATAACATAACATAACATAACATAACATAATATACCTAGTAATACCATATTTAATAATACTACATTTTATTTCGTATAGCGCCATATCCATAATTGTTCGTGGCGCTTCACAACTTATTACTATTCAGAATACATAAAAAGGATATTTGTATACAATACGACGAATACTAATATTTAAAATATATATGTATGTGTACATAAATAACTAAAATAAATACAGTATTAAATAGCGTTTCAAAAAATAAATTAATTAATTGCCTATTAGTGATAAAACATACATAATAATCAGTTTAGTAAATACATGTAATTCCATAACAATAATACTGGTAAATGAGTGTATATGTATGGTTAATAGTAATAAATAAGTTAGTAAATTTAACAATAATAATAACGTAGCAATACTACTAATAAATAAGTGTATATGTATCGATAATGGTAATAAATTGTTTAGTAAAAATATGTTTGGAGCTTGGTCATCTTCGTCGTCCTCGTTATCATCGTATTCTTCGTCTTCATCGTGTTCTTTGGCTTCGTGATCTTTATTTTCTTCGATTGTCTTAGTTGTGATTGTCTTCGTTGTCATCGGTTTCTTCATTATCTCCGTCTTTATTGTCCTTGTTGATTTCGTCATCTTCGTTGTTTGCGTTGTATGATTTTTCTTTAACTTTGTATATATGTTTTCATCAATGTCTCCTTTTCCGTCGTCGATGATGTTGTTGTAATCCTCCACGTCATCACCGCCATCGCCCTCGCCGCAGTAATCGTTTATATTTCAGGAACGTGTCCGTGTCGTTGGTGGTTCCTACGTGCTCATGTGTCAAATCAACATCAACTTAAGTATTCAAAGTGAAAACTAGATATGGAAACAGCACCAACACAAAAACCACAGTTTATGTCCGAACACTTGATTTGAGTAAATATGTATTGTACTTTTAATAGTATTGGTTGTAAGTCTACTTGAGGTAGTAAGTGACATAACGCGAGAGGGCACATGTATCCACTTACACACAATATGCTCAACACAATGACTTTTCAAACACTTTTCAACACATTTTAATGCCTTGCCCAATTGTGGGACGGTGGAGTTGACGGTAGAATGATCACCGTCAATAGTTATGATAGATTTTATTATCACTTTATTAAGACTGTTTAACAAAATTATAAAACTAAGATCTTTCTTCTCCTTCTTCATGTTGCTCCTCTCTCTCTCTCTCTCTCTCTCTCTCTCTCTCTCTCTCTCTCTCTCTCTCTCCATCTCTCTTATTTCTTATTACTGGCTGTTCAGTTTTAATCGCTGGATGGTTACAAGGTCATTCGAAGCATCTTTCGTAAGTTTGATTTGTTGTTCGTTCTTCATCCAGTTGTTACCGTGGTCGTATCGTGTGTAACAGTGTTGACTTGTATTGGAGTAAAATATTAGTAACGCACTTTAAAAGCACAGCAGTAAAATATTAAAAGAACATGGAAGAAAACGTACTTTAGTCAAAAATAACTTCCAACAATTCTTCAAGTAGGAGCAAAGGCATAATTCGATAGGTTAGTTTCAACATTACAGCAGCACAACATGCGATACTATAAACTAACTATGTTAGTCTACTACAAGCACCTTAACCAAATAACAACCACTACAATAAAACAGCTACTGTATATGCAAATACGACTGCGGTATGGCCGGTGAATCGCGATGACTGCAAACTATCAGTATGTTTCGACATGGCGATATCCCTGGCGACTAAAACCGGAAATATTGTGACGAAAATAGTTCGTTAAGTAAACGATAGTAACGGAAGAAAAACATTATTACTTTAAATAAAAACGACTTCGTTACAAGTGTAAGTACTTTATTAAAATTATACTCCATTACATACCGATTACTTGGAGAAAAAAACAATTTAAGCATTGTAAGGAAGTATTTGTACTTCGTGACACGCCACCCCGATGCATAGCATAGTGTAACAACATATGCCGTAATCCTGTCTTCATTGGTATTCAAATGAAACGTTCTTAGTAAATTAATTCCACAGGTAGTTAAGAAGATATTCACGTGTACAAGATACAACATTTTCATGGGTGCACCGGTGATGACTCTTTCCAAAATAGGGTCAAGCACTGACCTACAGTCGCCACTGACCTGATACTCGAATGCAGTGCTGTATGGGTCAAGCGTGAGGCATGGGACACTCTGCAATCCTTCTCCTAGTAGTTGGTTGGCACGTGGTCTACACGTAGTCACCAAATATGGGCCAGGCTGACTTCATGAAGTGATTAATACAGGCGCAATAAAAATGTCGAAGTGTTAAAATTACATTCCTAATAAAACCACTTGTTTACGAATGGGCTGCAGACACTTGTGTTGGTTGACCGTGGCACTTGTACTTATAATAACATTATGCAAGAGACTCCGTTGACGTCAGTAGTTTATAATAAAGGATACCTTGCACGGGCTAACCCAGAGTGTATTATATGTAGCGGTCAACATGTTTATTACCATTGCAAAGGAAAGCGTTGTTAGTACTAGTATTTGATTATTCTACTGGCGTCTATTGGCGTGTAGAAACGTCTGATTTAAAAACGCCCCAGACAGATGTTTCGATCAGATGAAAAGGCGAAATATTTTTATTTAGTGATTCTGCAACTAATTAGTTAACTCTAATGGGGTTATTTGGTCTATTGGCGGTTATTGCAAACAATATCGTCGAATACAAAAACGTTTATGAATATGAGTTCATATACAAAAGAGTCAAAATTACTAAAACTGCTAATGTGGAACAAACATACAAAGATTTGAATAAGCAAATTAACGACATACACTTCTCTGAATAATATTATATAATACATCGCAAAATCAACTGGCCCAATCAAAACACAACAGGAACACACTGTGACTAAACTAAGATTATTGTACTTAAAGGTGTTAGACGGATAAGACAAAATAACTGTACTTTTGGCATTATCCACACGAACGTCATATCATCGAGATGATAGGGATAACGAATTTGACTAAATGATGCGTATGTTATAATTGGTGATATACATATATTTTGTAGGCGACAGCCACGCATTCTTTCACAATTAACACCGATAAGGTCAAAGTAATACCTTCTAAAAGTCCTAATAGAAAATGACAGCAAATCGGACACACATTTATAATAGTTCCATTCACCTTCATCGACACCAACCGAATGTGGAATAGATTAAAATACCTCTATCCAAATAATTGTTTTGGTAACAATAATCCATTCACTTTAAAAGAAGCTGTCTCCTCCTGAGTTGTTTTTATTTTATTTTTAAAATCCCATAACAATGTTAGCAATAGTTAAGTTTCCAATCCTAAGACATGTCCAAAACAACCAGTTTAAAAAAAGCGTTATTGGGTCTATTGCCGCATCACTACTGTATCTCGGATATTCGTCAGCTAACTTCCTGTTTCAAAGAATATGCCCACTAATTCTGTGGAAGACAGGGGACTGTCTCCCTATTAATGTGAATGCGACATGTCAACAGACGTTTTCGTCATTACACGGAGTGTTTCTGGCGACAGGTAAAGCATACGAAAGATGTTATGCCCGACGCGAAGCCGGAAGTGCTCATTATGGTGATTGGCGCATCTTCCGGCGTCAGTCGTCTGCTGTGCGGAAAAATCTCTGACCTGCCTGGCATGAGCCGCGTTCGCATGCAGGTTTGTAACAAGCACTTTGATTGTTCCGTATTATGTAAAATATGCAGTGATTCGTGGTCTTGGTGTAGATTATTCAATATGGCGTATACATAAATACACACAAGCACTCAAACACACTCATATATATATATATATATATATATATATATATATATATAACTCTAATGATATATAACTCTAATGATATATAAC
>JAODUO010000106.1:200000-202500 GCA_025642075.2 Ridgeia piscesae | reverse complement strand
ATAGAGAGGGGGCAGGGCAGGGAGAGGGGCGGCAGGGAGGGACGGAAGGGTAGGGAGGGAATGAAGGAGGGGGAAAGATGACAGGAGGAAGGGGGAGAAAGGGGAGGGAGAGAGGAACGGACGGAGCGAGGGAGATAGGGAGAGAGGGAGTGATGGAGGGAGAGAGCACATTGTACTTTGCACTTTGCGTGTATATTGTGATCAACAAAGGACGACAGAGTCGAGCTGCGAGGTCGTGCACTCACCCGCCGGCCGGTCGACCGCTACGATGCCACTCTCCTTCCTCGACGCGGTACTCAGGGCTCGCGCGTAGGTGCGCTGTAACAGAGAGACAGACACGGTCATTTGACGGAGAGGAAACCGCTGGATTCATTAACTACAATTATCGAACGCGTTTTTTTCTTATATGACATTTTTCGTTTGCTTGCGTGATATATTTTACTTCATCTGGCACAAACACAGGTGGAAAAAACAACGTATTGTGATCTTTCGAATAAAACAGGGTAAACGAAATTGCCCACGTTTCGTTTGTGGCGGCCGATGCGGGTATTTAACATCAACGCGACTTATCGAGGAAGCATTAATTCAAGCGGAAATCAATGCTCGAAGCAAAACTATCAATCACTGTATATATCTGTATATTGAATTCTACAGTTGAGGTAACTTGAGCAATGTAAACCGAACGAAATTGCCCACGGTTGGACACGGTAGGATTGGATTCGGATTCGCATTCGCTCGATTGAGAGCCCGATGTTTTTTCACTACACCTCTGCACTACACGCAGTGTCGAAAGTCTGAACTACAGGGACATAAGTCGGTGAAAGAAATAGTGAACATGTTAAAAACTGTCTTACCATATGCTCAATAACATGATTAAACAGGCAAGTGAAGTTTGTGGTATGGATTGATAGCCAATTTAAATGACATTGTGAATGGTGGAGATGTGGTATTTGCTCGGAACGTTTACTTCACTGCGGTGCGGTGCGGTGCGGTGCGGTGCGGTGCGGTGCGGTGCGGTGCGGTGCGGTGCGGTGCGGTGCGGTGCGGTGCGGTGCGGTGCGGTGCGGTGCGGTGCGGTGCGGTGCGGTGCGGTGCGGTGCGGTGCGGTGCGGTGCGGTGCGGTGCGGTGCGGTGCGGTGCGGTGCGGTGCGGTGCGGTGCGGTGCGGTGCGGTGCGGTGCGGTGCGGTGCGGTGCGGTGCGGTGTGGTGCGGTGCGGTGCGGTGCGGTGCGGTGCGGTGCGGTGCGGTGCGGTGCGGTGCGGTGCGGTGCGGTGCGGTGCGGTGCGGTGCGGTGCGGTGCGGTGCGGTGCGGTGCGGTGCGGTGCGGTGCGGTGCGGTGCGGTGCGGTGCGGTGCGGTGCGGTGCGGTGCGGTGCGGTGCGGTGCGGTGCGGTGCGGTGCGGCGCGGTGCTGGTGCGGCGGTGCGGTGCAGGCGGCGGGTGCGGTGGCGGCGGCGGTGGCTTGTGCGGCGCGGCGCGGCGCGGCGCGGTGCGGCGCGGCGCGGCGTGCGCGCTGGCGGCGCGGCGCGGCGCGGCGCGGCGCGGTATGGTGCGGTGCGGTGCGGCGGCGGATAGCGGCGCGCGGCGCGGCGCGGTGCGGTGCGCGGTGCGGTGCGGCGCGGCGGCGGTGCGGTGCGGCGCGGCGCGGCGCGCAGCGCAGCGCAGTGCAGTGCAGTGCGCAGCGGCAGTGCACAATGCAGTGCAGTGCAGTGCAGTGCAGTGCAGTGCAGTGCAGTGCAGTGCAGTGCAGTGCCACACGACACGACACGACACGACACGACACGACACGACACGACACGACACGACGACACGACACGACAGACACGACACGACACGACAGACACGACACGACACGCGACACCGACACGACACGACACGACACGACACGAAGAGACAACACGACACGACACGACACGAACACGACACGACACGACACGACACGACACGACACGACACGACACGACACGACACGACACGACACGACACGACACGACACGACACGACACGACACGACACGACACGACACGACACGACACGACACGACACGACACGACACGACACGACACGACACGACACGACACGACACGACACGACACGCCACACGACACGCCACACCACAGTGCCACACCACAGTGCCACACCACAGTGCCCACCACAGTGCCACACCACAGTGCCACACCACAGTGCCACACCACAGTGCCACACCACAGTGCCACACCACAGTGCCACACCACAGTGCCACACCACAGTGCCACACCACAGTGCCACACCACAGTGCCACACCACAGTGCCACACCACAGTGCCACACCACAGTGCCACACCACAGTGCCACACCACAGTGCCACACCACAGTGCCACACCACAGTGCCACACCACAGTGCCACACCACAGTGCCACACCACAGTGCCACACCACAGTGCCACACCACACGACACCACACGACACCACACGACACCACACGACACCACACGACACCACACGATACCACACGATACCACACG
>JAODUO010000106.1:187500-195000 GCA_025642075.2 Ridgeia piscesae | reverse complement strand
TGCCACCTCACGGTTTGGGTAATCGAGGCTAATCCTGCCATCATTTATACTTTCGTTTATTTTGTGTGAATATAAGCTTTATGTTGAAAACTAATAGTATAGTATTATCTTAAAAAACATATCCTTAATTTAGTTTTTATTTCATGGTTTGCCTGAAAGCCTAGCAGCATGTCTACCCTATCCCGAAGTGGCAACATTGGCAGGGCATTAATCTCCCAGGCGGATGTGGGGGCCTTTAAAAGTGCTGCCACCTCATAGAGTCTGGGTAATCGAGGGTACGATCAGTGGTCTTTACCTAAGATCTGTGGTCCTTACCTAAGACCAGTGGTTCTTACCTACGATCAGTGGTCCTAACATAAGACCAGTGGTCCTTACCTACGATCAGTGGTCTTTACCTAAGATCAGTGGTCCTTACCTACGATCAGTGGTCCTAACCGAAGACCAGTGGTCCTTACCTGTGGTGATGGGACCGACGACAATGAGAGGCGCCATGAGAAAGAGCATGCTGCCGAGGCCGGCCGAGGCTCCGGCCGGCCCGAGCAGGTCAAAGAGCATGGGCACGACGACCGCCATCGTTGCCCCGTTACCCAGGCCGAGCAACAACACGACGCACATGAGACTCAGGAAGTCGCGCACGAACGACATCATGCCGAGACACATGGCAAACGTCACGAAGCCGATCTGCTGGATGGTGACGCGGCTGACGGAAGACAAGTCGCCTATCGCACCCACCACGAAGCCCCCCAGTCCCGAGGCGACCCAGAAGCTTAGCATTAGCTTGTCGGCTTGGGTTCCCAGTCCCTGTTGCTCGGCGAATAATGGCTGCAAACATCGTCGGCGAGTTGTGTCATAGATGTTTAGACTTGTCCTTTGTTTGTCAGATAGTGCGTGCGTGCGTGCGTGCGTGCGTGCATGCGTGCGTGCGCGTGTGCGTGTGTGTGCGTGTGTGTGTGTGTGTGTGTGTGTGTGTGTGCGTGCGTGCGCGTGCGCGTGCGTGTGCGTGTGCGTGTGCGTGGACGTGGGCGTGGGCGTGGGCGTTGTCGTGTGCGTGTGTGTGCATGCGTGTAATACCATCTTATATAGTACACAGTAAACTACACACTACATCTATTCTGGCTTCATCGCACATCCCAAATATGTTTTAATTAACCTCTTAAAACCATTGCTGCTAACTATTACGCACACAGATAAGCAATGCATGGCACATGTTGATTTACTGTATAAAAAAAGCAATTAAAACATGGACGAACCCAGACTGCAACTTTCAAACCATCCACCGGCCTCCTGTGAATAACGACCCGATCGTCCATGCACGAGTACTCACCAGGAACATGGCCGGCACGAGACGACCAGAGGCCGACAGAACCATGGCGACCGTCCACAGTGCGTAGTCCGCGTTGGTCCACACGGAGTAGTTGAAGAAGCGACCAAGGTGGCGGAGGCAACGCCTGCAGCCGGCCCCGTGCGGCATGACGGACACGTCCCGCAGGTAGGTCGGCTTCCAGACGAGGCCGCACAAGACGAGCGAACCGACGGCGACACACGCGATACGCATGGCCGACTTGATGCCGAGCTGCTGCACCAGAGTCTGGACGAGAATCGGCACGCACACGGCGCCCATCGCCGTGCCGACCTGACGACACACGCAGGCACAGCGGCGTACAGAGAGAGAGAGAGAGAGAGAGAGAGAGAGGAGGAGGGGAGGGAGGGAGGGAGAGAGAGAGAGAGAGAGAGAGAGAGAGAGAGAGAGAGAGAGAGAGAGAGAGAGAGAGAGAGAGAGAGAAAAGAGAGAGAGAGAGAGAGAGAGAGAGAGAGAGAGAGAGAGAGAGAGAGAGAGAGAGAGAGAGAGAGAGAGAGAAGCAGACAATGCAATGCAATAATGCAATGCAATGCAATGCAATGCAATGCAATGCAATGCAATGCAATGCAATGCAATGCAATGCAATGCAATGCAATGCAATGCAATGCAATGCAATGCAATGCAATGCAATGCAATGCAATGCAATGCATTGTTACAAAACAATAACACTATAATAGCCTATGATTGGAAAGTTGTGTTTAACGTTCAATAAAAAAAATTATACGTCTGAAGCCTGATCTACACTTTCCGTTTAATACTCATAAATTTGCGTTCTACGGTCCGACTTTCGTTCGCAATAAAATTAATAAAATTAGTATATTAGCGAAATGACTTAGAATGCCACATCACTTCTAAGGACCCTGCTACACTATCAGGCAACGACCTATCGGGTGCGTTGTCGTGGCAATGTGCACATGTTTACATCACCACCTCGATGAAACAGTGAGAGTGACCTTCTCCCATAGTCGCACTTCCTGTACGTATTGTAGTAGTCGGCCATCCGACATAGCTAGAAAAACATCAGACACACTGCATTGTCGTACGGCGTTGCCTGATATGTATCAGGGCCTTGACTGGCATACACTTCACCACGAGACCTACCTCCCTGTACAACGAACCCCACAGCCCGGGGACCGCCTACCTGAACGAAGCCAGCGACTAGACCAAGCATGCCGTCGAAGTAGTGACCGAGGATGACGAGTGACGGCACGTACACGAACGCGTACGCGACGCCCGTCACGAAGCTGTACGTGACGAACAGGAAGTTGACGCTCGGCACGAACGAGCTGGCGAGTAGGGCCGTCGACCCGGCGAGCGCGCCGAGAAACGTCGACGCTTGCAGACCCACCGTCTCCTCGGCCACGACAGCTGCCGGAGCGAACGCCATCATTAGGGCGCACTGCACCAGGCCCATCCACTCTGCAACATGGCAGCGCAGTCATCTGTGGCGGATATTGACGCTACTGCGCATGCGCGCACATAATTATGGGATGTTTTAGTAAGATTTTTTTTAATTAACGCCCGATTTAAAATATTGCCTTTTGAAGTGCACTATTAGCTCTGGTATATTAGTTTTAAGTATTTAAGTATTTAAATATCATCATAATCATCATCATCGTCGTCGTCGTCATTGTCATGATCAGCATCATCGTCATCCACATCATCATGTAACTTTTAGTAATAGTACTTTATTACGTCAACTGAATAAATAATGTATCTAATGAAGAAAGAAAATAACTCACTCGTGAATTCCGAACTACCAATATACGACTCGTTGATGTACGGTTCCAGCTCGCTGAACGACGCCATCAAGCCGAAGATGACAAAGTTGGCACAGAAGGACGCAAAGCACACAGTCCAACCCCAGCCACCTTCTTCGAGAACGAAGTAACTCATCGATTCTCCTGATATGTCCCTGCCGCTCCTCTGCCGATGAAAGTGGTTGTCGTCCATTCCCTTTACCGTCGTCTTAACAACTGTTCCCGTCACGGTTTGCGTCCCGCGGGTTGCATCGCCACCCGGGGATACAGGTACGACGCATTCGTCTGACTTAAAGTAATTGCCACGCAGTTTGTTGTTCGTTTGTGGAGGCGCACTCTCGCCGCTCTGATGCTCCTCATGCTTGTCACCGAATTTCTTCTTCTTTTTCGCCTTGAGTCTCTCGTCTCGGTGATACTCGTAACCGTCATAAGGCAAAGAAGAGTTGGCTCTGTTGTCAGATGATTCTGTGGGATCATTGACGTTATGATCACCTACCGCCGCATGTGTTTTATGCGTTCGTTTGGGCATAGCTCCCGCACTAATTTGTAATGCAAACAAATAATATTAATGTGCACCCTTCTGCAAAGCATACGTCCGTTATATTATGCGCGTAATAGCCACTGACCTGTTTTGCGGAGTGCAATCTCTATACAACGGAAAGTGACCATATCGCAATAATTTTGATAAGGGGTAAGTAAAATAATATAATCAACTAAATCACAAATATTTCTATAACGATGTTTTCAAACATCTAAGTGTTAATGTTTAAGGCCCAATATGTTCGTCTTCGTGTCGAGGCTGCGAAGCTTGTAGAAGTTTCAATGTTTCCTCGAGCGTTGTCGTGTGTAACAATCAAGGCTCGAGAGGCAGAGAGGACAATCACGTCACAGACGTTGTGCAAGAGAAAATAGCGTGTTTGACCTGTTTTGGCGCTAAACAAATATTAATAAGGTCACAAACAACTAAATTAACATGGAAAATTGTGTTTTTGTGAGTGCAGGGACGAAAAATTACATTTAGGATTAAAAACGTTGTTATTTGACTATTTCTGAAACATTTTGCATAAAGAATATAATCACTATGCGTTTCATTTATATGCTGGAGAGTTTGAACAGAAAATCTGAGAGTTGTGAGAAATACATACTGGGAACAAACAGCAGCAATGCGAATACAGAATTACATTAGTAAATGTAAAGAAATAGAACGTGGTGTAAGATAAGGATGTGCCCTATGCCTCAATCGCAGAAGAACATTTTAACAAACAAAAACATATCGCTTGATGTGAGAAAACGTGTGTTACGTTACATAGAGCCCACATTACTATATGGTTGTGGATCATGAACATTAAATAAACGTACACAACACACCATCGAAGCAACTGAAATATGTGGCTGCCCTAATAAGTCATTAAGGCAGCCACCTACCAAAGAAAGATAATTATCGAAGTTAGAATCAGACAGGCACGGACTGTAGGGCACATCTTGAGAAAGAGGACGCCAGCGAATTATAGTAATTGATAGTTTGTCAATGTGGTATGGAAAGAGCGCAACGGAACTCTTTAGAACTACCAACGACCGTGCGGGTTTGGAGATCGCTAATGCACGGGATATACAAGGCAACTAGAGGAAGAGATGCATATCAACATGTAATAATATAAATACCGAACTCATAAACTGAACATCGTAACAGAGTTACGTTTATTGCTCATGCACTAACTCCATTCGGCCTATTCAATAATACAACATACTTTTGCTTAGGATATTATTATAATAGAACACTGCATCCGGGGAAACAAATACACGTTAAAACTTCATAAACATGTGGTTTATTCAAATAAGTCGTGCAAAACTTGTACTATTTCCTATGTTGATCATATAAAATATAACTGGGCCTCTCTTCACTGTGAATCTGGATGAACCTTAATGCAGTTGTGATACCTGAACCATTATAATGAGCCTAGACATTTCCAACCATGCCATTTTATTCAAACAAGTTTTGGTTTAGTACAACACCAACTGGACAACGACTAAACAATCCAAAATCAAACGTATCCGTATCCGACGGTTGTTATGCGGGAGCAACCACGTTCTGTACCGATTAAAGCGTTTTTCAAACTAAAGTAAACAATAAAATTAGATTTTATATATCTTACACCTTAGCACGAAACCCAGTAATTTTGACAGCTCTGTGCGTTTTACATGTCACCCAAATGTGGCAGACACGTTTAATGGAACATCACCTGGAAACACCTAGGAAGAATTCAGCCACTCAACAATTAATTACTGCGTGAAGAATATTCATACGCCATAAATACTATAACCGGCAGCAACAGACATCCAATCCGAAATCTTCCTACTTACATTCCGATGTTCTGCATATTAGGTTACTGCGCCCCATATCTATATGTGTTTCTCAACATAGATTTACGAACCCAAGTGAATGTAAAAAACTCTTAATTTCCAACGAGAGCAGGATGTACATATGCAGCCTATGTAGTGCGAACATAACTACACGTTCAGACTCTCGAATACATATGCTAGAAAATGTGCACGCATCCACATCATACAACCATACACACCATACATGCATATCCGCCCGCCCGCACGCAGACACGCATTCACACACACGCACACGCACACGCACACACACACACACGGGCAATTTTCGGTTACATTCACATATGCGAACTCAATCTTGCTCCTCGCTATGTCGTCCAGCCTGACACAGAACTGGGTCATGCAATAGTACAGCACTGTGCATCATCCCTGTTTCGATACCGTCCTGGGATGTTATAGCTATACACGCGTATTTCCCCGCGTTTAGCAGAAGCACCCGTCAGTAAGACAGCCATCTTGTCCTGTCCGAAGCAGACAAGATCCTGGATTGCCCCAGCCATGTGATCGTACGTTACGACTGTGTCCACCAACTGTCCGGTCAAGGAGAACACGGCCACGCCATTGTTATTGCGCGCTGTAGTAAATATGCAGTTATTTCGATCCACCGCAATCTTACCACATTCCTTTGCAGTAGACTTTTCATTGTCTTCTGCTTCCACGATCGTGTCGAATGCATACCGGAAGTTGTACTTGTCGTCAAATACAAGCACGGAATGGTTCACGTTGTCGTGAATGATGACGTCTCCGCGAGTGCTGATAGCAATCGAACTCAACGACAATATCCTTGGCATTTCCTCGTGTCCTGACGCTTTGAGTTGTTTCTGTTGGTGGATACTCTTCTCAGTATTAATGACGCAGATTTCACCGTTACCATTGTCAAGCGCCAGTATTTCTTTGGTGTCTTCCTTCCGCGCTACGCCAGTCACATCGGCATTTTCACTTAGGAAGGCAGAAAACGCGAACGTTCCGTCGGCCGAGTAGAAACTCACCGAGTTGTATTTGTCGTTCTTCAGCGACAGAAGTAGATCATCATTCGGCGTGACAAAGAGTGCTCCGGTGAAGCTGTACCCGACCAGATACGGGAAGTGCTTCTTCAAATCGCCGTCACTGCTGAACGTCAGTATCTCCTGCATTGCGGTGTCGACGACAACGAAGTCGCCGGCGCCAGTAACACCCACCCGTTGCGGATCCTTGAATCGGTTACACCTAATACTGCGGACTGCCTTCACCCCCACTGCCAACTGTTCGTGCCGGTCGTCAATTCGTGGCTTGTCCGCCTTCACTGGCGTCGTCTCACCCTCTTCTGTGTCTGACGACGACTTATGTTTACACGCGAAACATTCGAATTCATCGGTAGCGGCATCGACCGACTTATTGAAGCAGTTGACGCAGAAGACGTGTTCACAGTGCGGGCTTTTCTGATCGCCGTACCGCAGATAGCAACGCTTGCACAGCGCCGACTGTGACTCCCCAGGAAGGAACGACAGGTCGCCATTTGTCTCGGCGGCCATACTGAAGTCTTGTTCTTAGTTCTGTCTCAGCTCACGTCTCGACATCATACCCGTTACACCAGCGATTAACTACAGTGCAATCAACTATGTCGGTCCACTATTGCCGCAATGCCTTCTGTTTATAGTTACGCGTATACAAAACTATACAGGCTTGGCCACAATTAGGTTACCAGTACAAGCGCTCCTACTCGTTCCGCTTGGGTGAACGCAAACACAGTCAGCGCTACAAACCGGCGTGTTTGCACTGCATTAAATCTTCTGTCGAAGCAAGGGAGCCTCGAACATAGAATACTCCAGCCGGTGCTGCAATAGAATGGCCGACCATGAGACCTCGCCATACAAGTCACGACGTGTCCAATCGTAATACGTCACGCGCGACCTGCCATTGCGTCTGAATGCGGTGTTCTACAGAACCTAATTACAATGGTCTCTGCTAAGAAAATTGATTTCGCTATCGGAAATCGCATTTATT
>JAODUO010000106.1:165000-182500 GCA_025642075.2 Ridgeia piscesae | reverse complement strand
GGCCTCACGGCAAATGGGGAATGTATCTGTTTAAGTGACACCTGCTCTCTATTAAACAAGACCAGGGCTTGTTGAGCTATTCTATGTTACTACCCATGATTAAGCGGAGTCGAACTATACAATTATAGCAATTGACTTCGCCAGTCGCTACTGAGTAAGCCGTGGGAACAGCGCAAATACACGCCCCATTTTGAGTACGGATTTGCGATTGGTGGGAATCCCAATGTAGGCCTAATAACTCACTGACGCCCAAAACATTGTATGTAACACGAACAGCGTATGCCCAAAATTAGCCACACTGTTATATCACATGATTTCATGCCGACCACACACCTGGGCGACTTCATTGGCTAAAGTTAAAAGAAAGTGATGTGCCAGGGATAGAGAGGAGCTGGTAGTGACGCAATCAGCCGCAGTGACCCCTGGCACGCAAGGGCGGGTGACACCATCTCACTCAATATAATTCCACGTGTGTATTTACCCTAAACATGAATTAAGGTGAAAAAGACAACACATGCGTTCAATGTATATAGCGAGATGTCCGACCCCAAGATCTGGTGGATATATCCTACACGTGTTCATTCCTGTATACATGCTCGCCAGTGGTCTTTCGTCTCGGTGTCTTCCCGTTATAGCTACTTCCCGTTATAGCTACTTTTTATTCCCGTTATAGCTACTAATTAAGTTTGACAGTTGAACTAATCCCGTTATAACTACTTTTATATTTCTTCATTTCACAGTGTAACAAGATAAGGGAGCATTAATTATTTCATCTCCATCCAGTTGATGTCCTTGAGGGGTGGACGGCTTAGATGTGTGTCCCACTGAGGAATTTCCACAACTAATAACTTCTAACGTCTGCGTACTTTGTGGAGACATGGCTTGGTGATGATTCAAAGATCCCCATGGACATGTGGAATGTCTACACAGAAACTGACAAATAAACAAACGACCATGTTGAGGGATGGAATTCCAAGCCCCCAAATGTGGTGGGGAAACACCATCCCAACATCTTCAAGTTCATGGTTGCTAAACATGATGCTGCCGTCTCACCACATAACAAGAATAATTGATGACTTTCATTACGTGTTGATAAATGCAATTCTGTACTCAGTACAATTAACGTAGCTGTCTTTAAAAAAAGGTTTTGCACAAGTATTTTATGGCATATTACCCATTTCACATAACCGAAAGTTACATTTATATGTCATTTTTATAACTTTTAAAATGTGTCCTTCATTAATACATTTCATGTAGAAATCTTACCGATATTGTGGAACTCTCTGAAACTGGAACTATGCGAAACCCAGAATACCAGAAAGTTTGTTAAATCATTGAAAACATTATGTTCCTAAACTAATTTAACAGAACATATTTAACATTGGCTTAACATCAAATTCATCCCAATAACATATGTCGGTATTTTCAATGGTGCAAGGAAAAAACAGTGCAGTTCAAGAATATAAATCATAGCAATATCATTCTCGTGAACACACGCATTATGATTACAATGATGAATGTTAATTATCTAAGTCACAATATTGCTTAACCACAAAAATACTTTTTCAGTTGATATTTGAATGTTACGAATTCACAATTGCAATCCATTGTTTTTACTAAATAATTCCACAACTTGACATTATTTTTACTGGTGTGCCAACTGTTCTAGTTCTACCCTTGCATTGCAGGAAACCTAGTTTCTTTTGTCCTAGCCATTGACATTTACGCAGCAGGTGACAACAGGGTAAATTAACAGCAGGATTCTTTGAACCATATTCCCTGCCATCACCTGCTTTAATGGCTATGGATGGTGATATGCATCACTGGCTTCCCATTCATTCTTTGCTGCTAATCTTTGACCGTCGGCTTCACTGTATGCCAATGTTCCCAGTGCTGCCAGCCCACCATTGACCCTACCATAGGAGTGAACAACATTCTGTCTTGACATGACTCTTGAGCCAGTCAGATTATGTGAGGCCATGCTTTGTATTTTGTTGGTAATTTGTTTATGTGTATTTGGTTGTATTTGCAAAGACTTTTCAAATACAGACCAAATATCAAATACACGCCATTTTGTGATTTCCAATTCAAATAATTATAAAAAAATGATGTATTAAAATTCCAATACATATTGGGACCCAACCCTGGTTGCCCACAAAAGAATATTTACCCTGACATCCCATTTTTCCTGCTAGAACCAGACAGTGAGTGACCTGTCGGGTTGATATCACCAATCTAAATGACAATAGTATCAATAAAACACCGATAGTCATCAAAAACACACCGACATATGTTGTAATTCGACAGTTCTGATGCCACGCTGCACAAAAGCGTCATTTCTACTCACTACACACTACATATGTCCTCATAGAAAGTCAGACAACCTGCATAATGCTACTTCTATATGGTACTCTTTCGTTCGCGAACGGACACCTTATTTGTGTCTGACGTCACCTAATGTTCTGTGGTCTTTGTTTGCCCCGACAGCGGCCCTCGGCACCTTCCAGGTCGTGTCGGTAATGCTGCTGGCACCAGTCGGGCTGTACTTCGAGGACAAGCTCGGCATGCAGCTGTCCTGCTTCATCGGCGCCTTCATCGCCATCGTCGGCTTCACCTGCAGCTACTTCGCCACCAACATGTACACCCTCTTCATCGTCTACGGCCTCGTGACGAGTGTCGGCATGGCGATGTCTCATCTCCAGGGCATCGCCATCACGTGGCACTTGTTCGAGGCACGTCCGGTCTGATGCACTTCGTGATCATCGAGTGGGTTCCATGGAACGGGGGACGGGGGACGGGGGACCGGGGACGGGGGACGGGGGACGGGGGACGGGGGACGGGGGACGGGGGACGGGGACGGGGGCGGGGGGGGGGACGGGGGACGGGGACGGGGTGTGTCTTTAAAATGATGGGCAACTCATGCGTCGTATTGCTAACAATAATGTTGGCATGAAAATAATAATAATTTAATAGCGTGTCTGCAACATTTACAGCAGGCAGCGGCGCGACACATTACAATACTAAGTTTTCGTTCTAATAAACGATATTGGACAAATGAATGGATGAACAGGGGACGGACGGACGGACGGACGGACGGACGGACGGACGGACGGACGGACGGACGGACGGACGGACGGACGGACGGACGGACGGACGGACGGACGGACGGACGGACGGACGGACGGACGGACGGACGGACGGACGGACGGACGGACGGACGGACGGACGGACGGACGGACGGACGACGGACGGACGGACGGACGGACGGACGGACGGACGGACGGACGGACGGACGACGGACGGACGGACGGACGGACGGACGGACGGACGGACGGACGGACGGACGGACGGACGGACGGACGGACGGACGGACGGACGGACGGACGGACGGACGGACGGACGGACGGACGGACGGACGGACGGACGGACGGACGGACGGACGGACGGACGGACGGACGGACGGACGGACGGACGGACGGACGACGGACGGACGGACGGACGGACGGACGGACGGACGGACGGACGGACGGACGGACGGACGGACGGACGGACGGACGGACGGACGGACGGACGGACGGACGGACGGACGGACGGAAACAGGGCGAAAATGTATTCAGCATCAACAAATTGTTATTATGAGCACTTCCGTGTTGCAGACGCGATGTATTTTATGTCACTTATGTCTGTTTGGCTACGTTAAGAAAGGTCTACTGACTTAATCCCAAATATGCCTCTTAAATGGATTCTTTGCGACACGAAATGGATTCTTTTTTGTGCCAAATTATAAAGAAAAAATATTTTTTGAGAATATAAAAATCTTTATAAGTGTACAAGTTTTAATCAATACAACTATTTCACGTAAACTTAAACGTAAACCGCCAATGTCATCCGCTTATGGAATTATTATTTGTGATTAGTAAAATATAACGCTAATGAAATAAAGGCATAGAATTACGCGAAATTATTATATTAACAGCACTGTGTAAACGACATGGTTTAAAGAACCCCTTTTCATTTTAATTTGGGACACGAAAGAATCCCTTTCTCGTCCAAACGAATCTGTTTTCCCTCAAATAAGACCTGTCCTTGATTACATCTTTCTGCCCTGCAGAAGCGCCTAGGTCGCGCCATCGGCACACTGCTGGCTGCCTCGTCCACGGCTGTGCTCACGTCTCCCTTCATCTCGTCCCTCATCATCGGCTCCCACGGCCTACGTCACATGTTCCTCTTGTTTTGTCTCGGACTCGCCACCATCATGCTGCTGTCGTGGGCGTGGCGGCCGCTGTACCACTCGCGGTCCGCCGAAGCCACCGCCTGCTGCCAGCGGTTCGTCCTCGTCGCCTTCCGCCCGGCCATCTGGCAGCTGCCCGGCTTCCTCATGTGGGTCGTCTGTCTGCAGATGTGCAGTCTCGGTCTCCTCACGCTCTATTATCACGTGGTAGGTCATCGGGGTCACACGTGCTCGAGATGTCACGTAGTTGTCACGTGGTAGGTGAACGAGGTCATGCGTGCTGCTGATATGACGTAGTAGGTCAACGAGGTTAAATGTGTTCAAAATTATCACAGTGAAAGTCAGATGTGTCACGAAAGCATGTCAACACTGCGTGGACGAGGTGAGAATTAATTCGTGTTGCATCTTTTCCATTGTCAATTTTGGAGCAGAAATGAAGGGGTGTCAGGTTAGAGATAAGATTGCAGGAGAAAGATATATGAGAAATTTCACGATTATTATACGTCACACGTGTAAAGGAAAGCTAATTAATATTTGAAATTGTCAATACCGTAGCTTCAAAAACCTAGCTGGAAATCAACGAAACGTTACAATGGCCGTCTATGGGGAAATGAAATGTGGTAGGGCCTATTTATCCATCTGTCTGACAGCCGTACCACGTGCACACCGTCGAGCCAGACGTCAGTCACCTGACGTCGACCTTCTACCTGGCCGCGTCCTCCCTCGTCGCCCGCATCCTCACTGGCTTCATGCTCGACTTCAACGTCGTCGACAAGGTGATGCTGCAGAAACTCGCCATCCTCATCGAGTCATTCGGCTTCATGTCGCTGCCGTTCATCAAAGGGGCGGCGTTCTTCAAGTTCATGTGCGTCCTGCTCGGCGTGGCTGACGGGGTCATCCTCGCCGTCATTGTGCCGATCATGATCGACTTCATCGGCGTCTACAACGCCGCCCACGGCCTCGCGTCCATATTCGCCATGCTTGCGCTGCCGCTCGTCGCCGGGCCAGACATTGCGGGTAGGTAGTTGACTGGCGGGCATACATATGTCATTGACTTGTTTAAGTTGAACAACTGCAAATGTCGCCTCAGTAAGTAGTAATATCAAATCCTAAATTGTGTTAATTGTGTATTGACCTGCGTAACAGAATATAATATTTTATTACGAGTAGATATGTACGTAGAAGCACAGGCAGGACATGATATATCTAGGGCAATACATACATAGGCACACCAGACATGGGGTCAAATACATTTTGTATTTAAAAGTATTTGCATACTTTTTCAAGGTATATGTATTTGTATTTGACCTTTAGGTATGAAATGTATTTGTATTTAAATTTTCCTAAAGTATTTGATTTTTTCAAATACGTTTTCAATATATATTGTCAGTATCAACATTTCAGTTTCAAGATCACATGTAATGCCTGCCAAACAGATTACCTTCACTGCAACGTCACCCAACAGTGCTAATTACTGATGAAGACACTTAACAGCAGGTGTTCCCATGGCCCTGGCAGTGACCACAACTTTTGTTTGTTCAGAGCCAGAGGAAGATTTAGCAGCTGACAGTGACCATAGGTCAATATCCCCTTTGTTCTTTAGTCAGCCTCCAAGCTGGCACCAGGCTATTCTAGTTTCCTGACTGATTTTGAAGTTGAGCTGTCACACTTCCTCACAAGATCTGAGCAGTAATTAGCAGTGTCTCTTTTGAGGGTAACGTAGGCATTTTATTATGGACCTCCTGGCTTAACATAACAAACAACATATGTTGGCCTTTACCTCTGTGGATAGAGGTTTTTGAGTCAGTTGTCACTGTGATGTAGTTAGCAATAACAATACTCCCTAGCACTGGTCTGCCTGCCATCATATGAGCAAAACACTAAGATGTCTCAATATATGAGTTGCATTTCGTTTCCCATACGTAGTAATATATCCTGAAAATGAAAAGTATTTGAAATACTTTCAAATGTATTTGTATTTAAATACATTTGTATTTAAAAGTATTTGTATTTGCATTTGAGTCACTCAAGTGTATTTGTATTTAAATACATTTCAATGTATTTGACCCCATGTCTGAAGCATACAGTGCAAGCTTTTCCGTGATCAACCACTCAGATTATTGAATGCATACATATATTACATATCAAAAAGGTAGCCATTTTAGAAATATACTTGTCATCGTTGATGCTCAGTTATATTTGGAATGAATAAAATTGAAAACAATTTGAATTGAGTATAAAATAAGAGTATTTATTTCTAAACCATATCAATTTTAAAGCAACAAATGCGGTCATTCTAAGAAGAAAAAATGTCAGCCATCTTGGATTTTCAATTAGTTCGAATGTATTTGCAGAATGGTTCATCGTGAATATGATAATTTTGAAGCTTGCGTTACAATTTGAACAATCGCAGGCCTCGAGTAAATCCATGTGAAGATAGGTCGAATGCGGTATTAATTTCATGGGGGGGGGTGAATACGGCCGGAGCTTCAGCACCACCACCCCTTCCCCGGTATCTCGCGCCGCGGCGCCCCACATTTGGCATATTGCTGTTTTATGGGGGCAGCCCAACCATGTGTATGCCCCAACAACAACATTTCTAAGACCACCTTGCTCCCGTTTTCCAGCGTTTTCAGACGCGTGTATGTGTATGTGCTTATTATTAACACATTTTCGCGGATTTACTGAGGGAGGCAGAACCATGTTTGCCCTCCACAGAAATTCTTGGGGATGACGCAATTGTCGACATTTGAGCGAGCGCGTTATGGTGTTTGTCTAACAGTGGTGTGTGTCTTGTAGCATATGGTAAATATTACTACAACGACTGTCACGTATCGAATACAACTACCAAATTATCCCAGTTTACGGGCATTTTAGCTAGTACTGTCGATGCTTGCAATGCTGACAATGCTGATAATGCTTGCAATACTGCCAATGTTGCCGATGCTTGCAATGCTGACAGTGCTATTAATGCTTGCTATTCTGACAATGTTAGTAATGCTTGTAATCTTGAGTGCCGTTATTGCTTGCAATACTGCCAATGCTATTAACGCTTGCAATGCTCACAATGCTGCTAGCGCTTGCAGTGCTGACAATGTTGTTAATACTTGCAATGCCGTTAATGCTTGCAATGCCGACAATACTGTTAATGCTTACATGCTAATGCTTGCAATGCTGACTATGCCGTTAATTCTTGCAATACCGACAATGCTTGCAATGCTGTTAATGCTTGCAATGCTGACAATACTGTTAATGCTTGGAATACTGCCAATGCCATTAACGCTTGCAATACTGACAATGCTATTAATGCTTGCAATGCTGACAATGTTGCTAATGCTTGGAATACTGTCAATGCTTTTTTATGAATGACGTTTTTATTCGACCAGTATTTCATCCAAACGCATACATTACATCCATGTGAAACAAATCAGAATCAGTACAAATATAACAATAACAACAAACATGGTAATATTATATATAATAATTAGTAATACAACATACGGTCAGGAGACTCCTCTAAGACCATGCTAGTCGCTATCGAGGAGCCACCTTTCAAGAAATTTCGTGTACAAAATCATTCCATTTTTAAAAACAAATTCTTCCAGAAGAGAGAGAAAAAAACACCTTCAAGTCAAGATCCATGTGCGCAGCTGACGTGGCTATTGTACCTTAAGGCACTATTTTAAGTATATAAGTATAAGTAAATATAGATATAAGTAAGTAGAGATGTAAGTAAGTATACATACAGCATAAAGTTGGTAGGTGATTTTTGATTCGTAATGTTGCATACATACATAACAGTCTATTAACGCTTGCAATGCTGACAATACTGTTAAAGCTTGCAGTGCTGACAATGTTAATGTTCGCAATGTTGACAATGCTGCTAATGCTCACAATGCTTTTAAACCTTGCAATGCTGACAATGTTAATGTTTGCAATGTTGACAATGCTGTTAATGCTTCAATGCTCACAAAGCTGTTAAACCTTGCAATGCTGACAATGTTAATGTTTGCAATGTTGATAATGCTGTTATTGCTTCAATGCTCACAATGCTGTTAAACCTTGCAATGCTGACAATGCTTGCACTTACGGCAACGCTGGTAAGACTGACAATATTGGCAAATGTTGACATTGCAGACAATGCTGACAGTGTGGTCAGAGCTCGTCATTTTGCCATTGCGGTCAATGTTATCGATGTAAGCGATATGTCGTCTTACCAACGTTCCGGTCATGAGCGTGTTAATTTTGCACGACTCAATATTACCGAACGAACACTTGGCCCCGCAGGTAGCGTGCACGCGATGGTCAACTCTTACAACGAAATATTCTACTTCATAGGCTTGATGGATATGCTCAGCGCAATCCTGTTGAACTTCGTACCGAACACGGTACGTGTGGGTTGTTACCATATACACACAAACAGCAATACGTGCAAAATAACTAGTTATATTTATAAAAAAAAGTGAAATAGTGCAAAGTCTGGATATTGCTCTTAAATGGATCCAGGTTTTTTATGTATGATGTGTTGAGGGAAGGAGTTCCAAAGTTGAATAGTACTTGGTACAAAAGAATACAAGTGGTAATTACGTCTGGAATGAGGGATTATGTAAAACAAAGAATGCTGTTTTGTAGAAAATATATTTACAGGAATGAGATATTTGTTTGCCGATATAACCATATATGCCATTAACTATTTTATATATCATGCATAGTTTAGGCTTTAGCGTCAATTCTTCAATTGTCATCCTAATATTTGGAGCATATTGGTTACACTTGAGGTGTTCAGGTGGCGATGTAAGACATCAAGCTGCCTGGCGTTGGGTCATTGCTACCTACGTACGACATCAAGCTGAAAAACACACACCTTTACGTACTATTTTAATCGGCATAGTTTGCACACTTCATATACTAATGATTTTACTTGAAATTTGTGTTACACTTACAATCTATTGTTCTTAGTTGCACTTTTTCCACGAACATTGTGCATTCACAAGTTAGTCAAAGCGAAAACTACATATTATACAAGTAGTACAATTGTTTATACACTTTTTTCAACAAAATGTATTAATCAATATTATGTATTATATGTGTAATGTTGGAAATTCAATCCAATAAATACAAAATAGCTCTAATGGTCACTTCTCGCGGGTAAAACTAGTTGCATACGTCATTCCATTTAGTTACCGGCCCAGCTGGTTCCAACTAATGCTCCCTGTCGCGTCTGTTAGCATGGTGTTTACAAGCATTTTATTCTACACTGACTGTGATAATTATAAGCGTAGTTCTTTATGTTTTCCATAAGTTTAAATTGAGAAGCAATCAATGGTGAAACAAATGTGGTATTTTAATAATCAGGAATGTGAAAATAATGTTTAAATCCAAACTAGTTTGTCGCAGTGACGTCATTATCGATCGCAGTGCAACTTATGCAGCTATGCCTATAGCTATGGCCTATGCTTTATTCTACATAACGCTATTTCACCGCAAACTGCGGAAATATAACCTACCAACAATATTGAATTGAGGTACGAATTCATAAGTATTGAAGGATTTGATTATATTGAAATATGGAACAACATTTATTTTAGGCTGATCATTTCGGAGGCTGTCGTTGTTCGCTTCCGGTCAAATGCACCTGCTGCGTACTTTTCGGATGAACAATGTTAAATCAAATGTTAAATCGGATCATGTTATTAGTTTTATTTTTTCCCAAATGATTCCAACAAACCTTCTCCTAAATATATTGCACTGAGTCTGAGGGATAGCACCCCCATGAATATAGCAATCAATCATCGCTCCCTAATTTCGCAGTCTGAAATATGTTATTTAATATTCCAACATATTATTAAATCCTTCGATGCTGACACTTTCGTACATGACTTGGATAGTACTGAAAAGTTCTCTTTCCGCGTTTTGCGCTGGAAATAGCGCAATGAACAACACAAATTGAGCTGCAACTCAATCGACGTTTTCATTGACGTCAGAGACATTCACATTGTCGTCGCCATCGCGATGAAATATCATTTTTGTCAATCCAGGAAACACAAAACACCTTATTTATTTATTTAATCAACCGTTGCTTCTCGATTTCCTTCGGAAACCAATAAAAACGACAAGTATGACTACCAGAGCAGGTACAATGTCGAAATATATGATGGGAGCATGAATTGGAACCGGCGCGGCAGTGTGACGTCATACTTCGGTTCTGTAGAGGTATATTATTCCATAGGTACGTTATCTGAAATCCTCGCCTTATATTCACAGTAAAGACGCCAATCACGTACATTTGACGTTTCCGTTTTGTAAAGTACTAGGAATGGATTAGTAACTCCACGGACTGCAGGTTTGGTGAATTTAGGAAATATATTAATTAATATTGAAACAAAACAGATTGTAAACAAACGGTCAACAGTGGTTTTCGTTAAAACAAAATGGCGTGATATTCACGAGTGTATTTGTATATTATATTATATATATATATATATATATATATATATATATATATATATATATATATATATATATATATATATATATATTTGGGTGTTACCTTCAAAAAGCGTTACATTTGCCTTTAAACGCATCTGTCGTGCCGGCAAATACCCGATGTGTTTTAAATTTAAGCTACCCGTTATAACGGTAATCGTCTTTTACCAACAGAAAATGGCCCAAGCGGCGTCTAGCGCAACTAATCTAGCTGCCATCCATCCCTCGCTTACGCACCATCGCTCGTCGACAGACGTCAGACAAAATGAAGGTAGAAACGGATTATTATTTCTATGTACAGTGTGAAGTTAGTGACGGATTTGGCGATCTTTTACATTCTGACCCAACCATGAAATTGCCCTCTTGCAGGCGCCAAACCTGTCCTCATATATTATACATACACACGAGGTTATCATCTGCGGCGGCAGCTACGCATAGCTCAGCGATAACCGTGATACCGGTATTGTTTCGCGGCGTGGCAAGATAAAGCTTCTACAAATCCCGGTTAATTGAAAACGGTTTTATCACAACCCTAAGCTAACCACAATTAGCCCTAAACTAGAGGGCGCCCTCTCTTTCTGTGACCAGAAGACAGTTGGGAGTAGAGAATCTGCTTTGGTAGCATGTCTGGTGACATCCTCATGAGGTGGCCAGTCCACCGGTGATCCTTTCTGATCAGAAGATCTTCCATAGATGGCAGCCCTGTCCGCTCGAGTATGTCCTTGTTTGTCACTTTGTCCATCCAGGTTATCCTCATGATCGAACGCAGATGTCGCATCATGAAGGCATGCAGCTTTTTCAACTGTCGTCTGTACACTGTCCAGGCTTCGCTCCGTATTGGAGGGTGGACAGCACGATTGCACGGTATATCTTGCCTTTAACCCGCATGGACACATGGTGGTTGTTCCAGAGTCTCTGGCGTAGTCGGCCGAAAGATGTACTACCTTGGCCATCCTTCTGTATTTCACGTCAATGCATCCATTACTTGACATAGTGCTTCCGAGGTAGGTGAATTCCAGAACAGCGTTCAGCTTGTTTCCATCAACCATGATATCCTCTCGGGTTCTTGTATAGTTAGGTTGGTATTGCACCTCGGTCTTCTTGATGTTAATCTTCAGGCCAAACTTCTTTGCATCTCTTCAGCAGTGTATGTAACCACTGCACTGTCATCTGCGAATAGCAGCTCTCTCATCAGTATCCGAGTAGTCTTGGTCTTCGCTCTGAAGTGTGCGACGTTGAATAGGTCAGCGCTCTGTCTGGACTGTATATAGACGCCACCTCCAATGTCTCGGAAAGCCTCGTCGAGCATTGATGATAGGAAGATGGAGAAGAGCGTGGGGGCCAGTACACAACCTTGCTTGACCCCATTTGTGACACTGAACGATTCCGAGACTTCCCCTCCGACACTAACATTCGCCATCATTCCGGTATGTAGAGCCTCGATCATAGTTGTGAACTTCTCTGGGCATCCATACTTCCTCAGTAGCTGCCATAGCCCGGTCCTCCCAACTGTATCGAACGCATTACTTCGACAAATACCATGTACAGTGGTCGGTCCTGCTCAATGCACTTTTCTTGTAGCTGTCGTAGACAAAACATCATATCCACGGTGCTCCGGTTACCTCTGAAGCCAGATTGTGTCTCCGGAACTACCTCTGGTGTTATGTGGGTAGATAGTCTGTTGAGGAAGATCCTGGCGAAGATCTTGCCTGCTATGGAAAGAAGAGATTCTCTATAGTTCCCACAGTCTGTTCGATCACCTTTCTTGTAGATGGTTACAATGCTGGCATCCTTCCATGCTTGTGGTACAGAACCCATCTCCCAGGCATTGGTGATTAGTTGGTGCAGTCTGCTGAACAGATTGTCTCCACCGTGCTTCCATACTTCAGCAGGAAATCCATCTCCCCCAGGTGCTTTGCCATCTTTCAGGCCGGCGATTGCTCTAGCCATCTCAGCCATGGTTGGAATCTCACCGAGGCTTGTCTTGGTAATGCGCTGCGGGATGTTGTCCAGAGCTTCATGATCTATGTCGCCAGTGACGTTGAGTAGCTTCTGGAAGTGTTCACTCCATCTTGCCACAACTCTTGCTATCAGAGAAGGTCTCCATTCCATCTGTTGATTTCAGGTGAACAGATCCCTTCTAAACCTTAACCCTAAGTAATCGACGGTTGTCGTTTTCGTGGTTAGGTTAGAAAATAAGAGATCGCCACGGATAATTATATGTGTGTATAATATGAAGATAGATCGATCTAGGCGGATTAATAAGTGTCTGTACATTATGAATGTAAACACGGATTAAGTGTCTGTACAATACGTAATTATACTGGTTGGGGTGAACCATATTACATTAACATGTACATTTCTGGTCAACTTGTCTTTCCTTTTTCTGGTCTTTCCATCAATACATATGATTATTATGATTTTTTTTTACAATATAACCTTTGTTGAAAATGCCGTATTTTAGAAACGGAATGTCTAATGTCAATGTTGTTGTTGGAAATAAATTACTTACTTAGTTGGGCCTAGTTAATGTTGTTATTGTTAGAAATAAATTATTACTTACTTAGTTACTTAGTCTTAGTTACTTATTCACTTACTTGCTTACTAATAGGGGCCACACGAAATCAGCTGCAGTTTTTAGTGTACATCTTAATAGTCTTTTGTAAACAAACGGTTTGCAAAGAGTCGTGTAACCAACAACAATGCATGCCCGATCGAAATCCAAACAAGCGCATTTCGCCCTAGTAAAACAACACTCACAACGATTTCAGAAATATCAAAACACTAGCTTCAAAGCGCAGACGAGTAAAATCATTCAGGTGCCGAGGCTGCTCAGAAAACTGTTCAAATTAGTCGGTGTGTTAACTCAGTCAAAGCACTGGTTGACTCACAAGCTACACAATTATGATAATTATGATGTATATAGAGGACGTGTGTCGTTATCAGACTGTTTTATGTGTGTTTCACGCTACAAGTATTTAGTCTCGTAACCTATAGGACGGTCACGTTCTCCGTGTGTATCACGCAAAGACGCCTATATGTTGTTATAGTAGTAGTAGTAGTAGTAGTAGTAGTAGTAGTAGTAGTAGTAGTAGTAGTAGTAGTAGTAGTAGTAGTAGTAGTAGTAGTAGTAGTAGTAGTAGTAGTAGTAGTAGTAGTAGTAGTAGTAGTAGTAGTAGTAATAGTAGTAGTAGTAGTAGTAGTAGTTGTAGTTGTAGTAGTAGTAGTAGTAGTAGTAGTAGTAGTAGTAGTAGTAGTTGTAGTTGTAGTTGTTGTTCTCTTCGTTGTTCTTTGTCATACAGTGGTAAACGACAGTCCAAATACTGCTGAATCCTTCTATTCGTCCGTTCTTTCCATTGTACTCTGCCCAGAGCTGCCTCTCTCCATCTCCCGTCCTCCTGATTTGTTCATGTCTCTCGTCGCGCAGTCCTCCCACGGTCCCACCTCAACTGCGGTCTTCCCTTTCTTCTGTGTTCTTGGTATGTGCAATGGTGAATGCAACGATACCCATGCGTAACTTAAATGTTACTGGATTGTCTTGTTCTTTCGTTCTAAAGGCGATGTCGTCTAGATAAGGCAAATGGCGGACGGACACTGCACGAAAATTCACAAAAACAAAAAACACATTATCGTTAATAATATTAGCGTTTCTGAAGCGCCGTATCTCCTGATCTAGTTCGTTCACAGCATTACATATGTTGTAAAACGTACACAGAATCATAGAAAATGTTAAAAATATGTATATTCTGTAAATATTATATTAAGATTACAAATGGAACATAGGCCTACGAATTAATTCAGATACATGGCACAATAAGCTAATTACGTAAATAATTATTGTATATTAACAATGAGAAACAATAATTATGATATAATTAAAATAATAAAGCAAATAAAGAAATTAATAAAATACGTATTCGTAAAGGCCGACAGTGTCGTACAACATGGTTCGTCAGTGGAAGTAAGCCTTGGGTCTATTCAGGGTGTCTGATTGACGAATGTTTTCTGTTCCAAAGTGCTAGTCCGTGCGCCGAATATAGTGGAAAAGAGGTGACGGTAATTTGTTAATTTCTAACGGAACACCCCAACGCACCGGCAATCAAATGAAACACGCCCGTTAATTTGATTTGCAGCGACACCTCAGAAATACTGTAGTTATCTGAACTGTTACTCGTTGTGAATCAAAGACCCGAACTTCTCTAATTCTGTCACAAGACATATCCCGTAAGAAACCCGACACTGTAGCTAACTTTAATAGTAATGCCTGCCTCATCCAAGTGCAGTAAATTCGGTTACTATTTAAAATGTTCATATTGTAGTACGTGTAATGTAATCTTTAATTAATGTCTACACAATACACGCTATTTAGTCTATGTAGCAATTCAATAAATAAAATATGATATAAGCAATGGTAGCTTAGTGATAAGGCTGTATGGTAAAGGGTTTGGCTTGCTGCCAACACGTTGTGCCTTGGATGTTGTTATCCTCTTCCCTGTTGTCAGGGATCAAGCTGGTTCGGACAATTTTTCTGCGATATTTTAAGACGATGCGCCATTAAACGCGAACAACAACTATTGCAGATGTTGGTTTCTGATCGAACGGCTGTAGTAAGCTTATTAATTGGTTCCAAGTCTTTATTGATACCGCAGTTCAGCGGCTGGTCGGCACCTGTCTAGGCCAGTTCTTCCTGGGACATGTAGCGATTGGGAGATATAACAAATCCCGTTTCTTTCTGTTGGTTGTGTATATTGGCTGCTAGATTAAAGTCGACTGAATATTGTTGGACAATCGAGCACGCGATGGCGGAAATACCCGACAGCAAGTGATGTCGAGTCATTCTAGAATAAAAACACGCACTAACATGTTCCTACTAACATCACATTAATAATTCAACCTTGGACGAATGAACGATTTTGATTTAGCTTGATCAGCGCTATTCATGATAAAAATAACGTACATTTTGAATCCTATCATTCTTCAACTATCGCACACAAGACTGTCATTCTAACATGGATTTTGAACTATGGCAACATGAGTTGTACTAATCCTACCAAAATGTTACACAGCAGAATACATTGACCATTGATAATAATTTTAAGTTGTCATGAACTGAACTGTTAACACTGGAAGATACAACAACCATACGTGCGCTACAGTTGTTGTAATATCGTATGCATCAACATTGCACATCCGTTCTCAGTTGATCAAATGGACTCAATGTTGTTACTATTTCGAAATATTGCTTGAGACCAAAATATGACTGCTCTTTTCCAGGATAGGCACCGTGTTAACATTAATGTAACCATAATCTCTTTCTCTCCTCCCTCCCTCCCTCCCTCCCTCCCTCCCTCCCTCCCTCCCTCTCCTCCTCCCTCCCTCCCTCCCTCCCCCCTCCCTCCCTCCCTCCCTCCCTCCCTCCCTCCTCCCTCCCTCCCTCCCTCCCTCCTCCCCCCCTCCCTCCCTCCCTCCCTCCCTCCTCCCTCCCTCCTCCCTCCCTCCCTCTCCCTCCTCCCTCCCTCCCTCCCTCCCTCCCTCCCTCCCTCCCTCCCTCCCCTCCCTCCCTCCTCCTCCCTCCCTCCCTCCCTCCCTCCCTCCTCCTCCCTCCCCTCGTATTACAATTTGAACAATTCACCTCAAAATTAACCCTAATCTGTTGTTCTCTATGACATATAAATAGACATGCATGGTGTTCGATCGAACACGGTTAAGCGCTTTGAGTAATCCTACAACACAGTTCACAAATTAAGCGGTTGCACCAAGACCACAGGGTTACATTATTGACAACGACGATATTCATGTCATTATAAGTATACTCATTTGCGTATGTGATGAAAAGCTATTTCCTAGATAATATTTTCTTTTTTGGGAACAATGATTTATCTTCATATTGTTATGTTTTCATCCCTCTCTTTTTCCCTCGCGCGTCTTTCACCCGCGCATACTTTCTCCCGCGCATACTTTCTCCCGCGCGATACTTTCTCCCGCGCATACTTTCTCCCGCGCGTACTTTCTCCCGCGCGTACTGTAATTTTCACTGGCCAGAACAATTTCTGCCTTGTAGAAGCTGTGACCAATCTAGTTCGATATAGCTTCTGCCTAGCTGCATTTGGTAAGCGAATCGTTTCTTCTAAATTGGATTATATGCAATTGACTAACAAGGGCAACCCGTACCCTGGCAAATATATGTCACTATAGGAGTTATATGCTTTTCTATATGTATATGGGAGCATACAAATCAGAGGTAAATGTACATGTTTTCTGCAGGGTAGCATTAAATACGGGGTAGCATTAGATTTTGTAATCAATAATGATGATATTCTATGACCGGTTACACCACTGGCACAGCTTTTACACTGAGTGTAGGTTTCCATACATAGATTAGTTTACAGCGGCCATCGATAGCAGTTATATCTGCCTGTTTCTCGTGAAAAGCTACAATTTCCTCGCGCCAATTTACCGTCTTGAGGGCTAAACGTGTGTGTGTGTCACTTCTAGTGTCTGCATTATGTTCATGTCCGATACCGTAGCATCTTTACGATATATACTATTACATATCAGGCACTTCCCTGTATAAATAACCATAATACTTACATTCATTGCTTACTCATGTAAGAAAGGCTATCCAGCTTCGATCATCTAGTTTTGATATACTTTTTGTCCCTAATAGCTATATTAGTATTGGGACTTGGGCTATTTCGGTAGCTGCACCTAGGCTACTCTATGGATATGCTTTCTTCTAATGTTAGATCAGTTAAAAACATTGGTAAAACATTGCGGCGTCCC
>JAODUO010000106.1:107500-160000 GCA_025642075.2 Ridgeia piscesae | reverse complement strand
CCACCATGTATGACTCACTGAACCCCAACACCACCATGTATATATGTCTCACTGGACCCCAACACCACCATGTATGACTCACTGGACCCCAACACCACCATGTATGACTCACTGGACCCCAACACCACCATGTATGACTCACTGGACCCCAACACCACCATGTATGACTCACTGAACCCCAACACCACCATGTATGACTCACTGAACCCCAACACCACCATGTATATATGTCTCACTGGACCCCAACACCACCATGTATATATGTCTCACTGGACCCCAACACCACCATGTATGTCTCACTGAACCCCAACACCACCATGTATGACTCACTGAACCCCAACACCACCATGTATATATGTCTCACTGGACCCCAACACCACCATGTATATATGTCTCACTGGACCCCAACACCACCATGTATGACTCACTGGACCCCAACACCACCATGTATGACTCACTGGACCCCAACACCACCATGTATGACTCACTGAACCCCAACACCACCATGTATATATGTCTCACTGGACCCCAACACCACCATGTATGACTCACTGGACCCCTACACCACCATGTATGACTCACTGGACCCCAACACCACCATGTATGACTCACTGAACCCCAACACCACCATGTATATATGTCTCACTGGACCCCAACACCACCATGTATATATGTCTCACTGGACCCCAACACCACCATGTATGACTCACTGGACCCCTACACCACCATGTATGACTCACTGGACCCCAACACCACCATGTATGACTCACTGAACCCCAACACCACCATGTATGTTCCCCCCCCCACCTTTTTTTGGACCCCAACACCACCATGTATGCTCACTGGACCCCAACACCACCATGTATGCTCACTGAAACCCCCAAAACCACCATGTTTTTGTCTCACTGGACCCCAACACCACCATGTATGTCTCACTGGACCCCAACACCACCATGTATGTCTCACTGGACCCCAACACCACCATGTATGTCTCACTGGACCCCAACACCACCATGTATGACTCACTGGACCCCAACACCACCATGTATGCTCACTGGACCCCAACACCACCATGTATGCTCACTGGACCCCAACACCACCATGTATGACTCACTGAAACCCCCAAAACCACCATGTATGCTCACTGGACCCCAACACCACCATGTATGTCTCACTGGACCCCAACACCACCATGTATGTCTCACTGGACCCCAACACCACCATGTTTGTCTCACTGGACCCCAACACCACCATGTATGACTCACTGGACCCCAACACCACCATGTATGTCTCACTGAAACCCCCAAAACCACCATGTATGACTCACTGGACCCCAACACCACCATGTATGACTCACTGAACCCCAACACCACCATGTATGTCTCACTGGACCCCAACACCACCATGTATGTCTCACTGGACCCCAACACCACCATGTATGTCTCACTGAACCCCAACACCACCATGTATGTCTCACTGAAACCCCCAAAACCACCATGTATTTTTCTCACTGAAACCCCCAAAACCACCAAAGTATGTCTCACTGAACCCCAACACCACCATGTATATGTCTCACTGAACCCCAACACCACCATGTATGTCTCACTGAACCCCAACACCACCATGTATGTCTCACTGGACCCCAACACCACCATGTATGTCTCACTGAACCCCAACACCACCATGTTTTTGTCTCACTGAAACCCCCAAAACCACCATGTATGTCTCACTGAACCCCAACACCACCATGTATGTCTCACTGAACCCCAACACCACCATGTATGTCTCACTGAACCCCAACACCACCATGTATGTCTCACTGGACCCCAACACCACCATGTATGTCTCACTGAACCCCAACACCACCATGTATATATGTCTCACTGAACCCCAACACCACCATGTATGTCTCACTGAACCCCAACACCACCATGTATGTCTCACTGAACCCCAACACCACCATGTATGTCTCACTGGACCCCAACACCACCATGTATGTCTCACTGGACCCCAACACCACCATGTATGTCTCACTGAAACCCCCAAAACCACCATGTTTTTGTCTCACTGGACCCCAACACCACCATGTATGTCTCACTGGACCCCAACACCACCATGTTTTTGCTCACTGGACCCCAACACCACCATGTATGCTCACTGGACCCCAACACCACCATGTATGCTCACTGAAACCCCCAAAACCACCATGTTTTTGTCTCACTGGACCCCAACACCACCATGTATGTCTCACTGAAACCCCCAAAACCACCATGTATGTCTCACTGAAACCCCCAAAACCACCATGTATGTCTCACTGAAACCCCCAAAACCACCATGTTTTTGCTCACTGGACCCCAACACCACCATGTATGTCTCACTGAACCCCAACACCACCATGTATATATGTCTCACTGAACCCCAACACCACCATGTATGTCTCACTGAACCCCAACACCACCATGTATTTGTCTCACTGAACCCCAACACCACCATGTATGTCTCACTGAACCCCAACACCACCATGTATGTCTCACTGAACCCCAACACCACCATGTATGTCTCACTGAACCCCAACACCACCATGTATATATGTCTCACTGGACCCCAACACCACCATGTATGTCTCACTGAACCCCAACACCACCATGTATATATGTCTCACTGGACCCCAACACCACCATGTATGTCTCACTGGACCCCAACACCACCATGTATTATGTCTCACTGGACCCCAACACCACCATGTATGTCTCACTGAACCCCAACACCACCATGTATATATGTCTCACTGGACCCCAACACCACCATGTATGTCTCACTGAACCCCAACACCACCATGTATATATGTCTCACTGGACCCCAACACCACCATGTATGTCTCACTGGACCCCAACACCACCATGTATATATGTCTCACTGGACCCCAACACCACCATGTATGTCTCACTGAACCCCAACACCACCATGTATATATGTCTCACTGGACCCCAACACCACCATGTATGTCTCACTGGACCCCAACACCACCATGTATATATGTCTCACTGGACCCCAACACCACCATGTATGTCTCACTGGACCCCAACACCACCAAAGTTTAAAAAATTTTGTCTCACTGGACCCCAACACCACCATGTATGTCTCACTGGACCCCAACACCACCATGTATGTCTCACTGGACCCCAACACCACCATGTATGCTCACTGGACCCCAACACCACCATGTTTTTGCTCACTGGACCCCAACACCACCATGTATATATGTCTCACTGGACCCCAACACCACCATGTATGTCTCACTGGACCCCAACACCACCATGTATATATGTCTCACTGGACCCCAACACCACCATGTATGTCTCACTGGACCCCAACACCACCATGTATGTCTCACTGGGCCCCAACACCACCATGTATGACTCACTGGACCCCAACACCACCATGTATGACTCACTGGACCCCAACACCACCATGTATGACTCACTGGACCCCAACACCACCATGTATGTCTCACTGGACCCCAACACCACCATGTATGCTCACTGGACCCCAACACCACCATGTATGTCTCACTGGACCCCAACACCACCATGTATGTCTCACTGGACCCCAACACCACCATGTATGTCTCACTGAACCCCAACACCACCATGTATGTCTCACTGGACCCCAACACCACCATGTATGTCTCACTGGACCCCAACACCACCATGTATGTCTCACTGAACCCCAACACCACCATGTATGTCTCACTGGACCCCAACACCACCATGTATGTCTCACTGAACCCCAACACCACCATGTATGTCTCACTGGACCCCAACACCACCATGTATGTCTCACTGAACCCCAACACCACCATGTATGTCTCACTGGACCCCAACACCACCATGTATGTCTCACTGAACCCCAACACCACCATGTATGTCTCACTGGACCCCAACACCACCATGTATGTCTCACTGAACCCCAACACCACCATGTATGTCTCACTGGACCCCAACACCACCATGTATGTCTCACTGAACCCCAACACCACCATGTATGTCTCACTGGACCCCAACACCACCATGTATGTCTCACTGGACCCCAACACCACCATGTATGTCTCACTGAACCCCAACACCACCATGTATGTCTCACTGGACCCCAACACCACCATGTATGTCTCACTGACCCCAACACCACCATGTATGTCTCACTGAACCCCAACACCACCATGTATGTCTCACTGGACCCCAACACCACCATGTATGTATGTAACGAACAACCCGTAATATTTATACCATAAATGCATTGTCCTTTCGCTGCACATTAATGATTTTACATTTATCGCGCATGCGCAGAAACGTCAATCGGAACGTTTATAACGCCGGAAAAATGTAAGTGCTACACCGGCATGATGATTATTTACTGAAGTAAGATCAAGTTGCGCGCTGTGGCCAGTCGATTTTCTAATGGGTGGTCGGAACTTCATATCGCGAGTTTATTGTCTAGCTACTAGTCCTATGTAGCGGCTTTTAAGAGAGAGGAGTGGTGAGTCGCGCATCTCACTGAAAAGTGGATGGCAATCTTGTTTTTGATTGATTGATTTATTTAATATAAAATGTAAAACATTGTACACATATGCATAATATATAAATACAAGGTACATTTAAATATTCGGATAACACAAAAAGTGCACGCACTTATTTCCATTGTGGTCCTTGACATACACATGACAGACATTGACAGAAATGACAAATATAACATACTAAAACAACCATAATAAATAAGTGATATAAATAATTACTAATATATGTAAATGACATTGATAATTACAATATAAAAAAGTATGGAAATATCTCCTGATTAGAAACACTTTGTAAAACCTTGTTATTTATTACAAAAAAATCATAAATTAATCTAATAAATAATTATTTAAAAAAAAATTACGTCATCAATTATGATTAATAATAAATAAATGAGCTGGCTTCCTGATCATTAAGACAACCGAACAAAAACTGCTTCAGTAGACATTTAAATTGCCTCATGTTCTGAACACTTTGTATGGAAAATGGCAATTCGTTCCAGGCATGAATTCCTGTGTAGTAAAAGGAGGTTTGCCCAAATGATTTAACATACGGCACACGAAGAGACATAACACTAGATCTTGTATTTATGCCATGCTGCTTACATGCTACATTTATCAAATTTGACATATACTTCGGTGCTTTATCATTTATGACATTGTAAACAAGGTTCAATTTGAGTTGTTTAACTCGTAACTCCACTGGTAGCATATTCACCAGTCTAAACTCTCTCAAACCGATGTGGGTTCTGGCTGGTGCATTTAAGATGAAACGGATTACCTTGTTCTGAGTACACTGAAGTCTGGATTTATATTTCTTGGTTAAACCAGAGAACCATGATGAACATGCATAGTCAAAATGGCATTGTATTAATGCTGTGGTAAGAAGTTTTTTGTTTTCATGTTGATATTTTTTGTATGTCTATACAAAAATTTTAATTTGGCATTTGATTTACAAATAATCTTGTCAGCCACTCTTTCTCCAGTTAATGACTGATCTAGGTCTATGCCTAGGTATTTAACATGGGTTTGACTTGCCAATGTCGTACCAGCACATCTCACCTGGATGGAACTACAGGTGTTAAGTTTACGTTTCGACCCAAATAGAATTGACTCCGTTTTCCCTAGATGGAGGGACAATTTGTTATTGATTAGCCACTCTCTGGCTGCCTCGAGTTCTGAAGAAAGACTTTCTTGAATCAGTTGGGTGTCTTTACCCGAGACTAAAAGGGCTGAATCATCAGCATACAAAAGTAGTTTGCAGCGAACAGCTGTGTAAATATCATTAATATATATTAGAAATAATAACGGTCCCAGAATTGAACCTTGTGGGAGACCACATGTGACAGTCATCGGATTAGAGATCGCTTCACCGATTTCAACTGATTGTTGACGTCCATATAAATATGAATTAAACCAGGCTATAGCAGATTCATGAAGTCCTATTGCTTCCAGTTTTTGAAGCATAATCTTATGATTTACCGTATCAAATGCCTTCTGAAGGTCAAGTAACACCATGCCTACATAATTACCTTTATCTTGCTCTTGTTTTATGAAGTCAGTGAGATATATTAAACATGTTTCAGTAGAATAAGAGGATCTAAAGCCTGACTGATGTTCATACAGTAGCTGATGTGTTTGGAGATATGCATTTAATTGTTGATAGACTATCCTCTCAAATAATTTTGAGAGCGTATTTAAAATAGAGATCGGTCTGTAATTACCGGCTTCCATTTTACTATTCTTTTTATAAATGGGCATCACCTTAGCAGATTTAAGATTTTCAGGGATTTCGCCAGTGGACAATGATAAATTTAAAATATGTGTTAAAGGTGACACAATGAGCTTGGCACCATCCTTAATGAATCTGGGTGACAATAGGTCCAATCCGGTTGCCTTGCTCGAATTTAGTTTACATAAAATACTGAGTACGTTGTTCTCACTGACTTCATTAAAACAGAAGCTATTACTTGTTACACCCAGTGACCTGTAGAAGTCTTGAAAGTGTTGCTTCTCATATATACCATTACTAGGTGGAAGTTGGTTAACCAGTGTTGAGGCTACATTAGAAAAGTAGTTGTTGAAATGTTCAGATACTATTGATTTGTCGAAACAGATGCTATTGTCAATGTTTAGTCCTATGCTTCCTGGTTTACAGTTACACTGAGTCGAAGTTCCGAGGCTTTTCAGCAGTTGCCATAATTTTGAAGGTTGTTGTTTGAATTCATCAGTTTTATTAGCAATGAAGTCTGATTTGGCCTGTTTCTTCTTATATTGAACCTGATTACGAAGGTAAGTGAATTTTCCATGCCAACTGATGTCTTTTGTCTTTTTAAATTTGGTAAAAGCCCGATCTCTTTCATGGATCAGGTGCAGTATCTCACCCGTCATCCAAGGGGCGGTACGTTGTTTAATACGGACATATTTTAAGGGAGCGATGTTATCAATAACGGCCATCAGCTTAGATTTAAAAAGATAAAAAGCCTCGTGTACAGAGTTTGAATCTAGGACAACCTGCCAATCTACCTCGTGCAGTTTTTCTTCAAATATTTCCTTACTGTAATTTTTTAGCGATCTTAATGTTACACCGTTATGACGATTTATGGGGATTTTCTTGCATTTACGTGTACAATGTATTATTTGGTGATCGCTTAAGCCAATGTCTAATACACCACATTGTGATATTTTAGCAGGGTCTGAGATAAGGATAAGATCTAAGATGGTGGATGTTGTGCTAGTAATCCTTGTAGATGTGTTAATAATCTGGGTCATACCAAACATAGACATATAATGCTTCAGTGATACATGCAATGGATTAGTGTGAGAATGCAGTTGAGAATAGTCAACATTAAAGTCACCCATCATAATAACTTCATTTTTTGGTGAAGCAATTACAGTCCAAGCAACACCGTTCAAGTACGTTAAAAAAGTCAGTATGCTTGGGCGGACGGTAGCATACACCAATTAAAATAGGTCTAGTCTTGGGTAGATACAATTCCGCCCACACAGTTTCTAGAGTTGTACATATATCGTCTCTCAGTTTAAAAATAAAGTCATTTCTTATGTAAATACAAACACCACCGCCCTCGCGATTTCTGTCGCGCCGGAGAATAGAATAATCAGTAATGTTAATTTCCGAGTCCGTGACCGACGCGTCTAACCAAGACTCGGTGATGCCAATCACTGCCACTTTGGTGTTTGCCGCAAGTATTCGTAACTCGTCAAGTTTCGGGAGAAGACTGCGCGTGTTCAAATGAATGAAGTTTAGACCCTTTGAATGTAAACATTCAAAATCAAGGGGTCTTTCAGTTGTTGCCTGGTCGGCGGCGTCTTCTACGATTTCGGACAGAAGATCGTTGCCTTGCGTGATGATAGCTGGGTGATCGCTGTCATCAGCAAACGGGAGTGCGTGCAGTGTACACTGATTGCACAGATGTGTAAATTCGCCACCGCTGCTGCAGAGTTCGTCGTATGCGTCGTTTGATAACACTCCAGCACATTTGTTGTGTGTCCACTGGTCGCAGGAGTCACATGAGATGGCTCTACTGCGACCAGTGACACCCTTGCCACAATGGCAACATGGATGTTTTGGGTTGTATGTCCTCTTTCGCTCAGGAGGGCCTGGATTAGGGCTCACGTCGCCGCTTTTCATGAGCAATAAAACAATTGTAGTCAATGGCGAAATGTTGTAGTATGAGTTTTCTTTGTTGCTGGAAAGTCTGCAGAGTTTGCACACAGAACGCTTTGCTTTGTGGTTGAGACTATCAAATGTGTGGATCATTGATAAAACAATGTCACTGCTGGCTTCAAGATAGAGAGAGACTGAGTGTGTACGGCTTGTTGTGTTTGGCGTCATAGCCTCGTAGAATGTCCTTGTAAGCGATAAGTCTGTGTGGGAAGCATTGAATTTCATTATGCAGTACAGAAGTAGCAAGAAAAGTGACAGCACTGCTCGTCTTGACGTCATGATTAGTTCAGTGTTATCGGTTGGTGAAGCACAAGGGTGTGTCAAACAATCAAGGCAATGAATACCCAGTGTTCATTGGCATGGCAATGTCCAGTCAGCCATGATGTGCGGCTAAAGACATGACTGTAGTAGAAACCATTCAGCCATGACGTGCAGTTAAGCAATTGGTTGTGGTTGAGGTCTCGCATGACTGAATCGACCAGAGCTTGTAGATTAACACAGGTGCACACGGTCCGTTTACTTACTAAAATCAAGTAGCCCGGTCGAATCTTGGTGCATTTGTGGAATAGATTCCTTAAAAGCAGTGCTGTGAAATAACTTGAATTGTTATAATTTACTCTATTTCACAGAGAACATCTGTATGTGGTGTTACGTTAGTGCTGCCTCCCGGTGCGCGCTCTATGCTGTCCACCCACGCTGAAAAATGGGGGGAATACGTCCCCCCGATCGACGCCCGTGCTAGAGCCTATAAATAATATCAACACAAGGTTGCAAACTGATAGAACCCGGCAACGGCGCAGTCCGGCATGATGGTTATTTACTAAAGTAAATCAAGTTGCGCGGTGTGGCCAGCCAAGCAATTTATCTAGTCGATTTTCTAGTGGATGGTCGGAACTTCATATCGCGAGTTTATAGTCTAGCTAGTCCTGTATAGCGGCTTTTAAGAGAGAGGAGTGGTGAACCTGGCTATATGCGTCGCAATTTTTCTGAGCTGAACAGTGGGGGGACAATTCCTATGCTGTCCCCCCACGCTGAAAAATGGGGGGACGCGTCCCCGCCGTCCCCCAGCAATCGACGCCCGTGCCCCACACACACCCACACACACACACACACACACACACACACACACACACACACACACACACACACACACACACACACACACACACACACACACACACACACACACACACACACACACACACACACACACACACACACACACACACACACACACACACACACACACACACACACACACACACACACACACACACACACACACACACACACACACACACACACACACACACACACACACACACACACACACACACACACACACACACACACACACACACACACACACACACACACTTTTACAAACAATTACATATATCACCACAATTTTCTAACTAACAGGACACATTCACATGCTATCACCACACACACACATCACACACACCACACCACACACACACACACACACACACACACACACACACACACACACACACACACACACACACACACACACACACACACACACACACACACACACACACACACACACACAGATACGGGCTGCATCTCGCTCATCTCAATCTCTTCCAGCCTGGCACATAACTAGATCATGCAATGTGTGCGTGCGTGCGTGCGTGCGTGCGTGCAGGCATGGTCAGGTTGCTGTCCTGTAACTTCAACAGACAGACCACAAACTAAGGGCCGCGACATTCCCGCAGCAACTAGAGTTTGTGTCAGTAATAACGTGACACGTGTTAAAACCACCATTTCTGTATTTACACGAACGTTTTAAGGATACAATTATGCCCAACAGACATATTACATTTTCAACATATCCTTCATTCTGTGAAGTACCGGTAGGTATAATAATTATAATTCCTTGTAAGACGTGCACCAGGATAGGGCCTATGACCCTAAGCAATGTAAAAATATTTAATACTCGCATCATCATAATATCATAAACACATCATAGTTGCACCATCAATCGTTAAGTGAAACTCAGCTAAAACAGAATCTTTATTAAATAACTAAGTAGATAACAAGTAATTACTATAATACATATTTGGCACAAAAGAAGTAACCACTAAGCTAATATCACAACATTTGAGCTTAGCGTGTAAAATAATATTCCAAGTTGTAATCTTTCTTCATATATCTGGCACCCCTTCATGACCGGATATTATAGTTTTCAATAAACTAATGAACATGGTCTCTACTAGCAGACGCGGTTGCTTCTATTCTTGTATATAATGGTCTTCAGTTGTATCATTGCAACACAATTGTTTCCCAAAGATGCTAAATGACACAAGAGTAAGACTACTAAAATTGGTTCAAGCAAATGAGTATGAAAATTGCCTACTCTTTCCAGAGGTTCAAATTAACGACGACTGAAAATATAAATTTGCAATAAGCTCTGTCACCTGTTCAAGTCTGTTGACTGCAGATAAGTACTGTGTGGTAGCAACTGTATGTTGCCTGCAGATAAGTACTGTGTGGTAACAACTGTGTGTTGACTGCAGATAAGTACTGTGTGGTAACAACTGTGTGTTGATTGCAGATAAGTAGTTTGTGATAACAACTGTGTGTTGACTGCAGATAAGTACTTTGTGATAACAACTGTATGTTGACTGCAGATAAGTACTGTGTGATAACAACTGTGTGTTGACTGCAGATAAGTACTGTGTGATAACAACTGTGTGTTGACTGCAGATAAGTACTGTGTGGTAACAACTGTGTGTTGACTGCAGATAAGTAGTTTGTGATAACAACTGTGTGTTGACTGCAGATAAGTACTGTGTGATAACAACTGTGTGTTGACTGCAGATAAGTACTGTGTGGTAACAACTGTGTGTTGACTGCAGATAAGTACTGTGTGATAACAACTGTGTGTTGACTGCAGATAAGTAGTTTGTGATAACAACTGTGTGTTGACTGCAGATAAGTACTGTGTGATAACAACTGTGTGTTGACTGCAGATAAGTACTGTGTGATAACAACTGTGTGTTGACTGCAGATAAGTACTGTGTGATAACAACTGTGTGTTGACTGCAGATAAGTACTGTGTGGTAACAACTGTGTGTTGACTGCAGATAAGTAGTTTGTGATAACAACTGTGTGTTGACTGCAGATAAGTACTGTGTGATAACAACTGTGTGTTGACTGCAGATAAGTACTGTGTAATAACAACCGTGTGTTGACTGCAGATAAGTACTGTGTGATAACAACTGTGTGTTGACTGCAGATAAGTACTGTGTGATAACAACTGTGTGTTGACTGCAGATAAGTACTGTGTGATAACAACTGTGTGTTGACTGCAGATAAGTACTGTGTGATAACAACTGTGTGTTGACTGCAGATAAGTACTGTGTGATAACAACTGTGTGTTGACTGCAGATAAGTACTGTGTGATAACAACTGTGTGTTGACTGCAGATAAGTACTGTGTGGTAACAACTGTGTGTTGACTGCAGATAAGTAGTTTGTGATAACAACTGTGTGTTGACTGCAGATAAGTACTGTGTAATAACAACCGTGTGTTGACTGCAGATAAGTACTGTGTAATAACAACCGTGTGTTGACTGCAGATAAGTACTGTGTGATAACAACTGTGTGTTGACTGCAGATAAGTACTGTGTGATAACAACTGTGTGTTGACTGCAGATAAGTACTGTGTGGTAACAACTGTGTGTTGACTGCAGATAAGTACTGTGTAATAACAACTGTGTGTTGACTGCAGATAAGTACTGTGTGATAACAACTGTGTGTTGACTGCAGATAAGTACTGTGTGATAACAACTGTGTGTTGACTGCAGATAAGTACTGTGTGATAACAACTGTGTGTTGACTGCAGATAAGTACTGTGTGATAACAACTGTGTGTTGACTGCAGATAAGTACTGTGTAATAACAACTGTGTGTTGACTGCAGATAAGTACTGTGTGATAACAACTGTGTGTTGACTGCAGATAAGTACTGTGTGATAACAACTGTGTGTTGACTGCAGATAAGTACTGTGTGGTAACAACTGTGTGTCTCTGTGTAAACATTTCATCACTGGGCTGTATCACTGCATTATGTATGTGGATGTTCTGTGTCTGTCCTGGCCTAGGTTATGTCTTCATGGGGTTCACGAGAGGCGTGGCAGGCCTCCACTTCTCTAAAGCTTCCACATCGCCCACTGCTGCTTCCATCTGCCGCCTCCTCTCTTTCATGATGTACGGCTCGCTGAAAACAATCCAATTGTGAAATAGTAGCAATTATTTCAATCTCTGTTTCGAATATGACAACTGTGTTGAATTCAGGCAACCTCAAAATTGTCGTTATAATTAGGTATATGTATTTATATATATATATATATATATATATATATATTATATATTTTAATATATATATATATATATATATATATAATTATATAATTTATATATATTATATATATTCCATGTTATTGTACATCATACCCATGTTTGCATATATCTGTTTCATATATTGTGCATATTTCAGGTACAAACAATGTCCTGTTTTCATCAAAGTGAACTGTTACCGCAAATACCGAGAATGTGCACGGGAAACATAAATGCGCAGGATGGGGTGGATACTAACATATCAAATCACAATTAAGCGCGTAATTTCTGTCAAACTTTGCCTTTGTCAACAATGTTGATAACAGCTATAAGTGTGAATCACATTGCTGTTGCGATACGACGGTTCCTAGATCACACAATATTGCATATGTTTGTCTCTCCCTTATGAAAAACATCATAAAAAAAGATTTAAATAAAAATTCAACAAAATATACAATTAAACGTAGGCCTACATGTGTTCAGCAGCTATATTTTTATCGCTTGGTGGACTCGCTAATCAATTGGTCACATGATGGATGTGTAAATTTACATATATAATCAATGTTTCTGGCTATGCTTGATAGAGGTTGCACCACCTGCTGATCAATTAAAATTCCCACCAAACATTGGTCGGTAGGTGCACACCACTAATCTAGGTAGATCTTGGTAATGAGCAACTTCTCGTTGTCTTTAAAAACCATCACATATGGTAATAATTTATTTATCAGCCACGTCTCAGCTCTTGTGTTGAATTCAAGCTAACATCGATTTTGCCGTTATATATGTTTTTTATTTTCATTTTAGGTATGGCTGCTTATTCCATCATATGTCGGTTGATATTGTCAAGCAACGTTCATTCGAAGCAATATGACAAATCCCCCTCGACCTAGTACATTATAGGTAGTAATTAGATACACACCAATGAATCCAGTGACACAAATAACAAAGTATCCAGAAGAGGCCGCCACCTGCACGCATTGTCAAAGTGTAATTATGTATACATGAGCTGATGGAGATCCAAAGGGTCAGGTGCTTTGTAAATAAGAATCCCAACATTAAATAAAATGGATATGACTCATGACATCTACCAATCCCTCATAAAAGGAAAAGGCAATCAATTATACCCATATCTCGAAGTGGCAGAGTTGCTACAATAATTATAAGAAATATATTTACATAATTTATAAGAGGTAAGTCATTTATAGATACAGGGTTCCAATGTCTTCTATTGAGAAGAATGTTTAGAACATATATTAGACATCAGGGACCTGCAACTGGTTTAATATTCAAAAAACTAACCACAAGTTACAAGCGCAACTGAAAGTAAATATAAAGAGTAGAATTTGTCCACTTCACTGTTGATTATTTAACTCATAATAACAAATATTCCAAAAGCATCCTTCACCCATTGGCCCACTTCTTGAGTCAAATCCCCATAATTGTCCTAGGATGTGACCAGGCAGTGAGACATTCATTCACCTACCCTGTGGATGCGATTGACTCTAGTCGAACCATAGTATCAGGCCTGTGTTTGGGTCGACCGCTGAAAATAGCACACAAAAGTGTCATTAAATATGTTCATTTTTTGCTTTTATTAAAACTCCTTACTAATGTAATTTGCTCATTATGAATAAGTTCATTATGTTGAAATCTCTATTGTGCAAAAAGTTCATTTAACATATGCATTTGATTGAATAGAGAACTGCATTAGGATAAAAACAACTTGCTCAGGACTAGACAATGTCTCTATTTATTACATAAACAAATTCGTGTCTACAATTTACCACCAACTTGGTGATAGAAATAGGTTTAAAATTACTAGGAAGCTACAGGCAAGAGTTTCATCTATGTAATAAGAAACATGCCTTATACCAAAGCATTCCTTTGAAAATACATTTTAAAATATGGATTTTTTATTTTATGTTTTCAATATGCTAAATCCAATGATAGCCAATGGATTTTAATCACTGGGATAAAGAGAATGGTTCATTATCAGAATAAAAGTTTACCTTCTTTAAACATGCAGAAATCAGTAGGAAAACATTTAAACCAATTAAATTATTTATAAGCTAAAATTCATTGTACAGGAATATGATCCTTAATTTTTATATCTAAGGTTTACTGTGGTTCCATAACAAAGTTCTTTAAAACAATAAAGAATTTAAGTGATATTTAAATTGGGTGATATGTGAGAAATTAAAATATGGAACCATGAGTAAACATAAAAATCAGTTAATCTGCAGTAACTGCAAAATACAACTGTTATCAATTCATGTAGAATAAAGATTCAGTTAGTAAAGTTCCTTTTACAAGTGTTCATTTAAATATATATATAATATATAATATATATATAATATATATATATATATATATATGTATATATATATATATATATATATATATATATATATATAATATATATATATATAATATATATATATATATATATATATATATATATATATATATATATATATATATATATATATATATATATATATATATAAACATGTGTACATACCCAAAGCTAAATAATGGCAAGGTGCTGCCAATTTCATGGAAATTGGGTGAATATTCAGGAGCTTGGTAACTTTTATCACCGGAGGAAGCATATGGCAAGCCATTCCTTGGGTCCATTTCTAGAACAAAACATTTCAATGTATGATATTTGTTGCACCTCACTTTTGGGTGGGTACGACTTTCAATGGACGGGTAAAAAAAATCAGATATCATATATTGTCAATTATGCTTTAAAAATGGATGTCAAATGCATATATGTATGTATGTATGTATGTATGTATGTATGTATGTATGTATGGATGGATGGATGGATGGATGGATGGATGGATGGATGGATGGATGGATGGATGGATGGATGGATGGATGGATGGATGTTTGTATTGGCAAAAATTCTATCCTGCAAAAGGCCAGCCTGGCTGTATACGGTGGTGGATATTTGTGTACAAATAGTCTTCAAGCATTAATTGCGGCGTGGCTGGATATTTCCCAGGGACGTTGGGATGGTGTTCAATTCACCAGGCCTGTCAGTGAGTAAAGTGTAAAATGTACCTTAAGACCTGAGGACTGGAGACTGTACAATATAAGAACTTACCTTTAGTTTAGTCTACATTTCTTTATACACCAGTGTAACATCCATGAAACAATCATGTGACACCAACATGATGTGCATGCAACAACTATGTAACACTCATGTAACATAATATAATTTATATATATATATATATATATATATATATATATATATATATCGCCTGTGTAACACTGTATTACATAGTTGCTATATACAATTTTACCCATGTAACAACCAACAAATGCTGACGTAGCAACTATGTAACATCACTGTAACATCCTGTAACAAGCCCACCTTTCCGTCCCTTGCCGTACAGCATGGTGTGTGTGATCTCCTGACTGGAGTGTTCCGACGCTTTGTGCACCCCGTTAAAGACACATTTGTGGCCCCCAACCCCCACTTTGTCCACGTAGGGGGTCCACCCCTGGTCTGTCCGTCTCCCCTGCACATCTGCAAAATACAATCAAATGTCGCATTCTATATTATTCAACGTACACCTTAATATAGGCTGATATACAAAATTTGAATCCGAGAAAAATCGACATACTGTTGACTGAATAGATTTGCCAGAGAGTACAGTAATGTTTATAGCGCTTCTAAAGCCAGCTAGGGTGCCAACTCCTAGCTTTAATCTTTTTATTTAATATTACGTTCATGACTATAACTTGCATGTTGAAGATTTAGTGCCTGCCAAGTTGTATTTAATTGCTTTATTAAGTTTGCAACTCTATTTGCAATTTGAAAGATTCCGCCTCCAACACATTCAAATGGTAAACAAAACATTCAGTTTCAAAACAAACTTGATTGGCAATAATGCAGAGGTAAGCAGAGTTAACAGCAATATTCTTTCATGTTTAACTTTCCCACATAAAAATATTACTGTTCTGCCAATTTTGGGGCAGAGGACCCTCCTTTTAGTGATTATATCCTGCACTATATCAAAAGTTTACCTTTTTTAATTGTACGCATGTTAGACAATTTTAACAGAAACAATTAACATTGATATTGATTTGCAATTTTAACAGACAAAATAACACTGACATTAGATTTGCATTTTTTCTGCAATAATGGTTCCTGGCAATTGTGCAGTTTTAATATTTCCTGAATATCATATGTAATCAGAACTAAGAAACTGTGAGAAAGAAGGTAGCCAAAAACCTGTCACCAGGCAGATCCTGAGGAGAAAAAGGGTTGTGTTTGGACACTCACTGAGAAAGCTAACTACAAACATCACAAGACAGTCTGTAACTTTGGAGTCCTCAAGGTAAAAAAACACATGGAAGGCCAAAACAATTGCTGCATGAGCAAGGAGCAGAGCAGGAGCAAGGAGCAGAGCAGGAGCTACAGTGGGAAGGAGACATACAGGATTGTCCAAAGACACATCCAATGGAGTCATTGCAGATGGACCGTGCCTCTCATGGACAGAAGAGCATAAATCAGTCAGTAAATGAGTTGTCCTATATGAAAATGGTCATGTGACCCAGCACAGCAAATGGTACTGAATTGGGCAGTTCCATCCTGCCAATGAGCCAAAAATACCCGCCAGAGTCATGTTCCAATAATTTTTTATTTCCCTATAAATGCTTATCTTATAATCTCAGTTCTCAATGTCCAGTTTATTTTCCTCGATACAAAATTAAGAAATATTAAAATACTTGTATTTACAGGCCCACATATTCACAAGTACAAAATCAAATGTGTCAAAATTATCTTGTTTCTCAAAAAAATATTCTTTAAAGACACAGCTTCACTTTTTTAATAAGCCAACAATTTATTTGTGAAATCTGAAAAGGTACAAACTCTAAATTTTGCAATTAATTAACACTTTTCTGTGGCAAGTGACACGTCTAGTCATATTACAAAGTTTACTTACTTGGATATGTTCGAAGAGATTTCCATTTATCAGGCCAGATTTCTACAATAGCTTTTTGGGATTGTGTGGAGACGGAATCCGTCGTATGCTGGACACCCAGTCTGGTCCACACCTGGTGTCACAACACAGAACTATAAATGTGGAACATTTTATGACTAAGACAATTTTTATTTTGGACTTCACTTGCTTTGGAGAACAACCACACTAAACAAAGTGCTTGCTGAAATAAACCTGTGATAACATAAACTTATTATAATAAATGGCAGACATTTCAGTGAATTGTCAAAAAAAGGAATTTGGTGTTTTTTGAATGCTAATGATATTCACAGAAGGCATACAACGGATTTTTAAATCTGTGTTTTAGCGGCATGGCATGCCATTGTAGAGTAAGGCAATTTCCATGGAGCTGTAAAATCATCTTGATGGAAGCAATAATAATTATAATAAAAATGTTATTTATGCAATAAATTCCACCACAGTTTGGCATTGCTTATAACAATTAGTATGCTAAAAATAAATATACTAATAATACAAATAAAGTAAATAAGAATATATAACTTTATATATATATACACTGTATATATATATAATATATATGTATATTATATGTATGTATATATATATATATATATATATATATATATATATATATATATATATATATACACATATCATATCATATAAAGGTTGATAAAGACATAAAGTGATAATAGAAGTCTCATTCATGAAGTATGAAGACTGAACATTAAAAACAAGCAAAAGTAACATATTTAAAAATGTACTTAAATGTAATGCTAAACATAATATATGGAGACTAATGTAGGTTACCTATCAACGTGTTCTTCTCTCATATATCGCCCATGTGGAGTGAACTCAACGTCATCCCCATAGCCGTGAGGGATGTGTTTTCTTCCTACAGCTGTTTTCTTGGGTTTAGGTGCTGCCACCTGTCCAGGTTGATTGAACAGCTCCGGGAAATGACGCCTCTCAAGCTCTGACAAGTTAATATAAATTAATAGTAGTTTAACTTATAATTGGTTTCTGAACTGTGTATAATGTTTGTGCTTAAATTTGTGTGTGTGTGCACGCGCGCGTGCGCATGTGCATGTAAATAATTCATTGTTGACTGAGTGTGACAGTCTCTGTCTGTCTGTCTGTCTGTCGTCTTTCTGTCTGTCTATCTGTCTGTCTGTCTGTCTGTCTGTCTGTCTGTCTGTCTGTCTGTCTGTCTGTCTGTCTGTCTGTCTGTCTGTCTGTCTGTCTGTCTGTCTGTCTGTCTGTCTGTCTGTCTGTCTGTCTGTCTGTCTGTCTGTCTGTCTGTCTGTCTCTCTCTGTCTCTCCACCCACCTCTCTCTCTCTCCACCCTCTTTCTCTCACTTCTTTAAAAACTTTTAAGCAACTGCATGTGTACCCTCCCTGGAGAGCCCACAGTGGACCCTGTTGAAGTTTCTTACTGCACTGGGAGTGTACCCTTTGGGACACCAACTCCACACCTAGTGATCTCCATCTGCACCCCTTGAGACATTCAACTGCACCCCCTTGAGACTTCCAACTGCACCCCCTTGTGACCCCCAACTGCACCCCCTTGAGACATTCAACTGAACCCCCTTGAGACTTCCAACTGCACCCCCTTGTGACCTCCAATTGCACCCCCTTGAGACCTCCAACTGCATGCTCCCCCTTGAGACGTTCAACTGCACCCTCTTGAGACATTCCACTGCACACCTTGAGACATAACTGCACCCCCATGAGATCTCCAATTGCACCCCCTTGAGGCTCCAAAAACACCCAATTCCACCACCGTTTTGTGTAAATTTTACGATTTTGTTCAATTTAACAAGCCATGGACGCATTTAGTGCTATAACCTAGAAAGTGCACGAGGTAATGATTTAAATGTTTTATTAGTTTACGGAATTGTATAATAAATATATTCTAACAACACTGGTACTAAGCCAAGCTTTTTAAGTCTCCTGCATTCAATTACATATACAGTGCAAATTTAATGTGCCCTGCAAATCACAACTTGTTTGTCGGAGCGCCGTCATGTCTACTCTCACTCATGTCTCCTCTCACGTCGCCACTTGCAGAAGTTACTCACCCGTCCTGCCGGGCTTGCCGACTTCTGTAGTCAAGTGTAACATGTTCGACTACATCAAAAAGTACACAGAACAATCTCCAGCGAGAGTTCAACACGGAAGTCGATCTGTGCGGACCCCGTTCCTGGCAGACGTAAACATGCCGGTCGTGCGCGCTGTCGCTTGCCCCGTTGCTACGGCGCGCGAGTCGCCTCTGTTTAGACCGCGCCAACGTCGAGTCGCTAACTTTAGTCTAGAATTAAGCCGCCTCGACTCGCTTCATTGATTCGCAACGAGTAGAATGGTTTGTTTACCGTTGACCAAAACGGATCGTGTCACGCTTGCTTGCATTTGCTAAGCCTAATCCGGTGGTGCGAGTGGGTGGGGGGGGGGGGCGTGAGTTGGAACAGATTGGCGTAAGCTGGTGCATAATGATCAGTACAGAGGGAAAGATTAACTGTCTCAAAACTAACTCCATGTAATGCCTTACTAGTATGGGCAATGCCATAAGCAAACAATGGAGCCATTAACAATCTCATATATATATATATATATATAATGATTGATAATGGCTCTATATTAATAAGGCATTGCATGAAATTATTATGGAATATTAAGATTTAAAAAAAAATATTAAAACAAAATCTTAATGTTCCATAATAATTTCACTATATAATTATAACTAATTAAAATAATATTTTTATTATATATTAATATTTTGTTCATGTATTATATTAACAAAATCTTAATATTATATAATAAAAATATTATTTTAATTAGTTATAATTTTTTAACATGTTTTTAGTTTTCATTGTTAATATATATATATATAATTTTATTCCAAGCATGTCGTATAGTCCCTTTAATTTTAAATAAATAAGTTATTATTAGCATATTTTCAGACATATTTTATTATTTTGTGTGAACAAGCCCTTGGTATGACATTAAACAAATCGTACCACTCAGATTTGTATGTTGATATATAACATAATTATACACTATACAGTGTACACAGCCTGTTCTTCTGAAGTGTCTGTAGTCTACCTGGTAGCTTTGCAGTGTTGACATGCAGCTATTGCACGTTGAGATATGCGTGGTAGGCCTAGTGTGTTCAGTTATGTTGTTATCCACGATACATGTGTCTCGAGCACATTATCAGTGCACAAACAGTGAACCTTTCTTATCATATAGTTTCTCATTATAAAGATGTGGCTTATTGTTCAATAGTTTAGTATATCTCAATACATAATAATGCGAGTACATTCAGTGTAACTCAGACTTACACAGAGACCCATCATTACCATGGATGGTCGGGTAAGAATTATCACCTACACAATTTGGACCTGTAAGAGAGTGAGGACTTTTTAGACGCTGCCACTGTACTACAATGACTGAAGGTCAAGGTTTTTGTGGTTCAACTGTCCACTGCAGACTATGTGGACTGGTCAAATTTCTGGGCACATGATGCAAGTTGATGTCATGACTGGCAACATTGTTATCCTGCACTGGTTCTGAAGTGACCTAACAATAAATTCACTACCCAGCTCCACAAAACATTAACAGTTTTCTTTGGTCTATCATGACATAAACGATTCAGCACTAAGAACCAATCCACTTGAATCTGATAATAATCCATGTTCACAACATCGCCATACACCAGATTAAATGACTCGATATTGATTGGCCAGCTGAGTATCAGACTTGGTCAAATGAAATGCATTCACTGCTGGCCAATCAATATTAAGTCATTTAATCTGTCAATTTCCTGGAGTCGAACATGTAGTACTTCTTGCAAGCAACAAATCAAGCAACACTGATGAGCTCATTTAATTTGCGCTAACTTTATTCCCAGATGTTTGTACCGGTAATCACACCAAGAGTAACCGTGGCGGCGTACAGACAAGAATCAAGAAATGTGCATGTCATAAATGACCACAAAATTGACTCATGAAGACTAATCACACTTGTACAGGTTATAAAAGGAGGTTTATCCATTAGTTTTTACAGTGAAATTATGTCACACAATATTAACCATGTACTCTAACATAGTCGCCATCCAGATGTTTTAACAAAGCAGACATTTTTGAATACCATACATCAATGTCTAATAAATAACCAAGCAAGCCATCGCTAAAATTCCCAGATATTGGACTTGCATAATTCAAAGAAATATTATGACCTGATGGCAGTATAATGGCGAGGTCATGTGATGCTGATGCACATATCTCTCTCATTTGTAATTGGATACGAGACCACGCCTTTGAAAATAGTGTGCTGACACATAAAAAAATTCTGTCCGAAACCCATAAATGGTGCATTAAGAAAAGAAATATTTGAGTAGTCAATACATTGTAATAGAGCAGTAGTTTATACAACATAACATGATTTTACCATCTATTTACCACAGTAGAGTGGTTTATATATACATACACAGTATGTATTGATGCGCTGCCTTTAAAATAGCATAAGGAACGTACTGGATAATGCAGTTCCTGATACATACATAAACAATTCAACAATCTTATTTGCATTCGGGTTTACTCCTGTAAGAAAACCAACTGGCTTCGACCATATATTTTTTGTTCCTTATCAACACTAAGTCACTAACACTGGAACTGGGTTGTTTTACGTTGCTGCTTCACATCATCTGTTTGGAAATGCAAGGATTTTGACCAAATTTGACTCGCATGTGAAACCTAGCCTGATTAACCAAAAAGCTGTACTTAGAAGAAAAGTTGTATACTATGATTTATCCACCAAATAAACCGGGTCCCATTGTTACAAATACTGGCCGTCGCACAAATACACCTCCAAAAGTCAAACTCAATTTTCAAACAGTCTCTCCTTACATTTTGCAAATGTTGTTTGCAACAATGATTTATGGGATAACATATCACAAACACACTCTGGTAAAATGCAGCCTGCTGCAAATCGCTCCCTCTGAAAGATACAGCTGGTCTCTTCAAAGTAATGCATGCCAAACTGTGTCAGTGTCATTTCAAAAACAATTCATGTCCGCACCCCTTCAAAGTCACATGACGGGTCAGCTGACGTACTGGTTCAATCTCCATCAATGGCTTCTTCTCTCGTATGAGCGCACACAATAACAGAAGGAAGTTGACACTTCCCCACGTGCATCAGTGATGGGAAGACAGTGAGATGTTGAGGCTGTAGAGAGCAGCAAGTGATGTCGCATGGTCGATGGCATGCATGTTCACCAGCATCCGAGCAATGCGCTTGAGCGATTCCCTGCAGACAAGTCAGGTGATCAGTTGAAGTAACACAAGTTTTCAGACTGTCTGACGTAACCTAAATTGTAACCACGTAATTTTCCACGTTACACAAGGACATGCTTAGCCGAGAAATTAAATGTCAGCTAGAATGCCCAAATGGCCGACTTTGATTGGCCTAATTGGGTTACTCGTGTAACCCTAACGTGGTATCCGGTTTACGCTGCGCACGTAGTACCACGAGAGTAATCCAAGTGAACAGCAATGATCGTGATCACGGACATAAACCCCTTATGTAAATAAATTAAATAAAGTAATCAGTTGTTCAGTGTGTAAATTGTAATGTTCATCTTCTTGGTCTTAAATTAAAATTCATAGAATATAGTGACTTTAATCCATATTTAAATGATTGTGTCGTGTAATGTTTAATAATTTCTTGTGCAGTAGGGGCCTACGTTCCCAATTGGCTGTCACTGCTAATGACAAAGTTACTCGAGTGAATCCTCTCCAAACTGCAATTGCCTTGGGTAGCGGCCTTGAAAATGGACCTTGTTTATCTATGTCAAGAAGGGTCACGTGAGCAAGTGATCTTGGGTGTCTGATTGGTACTCAGGTTACTCAAGTTACTCGCATAGCTTAGTCAAAGTCGGCCAGTGTCAGCTAGAATGCCCAAATGTATCTGCTAGAATGTTTAGTACTTCTATCTCATTAATACACAAGTTTTAAAAAGAAAATGTGCCAAAAAACAAGTACACTTTTAAACAACTTAATTGATCTTAAAGCATTATAAAGTCTGTACTACTGTCTTAGACTACAATTATTTCACAGTTCCTGCATTGATATGATAAATCCATCATATTAGTATGCAAACTGATACACTGTTTCATAATCTGAAAAAAGATGACAAACTTGACCATTTGATGGAGCTGTGCAGTCTGAGTCCCAAACCAAAACCAAAAAATCTGTCATATCATGTCCATACTTGAGTGCCTACCTCGTCTCCCTGCGTTCTGCCTCTCTGCCACTAGAGGTCGCCTTGTGTAGCTCGGCGGCCGCTTGCTCGAGGTAACGAGAGAACATCTCCAACTTAGGGATGGTCTTGTCGGACTTGAGGTCCTCAAACCACTCCTTTGGGAATGTGTTGACGATCTGTAAGTACAGACGTGAGAGACATGAGTGTGGAGGGAAACACGGCTCACTGTTCACACTTGCTGTGTCCTGATGTCAGGAGTAATGACCAGTGTCAGAATCCAAACACTGGTAGTAGCACTTGATGTTTATATTCTGACTGATGTCCATCACTTTTTCAATTATCATCATCAGGCCAATTTTACTATTTAGGAATATGCAAACTACAAACTTTCCCGATACAGATTAGTGCATTTAAAATTAAAATATCCTTTCGGTTTTAAGTCAAACTATTACCTCAGTGTTTCAAATCACTCATTCATTCCTGTGGTGTTTGACTATTTTTGCTGCAAGATAACTGCTATTCACTTAAGTCAACATATGCTACATTGCGTACACTTAAATCTAAATTATGCAGCTCTTTTAAACCCATTTCAATCCTTAATAACAATTCGGTGTACTGAATGGTGCAACACCGTGATGTGCCACATGGAGACTTTCCCAGTGTGTCACGGAAATAGTGTCCTCTGTGAGAGTCAGGGAAAGTGTCCTCTGCGAGTGTCAGGGAAATAGTGTTTTTGTGATATGGCAGCAACATATTGCATTTTGTAAAAACTAATATTTAACAATGCATTTTGTTTAATGACAGATTTTCCTGACGAGTTCATTATCTGTGCAAAACAGCCTCCATGATGGATGTTGAAAAGTATCATTCTGTGGGAAAACGGATAATTGGAGTCCCCAGAGAGGTGCGGGAGAGAAGAGGAGGGTCCGGGAGAGAAGAGGAGGGTCCGGGAGAGAAGAGGAGTTACTGACCATCTCACACTTGGCGAGTGTCTCTGTGTTGACCTGAGAGTTGTGTAGGGCCAGCAGCAAGTAGCGGTTGAGGAGACCGTCCAGGGACAGCTCCTGCTGGGTGCGACTCGACACCACGCCCCCCCACTGCAGCATGTTGGTGAGCAACTACAAGACAACAACATGACTGTCAGCAGTGACAACAGTCAGCTACGACATCAACTATGACTTGAGCGATGCCGCAGTAGTTTAATCAACATATATCCTGACTTCAGGCCTGTACCATGTAGTGCGACGTCTTGGGACGTAATAGATCAGTTGGCCGACTATTAAGACAACGTTTACTGGTAGCTGACACTCCTGATTACAGGTGTGAGGGTGCTTGTGGTCATGTTAACATGGCCGAGTATTATCATCTTATTATCGATTCAAATGACATTGTCAACTTCAACTGGAAGAGAGACAATGATGTGTAAGTAAAAGTGGCATGATATCTGTACAGTCTCAGACACTCACCTTGACACTGCTAGAGAACTGTCTGTGGAAGAAGATGGCCGGGCCACCGAGGCGGTTCTCTAGCATCCTGTAACAGCAAGTGCAGCCATCACAGCAGCTGTGGGTGACCATGGCTAGGCATGGGGTTAGGTAGATAAGATTTACAACAGATGTTTATATACATGGAGGGGTCACATGATGTACACCCCCATGCCCAGCTGGGGCATAGGTCGCAATAAAATCAGTCTCTTGATGATGGTGGTATCTTTTCTCAGGAATACACCACTTTTCTGGGCACAGCTAATGGATGGGAATATATTACTACTAAAATATATTCCAAACAGCACAACCAAAACATTCTCACATGTAAATTATCTTAGCTGGATAAACTGTAAATTCCCAGTTGAAACTAACTCGAAAGTCATGCTACTTTATTACTAGTCAAGTTTAATTCACATTGCTGTCAAGGAAAATATAGTTTTATAAATAAATAAATAATATAAAACAAGAGTTTAGAATCAGGTGATGGCATGACTCTGAAGCAGTGAGCACTGACAGTAGAGGACTTACTGTTTGGGGTAGAGAGGCATGAAGACATCATCGTCGAGGGTCTTCCTCATCCTCAGCACTATAGCCTTTACCAGGGTCTGTATACAGCACCAAACATGTCACAACGTGTTAGACATGGAACAGTGGCTGCTACCCGGGGCACAGCAGAGAAACCATGTTCTATGACAAATACTTTATGCTGACTAGAATACACAGATTGTCTGAGTTTTTCATGCAGTCACAGGAAGCAGGAAACAGGAACAGCCATAGGGATCATGTGTCCTGGTCATATCCCTGCTGAAGGATACTGTAGGAAGTAGGAAGGCTGCCTGGCCTGCAGTGTTCACTAGATACCTATTTGCCCTATTTGCAAGGGAGGGTTCTCACTAGCCAGGGAGGCTTCCTGTAAGCACGGGTGGGTTCCTACTACACTTGCCAGGGATGGTTCCTACTACACTTGCCAGGGATGGTTCCTAATAGGAAGGGATGGTTCCTAATAGGAAGGGATGGTTCCTAATAGGAAGGGATGGTTCCTAATAGGAAGGGATGGTTCCCATTAGCAATAGTGTGTCCCATCTAATAAGGATGATTCCAACTAGCGAAGTGGTTCCTACTAGTAAGCATAGGTTCTCAATAGCAAGGGAGGGTTCCTTATAAAAAGCATATGTTCCCACCAGGAAGGGAAGGTTCCTATTTGAAAGGGTCTCAGTTGGAAGGGACTGTTCTGAATAAGAAGGGAGGGTTCCAACAAGCAAGGGAGGGTTCCTTCTACTCAGTGGTCAGGGTGTGTCACTCACCTGAGTGTTCTTGCTGTCGGCTGACACTGTAGGATAGTCGTTGGTTAACCGTCGAACGATCCCTGCTAGATTCTTTGTCTGCCGACTTGACAGTGGGTCCCAGACACTCTCGGCAAAGTCTGCAATGAGAAAACACTCATGGTGGCACAGAGAAAACATCCCAATTACTTTAACGTGGTAAAAAGGTATTTTTCCATCAAGAACAATTCTGATGGACTTTTACAGAGATAGCCATGTAGAATTACTAGCTGTGGTTGCATACATTACCTCTCAGGGGCACAGCAACTTGATAGTTATGATGTATAGAACTTTAGCTGTCAGATTAAATCACATAGAGGCAAAAAGAGGATCAGATTTCAAAAATACGTTGCCTGGAATTATGCATGTAATGGTAAGTACATTGATCAGTGACCTTATTAATAAAATGATGCCAAAAACTGAAGACAGAACTGTCAAATGCATCAATGTAAAAAAAACCCAGCTAAGTTGCTACCTTGTAACATTCTAGTTTCAAATATGTCTGTAGCCTGGCACAAACACTTGAGCATTTTGTAAAATAAGCATTTTAAATACGGCAACAGAAGCTGCTGATTTCTGACATAACGGCCGATTTAATGACTGTAATATCATCTGACCATGCCATCTAAGATGGCAACATTTTCAAAGGGAGCATTTCATATTTTGTTTAAAAAATCCATTAAAACCGGGCAAGTATGAACATTTAGCGTTTGGGAAAGCTATTAGGTTCTGTTAAAAATATTCAGTCAAATACATTTTTCTTTTACCCCAAGGTAACCCATGCAAAATTTGAGTGAAATGTTTAAAAAAACATTTTTACTACTTTAGGGGCCTGCAGCATGATCCAATCAAATGATAATTTCTCATGCATAGAAGCAGTGCCCTAACGTACATATATGCCAATTATATACGTAAATCTTCAACAGTTTCTGATATAGTCCATTGCACCTTTGGCCTAAATAACTAAAAATCATTTCAAAGTTTATTGCCATCAGATTTGGACTCAGTGCCCTAAAAAATTCAGAATCGATTAAAAACTTACTTAAAGGCAAGGTGTGCCTCTGCAACTTTGGACTAAGGACATTTCTTTAAATTTGACTATTTCTTCAGATATAAATTTGTCATATTGTTTCATACATATTATCATCCCAAAACCATCTCAAAATGTTTTACAAAGCAATTTAGTTAACTGTTAATGAAAACTGCTAGAAATCAAATGATTGGAGTGATACTTGGTGGTGAAATTAAAATATGGTTAACACCATTACCAATAAATTACTATATCTTGTTGATGAACAAAATGGACATCTCAACAAAATTTTGTCTGTGAAGAAATTTTTTCTTCTTCAGTACATGGGGCCTATTCTGTGACAGCACAGAAAACTACGCCAAAAGGTCCCAACATTTTCCAGCTACATGATTCCATATAATCCGTCCTTTGCGAGTTTTTGTTTTCATAGCGCCTCTAGAGGCTGTATTATGACGATGGTCACTTTGGGCGTTACACCCGTCGTTGAATATAGATAAAATAGGAATACCTGTCAGTTTTGGTAAAAGCACCTTTTCTATTATACTTGGGATTAGCTTGATGTCGCTATCCTCCACCAGGAGGGCGCCACCAGTGTCGTGGCACCCGTACATGACGAGTGCCGAGTACCACGACATGGCTTCGACGTCGGCGAAGGGGTTCTGAAAGAGAATTGCCGTGAGAGTGACAGGTGACAGTAACAGAGGCAGTGGCTCCACTCCAGACTCCTCCCTGCCCACTAGTGCGTCCTCATCCCAAGTCACTCTCAAGTCTAAAGCACGACTCTGAGGAATCTTGTGGACTCAAGCTCATTTTGAAAGGTGCTGATTTTGTCAACCTTTTGTCAAGCCTATTGTAAAGAACGCTGTTGATTAAAAAAAAAATTAATAGCTCCCAGTAGTAAAGAGTCAGACGCCAAATCACTGTAAATTATGGCTCTGAAGAATCGTGCCTGTGTTCCATTATAACAAATGTTTTGTTGATGAACACAAACTCATTTTGATGTGTTCTGAATTTGTCAATTTTTCCGATGTCCACTGTAAAGAACTCTGATGATACCAATTGTTCGAAACGTCTTCTAATAGTAAAGCGACAGCGTTCTTTTGGCTTAATAGGTGAATTTTCCTTTATCATGAGATCAGCACAACATAATAAAAGTCTGGCCCATAGTGCAGTGACACAGTGTAGGAGTGGACCCACCACAGACAACCAACAACATTCCTCCAACAATCAACAACAATACAAGTTACTCTAGAAAGTAGCTGGATTTAATGGCAAGGATTCTTCATGAGTTGATTAGTTTTCCACACAATATCACCCATACAAACCTTCTCCATCAACACAACGGGATAACACGAGTGATTTCATCGACCACCTGATTGATAACACGTGATTTCATCATCCAGCTCCTTGTCTTGTGACAACTTCATCAATGCAGTCAACACGACAATTTCTCTCAATAAATTCTGGTAATCTGCATGGTGATTTACCCAGTGTCTCTTGAATACTTCTTCATTTCCCGGTACATAAACAGTCTGGCAGACAATTATTCTGACATCGGATCGTAGTTCTGTTTTGCAATCTCTGCTGCCCACAGACTGCCAACTAAAGGTGAGTGCCAACTCGACCCTGCAACGAATAGCCTCATTGTGAGACAAACGACAACGAATCAGAGAAAGGACGTTACCTCGAGTGGGTTCCAGTCTACAAGTTTTAACCTGATTAATGGCGTAAAGAGTTTCGGTAAACAGAGTCCGATGTAGGCCTCCTCGTACGAGTCGCCCTGCTCACGCTTCCACCGCTCAAACTTGGACATGATCAGGTGCACCTCGTTGAAGTCATCAACAACATTGTCAAACAACAGCTCCGCCTCTCGCATCAGACGCTCTGGAACAACACCAAACAACAACGCTGCAACAACAATAACTCTGCCTCTTATATCAGCCTCTCTAAGACAAAGGGAACAGCACTCAATCACTGGACTACCGTCAGATGAATATGGTTAACATCTCAATCTCCCATGTCTACAGGCCAACTTTACCCCCTCTCTTGGGTCAAGACAAGAGGCGGGGGACAATGTTCAGTGTATTTTGGAGCCAATCTTGTACCAATTTTTGTGTTGGACAATCTTGTTTATATTCGGAAATGGCAACATTGTGAATTGCTTGCTTGGATGTTTCTGTGAGCTTGATCTCATGACTTGTACTTTTGTAGACAGTGGACCCCATCAGGGTTTAACGCTGCCACTCATACTTCTCTATTTTCAGTCTATTCAAACACAATCAATACACTACTATCAAGTTCATAAAAAAAACACTAACCTCGTTCGACCTTGTACTTGGCGACCTCCGAGTGATTGACCTCATCATCTGTTGACATGCCATCGTTGTGTTCCTTAGCCAGTCGTGGGTCGGTCGCCTGTCTACTGCGTCGTCGCCGGGCCCTGTGACACAACCACACTAGTCAGGGCTGACAACTGGTGAAGTCTTACAACTGCTGCACCAGCTACTTCAATATGACAATATAATCCAGCTTGTGTGTGTGTATGTGTATGCTAAGTTTCCTTTTAAGTGCCAGCCACCCAAGTATTCCATCACAGGACCTGTATTTCGGCTAGTCTTTCTACTGCAATACTACAGCAACGATGCCAAAGAGTCATATGAAATATTAAGCCAGACTGAAATTACACCATAGTTTTGTTCACACATGTGCATGGATTCATTTACGCAACAAAGCGACATGAAGCAATGTGGAGACAAAAAAATTGACAACAGCTTTCAGAATCAGGTCTCTTGTTCAAGTTCAGTTTCTAACCAATGTTCTACTGCACCTCAGTATCTAGGCTTCAATCACACTCTCATCTGACATGATTACGTCAAAATCAAGTCTCTCGTGTACACGTTGTTTGCCAATTAGTAACTAGTATTCAAGTATGTGTTGTTTGCGGCGTACCTTCTCGCCTGCCTCTCTGCAGCCCGCCTCTGTTTTGCCTGGTCCTCACTGGATATGGTCATTGCAGCCAGGTTTGGTGCCAGGGCTGCTTTGTCTAAACACAACACAGACTCCCGTTGGACCCAACCTCACCAGTAACGTCATATTTATACAGTGAGCTATTCTCTGATGTAGTACAATGTAAACAAGTTCTGAAGACATTCATGATTTCCAATAATTTGTGACCTGATAAACTAAATTTTATGTATCCAGTAGAATTCATTATTATAGTTTAGTACACAGGTGCACTTCTATACAGATTTTTTTCTTTTGGAAATGTGATAAAAAATAATTGTTGTGGTTATACACAAGTATGAAATCAAATGAAAAACCTATGAAAATTGACGCACACATGTTGAAGCGAGAGATTTTGGCAAACATTTAGCTGATTTTGTTTCATAAAGATATATTTTGTAGAGAGATATCACTACAGACCTGTCTATAACAACTGAGTATGGCAACTTTTAGTGCGATGTGTGTGTGTGCGCGCGTGCGTGTGTGCGTGCGTGCGGTGTGTGTGCGTGCATGTTGTGTGTGTGTAAGAACTCACTAGCGATGTAGTCCTGCGACTGGTCTTTGATGTCCTCCTGTCTCCTCTTCACCAGTTTCTCTGAGCACTGCTTCAACATGCTGAACAACCCCTTCTCTATCTTCTCAATCGTGGGAACCTTCACACACACATGTGTGGTTATGTATACACACATATAATTATACACACACATATTTCACACCAGAGATGAACTGAAGACAAAGGAGTAAGAGATTGTGCCGCTGCAATAATTAGCTCATAATAAAATCTATCATTAAACAGCTTTTTTAAATTGCAAAACTGTGTGCTGCTGTATCGCAGGGGACACTATTTCTGTGACACGTCAGCAAAACCGCCATCGAGGCGCATCATGGCATTGACAGTTTTCAATACACAATATAACTCTTAATGGGCCAATTAAACTTTAACAAAACACTGGTTTACAAGTAGGAGTGTTTGAGATGACCCCGTGGTCGACTTCACACGTGGGCGAGCCATACCTTCTCGTTGAAGCACTCCACCAGGTCCCGGACGTAGCCTCTCATCTCCTGGAAGAAGCGATAGCGCTCCTCAAGCCCAGCCTTTGCAGAGTCCAGCTCAATGATGTTGGCTTCACTCCCTTCAAACCGCGATGCGAGGTCATCTCGCTCATGGACATGGGCCCTGTGCACACTGGTCATGTCGTCCAGCCTGAAAGACCATCATTTTGCTTACTGGTTGTCACAATTTACCAACTGGTACAAATTCTCAGACCCAATGTAACATGTAGACAATCGTGCAGATTTGAAAAAGTTATGTATACATGTAATGTTACAACACTGAACGTGCAAAGGAAAGACAAGTAATGATAAGCAAAAATATTTAACGTTTACAAATATTTACAGTCACTATGGTACGCAAATCACATGCAATAAATTTTCTTTATAATTATCAATATAGGTTTTCTCCAATAAAATTAATTTACAGTGCTGTCAAAAATGACCTTGAAAAGTAAGTATAATGATCTATGGAAGTCTGTTACATAAATATTATGATCCAAGCCTGCAATCTATACAAGCGGGCATGTATATTCAATAATTATTCGCAGGTTTTATGCAGCTCACCTTTCTTTCAATGCCTTCTTGATCTGGTCAACTGTAACGAGCGAATCAGTGGACGACGATTGCTTCTTGACATCAATGCTACCTACACTTGGTAGGGCCACGTAGGAGATTGGCACATGAGGTTGAACCCCAAACATCCCTGGTTCAGCAGCACCATATGCATAGCCAGGGTAACTGCCGTAGTAGTCACCCCCCGCTTGTGGGGCTGGCTGGGGTGGGGGCACAAGACCTACCCCTACTTTCACCTGAGGCACAAGACAGCATGGTCATAAAACCGCTTACAATACCATCTCACCTTCTTCACAATGTTATAATGTTCATAAAAAATATGAATCTGTCACATGACTTGTTGCCTGGCAATAGTCGTGTCAAACCACAACAAAGAACGTTAAACGATGGGTTTTACAAAACAGTTGGTGGCATGCCATAAGACAGCAGTAATGCTTTATCTGCTCACATTCATGCAGACATATACGAAACACACATATGTGCACAGTCCCTACATTGTAAATGGCAAGTGACAAAACAAGATTTGGAGGAACTGTGCCAAAAATATACCAGAGCAGAGGTGTGGGTATTCTGCACAAGATGTAGGCATCTGTTTGTTTACTGGGGAGAAAATGACAGCTGTTTGCCGCAGTGGGTAAGAGAGACTGAGACACTCACCCCCTTCAGTATCTGTTGTTTCTCCCACTCACTCTCCTGGTCACTGCCTTCACTGTGACTCCCTGAAACCACACAACAGTTGTAGACCCCAAAACACAGCACGCAACAGTTGTAGCACCCCAAAACACAGCACGTAACAGTTGTAGACCCCAAAACACAGCACGTAACAGTTGTAGACCCCAAAACACAGCACGCAACAGTTGTAGCACCCCAAAACACAGCACGCAACAGTTGTAGCACCCCAAAACACAGGACGTAACAGTTGTAACACCTCAAAGCACAGCACGTAACAGTTGTAGCACCCCAAAACACAGCACGCAACAGTTGTAGCACCCCAAAACACAACACGTAACAGTTGTAGCACCCCAAAACACAGCACGTAACAGTTGTAGCACCCCAAAACACAGCACGTAACAGTTGTAGAACCCAAAACACAGCACGTAACAGTTGTAACACCCCAAAACACAGCACGTAACAGTTGTAACACCCCAAAACACAGCACGTAACAGTTGTAGCACCCCAAAACACAGCACGTAACAGTTGTAGCACCCCAAAACACAGCACGTAACAGTTGTAACACCCCAAAACACAGCACGTAACAGTTGTAACACCCCAAAACACAGCACGTAACAGTTGTAGACCCCAAAACACAGCACGTAACAGTTGTAGCACCCCAAAACACAGCACGTAACAGTTGTAACACCCCAAAACACAGTACGTAACAGTTGTAGCACCCCAAAACATTACACAACAATTGTAGACCCAACAAAACATTACACAACAATTGTAGACCCGATAAAACACAACAAACAACAATTGCAGACCAAAAAACACAGCACACAACAGTTGTACTGAAAAACACAGCACACAATAGATTTAAACCCAAAAATAAACGGCACACAACAGTTATTGATCCAAGAAACCACAGTACACACACACACCACACAAAAACTATAAACTGGTATTTTTTGGGTTTACTAGGGTGTTATCATAGCTTTAGGATAGGTAAAAACCGTTGTGGACGTATAGAAATATGGGTGGACGGGTAAAAAATGAAGGAGCAAGTCTTCCAAAACTATAGATATTGTCAGTTATGCCTAAAAGTGAGTGTAAATGGTGTCACATGTGTGTTTGTAGTCACTTTTAGATCACCAGACACATTTAAAGTTTGCAAACTGCCTTAACAGTTAACATCCATGTGTCCACCAAAACATGTGTGACTGGCAATGGCAATAATTTGGTATCTAGTAAATTTTGGACGACAAAAGTCAAGCATCAACACAGCAGAATTAGCACCTTCTTCTGCTGCCAGGATGGTGTCCTGGATGTGCCGTAGCTCCGTCTCACGACTGTTGACAGCGAAGTTGAGTCGTTCCCCATCTTCCTCCTCGTCGCTCCGGTCATTGTCCTCCTCCCTGTGGGAAATAGTTTCCAACATGTACAAAATACGACGAGACCAGAACCAACAATGTTTGTGATTCCTGCTAGCGATAGTCATAAGGCTAGTACGGGTTTTGAATTTGTAGTTGTGTATTAAGTAATTTTTCATTAAAACTTGATGAACATTTTCACATATACAAAATCAATGACTTTCACTTTAATCAAACACAAATCTAACAACTGACACTATGGCCACCATATCTAAAGCTTGGTGCATCAGACAGAACTGTCAGATTTGGTGACTAGCCTCTGAACTCACCGGATCAGTCTGGACGTGCTGGTCTCCTTCGCCTTCTCATCTACTGGTATGAACTCTTCCGTCATCTCTCTCGCCATCTGTTGTCGCTTCTTACGGATCAGGTGGATCATTGCCGCATCCGGGATCTGGCCACCTGTGGGAGAACAGGTCCTGATCAATACTGCATCTTGGATCTGACCACCGGGCACCCATAAGATCCTCATCAAGTTATAGGATGGTAATGCCAGATGAAAATGCATTTGGAAAACGCTAATCACAAACCATTGAAAGTTAGCGATATTATTTGTGCTACCTAAGCCTACCTTCACAAAGTTAGCAACAGGTGAACAGAGGGACGAAAGGAAAGTAGTATGGCATGTCTGATGGACGGACCAACCAAGACACTTCCAAATCAATCACTGTGCAGCGTGAATCTACCAGTACCACTGTATGAGGGTTCTTTTCTTCACTAACACTTATGGGAATCAATATGAACAGATCTGGCTGTCTCATCAGAATAATAATTCTATAAGCACAGGTGTATTGGCATGATAGTGTGCTGACGAACCTTCAAGGATGTTGCGGAGAGATGGAGTTACTTCGTCCTTCTCTTGGTCACTCTCCTCACTCTCCTCACACTCGGCGTCACTGCCCAGTTGCATCTCAACCACCCCTGGTCCACTATCACCCTGGCAACACAAACAAACATTAAACCATGGCTACCACCCCTGGGGCACCAGCACCATGGCACCATTGTATAGAGCTCAAACTGGGCATAACTGACATCATCTATCATTCCAAACAGGAGAAACACACACTTGATGTGACTATCGTGTTTAAAACTACTTCTCATTAGAGAGATAAGTTAACGGTGCTCAGAAAGACAAACAATTCAAATATACTATTAGATATACAAATATATATCTTTGGAAAGCCAATAAATATCTACATAACACATCTACATCATAAATTTACACTGATCATATAAAAAGTATAATTTATTATGATCTGTCCTTTGCTTCCAAATACCCAAAAACTATATCTTCCAGGTTTTTTCTATAACACCCTGAAATGCTAAGATGGGGAAACCATAAATGTTCAGAGTTACAGTAAATATGATACAACCTGGCGGCTGATTTTGGATTTTCAAATCAGTAGATAACACATTGAAAATACATATGGTACAAATCTAGACACACCCAAGTTGAATCTTACCACAGACTTCTTTTCTTCCACCTCCTCCTTCTCTCTCTGACTCGCCTTCTTCAGTTGCTTTGCAATGTGGCGACTGTGTTTGGGCTTCTTGATCTGAAACGTCTCACTGTCACCTGCACAGAAAATCCATCATTCGGCTACTATAGAAATCATGGAATCAATCAATGTTCAGAGGAATAATATCCACTTACAAATGAAAAAAAATTGACACCAGTAAGTCAGTAACAAAGGCGATCGAGTTAAATTATTGATCATATTTTGTGTGATCCAATGATGTGTATGGTACACAGAGATGGAACAGATATCACCTCAAGAGATATTGTTGATTAGGCACATATTATTACAGGCTCTAAGTTAGGACTACAAATGGAGTTTTTTTTCTTCAAAATTAACATATACCTTAAATTGAATTACAAGTGATAACTTTTATTTTCTGACAAATCTGAAATAACATCAATGATCACAACTATGAATTTTTTTGTTGGTGTCTGTTATATAGTTTAGCCGTTTGTGTCAGGAAAAAACAACAAAAGTATATTGTCACAGATGGAGGACATATTAGCTTTGGATAAACGTGTTACCTATTGTTTCTTGACACATTTTTTATTTTAAAAACATGCTACGCCATATTTTTGCTAGCCCTCATTACTCATTTACTGGGTAGGCTAATTATAACTTTGCCCGGGTCAGTGACAATCTGTTGCCTCCCGGCAGTCACACAACATCTACATGTCAAGCAAGGGCTGAACCACCAGTTATTTTAATTCGATTAAATAACGAAAACAATGCGTGTACCATCATCCTGCTCAAAACTCAGCATAGATGTCACTGATGGTACTTTAGGTAGTTGGCTCGATTTTTCTTTTTTCTTGTTCTTCGGCTTTTCGGTTCCATGATCACCAAGCCCGGGGATTGAATTGTTTTGGGCTACATTATTATTGTATGCTCTGCCATTGTTCGTATCCATTTCTTCATCTTCACCCCCTTGTGCCAATTCATTTTCGCTGTCTTTTCGTCTGGTGCGAAAATTCCTCTTAGGTTTTTTAAACATGTTTGTGAATAACAGGGTTCCAAAAACGTTTCGTCTATCTCGAAAGCAAATGGCTGTTCGTCGGAATGACCGACGGATGTTTACCCGACGGCATCTATAATTTGTAAACGCTATGCATCGGCCCCACGATATTGCAAAGAACAATATACAGGGGAAAGAAGACAGAGCAAGATCATGGTTACACCTTTTGCGGAATTGACTGGTAGACCTAGCTTCCATGAAACACGGTTATGATGTTATATAGATGGCGTCTATAGTGTTAATGAATATAACCACCACGATTGGTGTCGATTGGTCAAATATTCAGCAATCCAGCGCTTCTGCAATTTAGCCTTAGGCGGGTTACGGATCGAAGCCGGGGCGTCGATCCCGTTTTATAAAGATATTATATATATATTATATATATAATATATATATAATATATAATATATATATATATATATATATATATATATATATATATATATATATATATATATATATGTATATATATATATATATATATATATATATATATATATATTAAATTATAAATTAGCTGGGGCCGATTCTTCTCTACATGGGGGAAAAGGGGAAAATAAAGGGGGAAAAGGAAGGGAGAGAGAGAAGAAAGGAGGAAAGGAGAAAATGGAGAGAGAAAAAGAGGGAAAAAGTTACCAAGACGTCGTCTAAAAGTGCGCAAATTTGCAGAGGTGACGGCTAATTTTCGGTAGCATCCATGAGCCTGTTGAGGTCCTCCTGTATGCGCACTGCGTCTTCCTCGCCGCTGATTCTGGCATACAACAAACTGTCATCAGCAAATAGTTTGATTTGTGATCATTAAGGTATGCCAGATACAGCAGCGGCCCTAACACAGTCCCTGCGGGACGCCTGATAGGACTGGGGTCTCTGGATGTTTTGCCATTTACAAGGACTTTGGGTACGGTTTTGGAAGAATGATGCTATCCAGTTTAGCGTGTTTCCACAGACTCCGTAATATTTTAATGTGTGTAGTAGTCTTCTGTGGGGTACTTTATCAAAAGCTTTACTGAAGTCGAGGAGGATGCAATCCATTTGGTCTCCCCCCTCGAGTGTCTGTTCGAGGTCATAGATTGTTCCTATATTAGTTGTGTTTCTGTTGATCTGTGTTTTCTGAAACCATGCTGGGTGTCTGAGAGTATATTGTGGGTATCAAAATGCGTCATGATGTGGGAGCGGATTATATGTTCTAGGAGTTTGCACAAAACTGAGGTTAGGGAGATGGGTCGGTAGTTTTCTGCTTTACTTCTGTCACCCTTCTTGAATGCCGGTACTACGTCTACTTTAACCCAGTCAGATGGGGTGTTTTGCTGAAGGGAGGCCTGGAATAAGAGAGTTACAGCAGGAGACAGCTCGGCTAGCTGCTGCTTCTTTCAATATGCTGGTGGGGATTTCGTCAGGTCCTGTTGCTTTATGTGGGTTTAGTCCACCTAGGAGTTTGTAAACTCCGTTGACAGTGACATTGTTGTCTGGTATTGATGGATATGGGCTGGGTCCTAATCTGGGTAGAGGGTTATCATATTCTGTTGTGAATACTGATGAGAATTGGTCATTTAAAATATCAGCTTGGGTTTTACTGTCACAGTATGTCTGGCCATCTTTCTTCAGGGGGGATACTCCAACCTTATCATTGCGTTTGGATTTGACATAGGTCCAATTGATTTCTTAGCATTGGCCCTGCATCGGTGATTAAGTTGTTTACATATTGGTCGTGTGCTTGTTTGCAAGACCGCTGGAGTTCGCTTTTCAGACTGCGGAACCTTTCCCATTTCTGGGTTTGTTTTGCTTGCTTATACGCCCGCTGTTTTTGTTTTGCTAGTCGTTTGATGTTTGTGTTTACCCAGGGTTGGTTGTGTCTCGTTGAAGTCATCTTGCTTGGGACATGTTTATTCACTAGATATTTTAGGCCGGTTTTGGGTGACTGCCATATCTCTCCCACAGGAGAATCAGTTGAAAATGTATGTAGAATTAATGATGTTAGTCTGATGGCTTCTGTCTTTATTTCTGGTCAGTTTTGATTTTGACCAGAGAAAAACCTTCCTCCTCATAGTGTGATGGTGGCTGTGATTTCAATGAGGATTGGTGCTTGGTCACTCACTCCGACTACATCCTCTGTTCGATTTGCAAGCGATGGTCGATTTGTGAAAACTAGGTCCAGACAGTTTTTCTCTCATGTGTTTACATGCACTATTTGTTCTAGGCCTAGTTCCACTTTCATGTTCAGGATAAGGTCGTTTAGGGATTTGGGATATCTCACATTGTAGGGGGTGGGCTTGGTGGAATCATTTAGCCAGTCAATATCAGGTAAGTTAAAGTCAACACATATCCATAATGTAGCTATGGGGTATGATTGCATAAGGGTTGCAATGGTCTCTCTTACATATGTGGCCATGGCAACATCTCTGTTAGGGGGATGGTAGACACCAATTATGATTTGTGGAGGTTGGTTGCGAGGCATGTTTATTTTGCGTGCTGATATTTCACTTCCTATATGGTTTTCGTTTGCTACAGGTATGTCTTCTGCAACTATCTCGTCTTTAAGTGCGATAAGGGTTCCGCTATGACCATCGCTGATGTCTCATCTCTGTCTGTTTTAGATATTGTGTGATAGCTAGGTGGGAGAAATTCTGTGTTTGTCGTTGTACCCTAATAATAATGTCTGGGGAGATAGATTATGTGGTGAGTGCCAGGGTGTGGCGTTTTTTGAATATGGATTGGGTATTGAATACCAGTATTCTTAACGTGTTCTTTATAGGAGGTATATCTTTGGCAAGTTTTGCGCAGCTTTGGGTGATGAGGTGTGGAGAGGGCTGCCAGGTTCGTCGTGGAGTTGGTCGGGCTCGGATAAAGCGCTGTATCTATTAGCTAGTGGCACCTCTGGGTGGTAAAACAGAGTGGAATCCATGAAATGTGGTATCCCACACCTGTCGCATTGCAGTCGTCGCAAGCGACTGGTGGTTTTGTTCTGCTCCATGTGACTGCTCGTTCACATATTCCACATAGGAATTTTTGTTTCCTTTTGGGGGTGGCTTCGGTATGTTTTGGGTGGTTTGGGTTCGCTGGCGGGGTCCAGGGTTTTGCTTCACATCACCGTTTGTGAGGAGTGTATGCTTTCCGTTTGTGTTTAACCAGGGGTGTGTAGCCTGCAAGGTTGTAATATCTGCATTCAATCTAACTATGAGCCATAAGGTAACTATGACATATATCATTTTTATAGACGACGCACATTTGACGCTCAATATGGTTTGATAGCAGGTCTCTACTGTGAAGCTGCACATCAGTCATCAGACACTGGGATATACAACTAGACGCCAAGAAAGACAGCGACGACTGCTACAGACAATTGCTCGAAGTTAGACTATGTGCATAATGTTGTTGTGGTATTTAGAACGGCAACTGTTGGTTGTACATTACATATATTGCCATGTGGTACAATGTCGACATTCTATATTGCTAACTTGCATATTCAAACCAGCACGCATACGGAAGACAACACTTACCATCATTATGCATAAATGTTAGCGTCGTACTACTATGAATGTAATTATACAGATAATCCATCCCACATTAAATCAAACATTTATTTGGGGACATATTTAATATATAATGAACTTACACACTTGCTGATTTGTGTCATCTTAGGTAAACATTGCATTAATTTATTTCTTAAATAAAATAGCTAATGTTTTAACACATCTCTGTTTATTATCTTAAATTATGAGTTAGCGTATACCAATATAAGTTATAGTATCCACTATGAAATGTACTGTGTTATGTATCTGCATTAAAAAATAATGCTTTGAATACTGTCTTGTTTAATTTTCATGAAAGAGAGAGCGTCGGCGTTGTGTGCGCCATATTGTTGTCAAACTTCCACTATAGAACATAACTATTCATGAATCTGCATAGGTCATAATTAATATAATTAATAATTGTAGTTATGTTTGATGTATCATATGATATAACTTAGCATATAAATGAAGTTTTTATATAATGCTACAAGATAAATAACGTCACTGGATAAAGACATACGTGTCTTACAAGTTGACACCACAATTTCACCAGCTAAGGCTCGACATGTATATATGCAAATAAAATGGCTACCTTCATTGTAACTGAGTATTTCTACCGCACGTGGCGGAAGGGTCTACCAGTGACGCTCGCACTATGGAGGGTCACATCTGGTCTGGCGCACCCGGGCTTTGGGGCAGGTAAAACCATCCCATAGAAACACTTCCGGCGGAAGTCGGTCAGTTGTGAGGGATGAAAGTCGTGACCTTCCTTGCTAGGAAGGTTATAAGGAGCAACCGATGCGGTGGCCGAGCCTTAGTAGATACATTAGTTTTTTTATTCGGCCAAACTCACACATTGACTGTTATTTTAAAGGTATAATTAATAATATTTTCAAATGGTTTACCAGCTTTTAATTTTTTTAAATAAATTTTCTGTTGTTTTAACAACTCGGTTTCACGATAAGCTTTAGTTAATTTATTGTACAGTACAAACTGTACAATAAATATATTATTGAAAGATACAAAAATGCTTGAACTATTATCTCTTATATTATAAATGTAGCCAGTGTCTTCCACTTCCGATTCCCTCTCGGTCTGAGTTTTTTTGTTTTGATTCGGCCAAAACTCACACATTGGCTATTATTTTAAGGGTATAATTAATAATATTTTTATTATAAATATTAACTACTTCCAAGGACTGCATCGTGTTGTGTGTTCAAATGGTTTACCAGCTTTTAATTTTTTAAACATTTTCTGTTGTTTTAACAACTCAGTTTCACGATAAGCGTTAGTTAATTTATTGTACGTTTTGTTTATGGAAAAATTTATTATTGAAAGATACAAAAATGCTTGAACTATTATCTCTTATATTATAAATGTGGAATGCCGTAGTATACGACGCCTTTATTTACTAATTAATTATATCTTGTAATAAACTACGTACATAAATAAATAAACGCAACTACAATATATTAATAATATTAGATTCAATGTATGGATAAACAATTGCGATCGTTCAATGTTAATATAGCTATTAAAATGAGTCTGCGCATATTTACACATGTATTTGTTACCTAACGTTAAATTGTGTGCACACACATTGGTTCCATTTCACCAGTTCAGTTGCTTTTGTGATATCTCGGAAATGTATCGAACTGTATTCATGCAAGCTTGTATATGCATAAATGTATATATTATGCGGGAATAGCACTGCTTATTTCCTCATAGATTTCCTTGATTTCCAAATAAATTTATCCCCACAAATGACTTGAAAGTATAACACGTTGGTTGTAGAAGAGAGACAGATAACCTGTTTCTCGCTGGCTGCATCATACGATAAGCTGTTAATACTTAAGTACAACAATAATGACTTTTCTTGACGTCAACATAGAATATGTCGATGACAGCTTTTGATATATCGGTATGTATTATGTATATGTGTGTATGTGTGTGTGTGTGTGTGTGTGTGTGTGTGTGTGTGTGTGTGTGTGTGTGTGTGTGTGTGTCTGTGTGCGTGCGTGCGTGCGTGCGTGCGTGCGTGCGTGCGTGTGTGTGGTGTGTGTATGAATGTATGTATGTATCAAAATTTATGTATGTATGTTTTTGGTTATCCTTAGTCCTCTCATAATTTACCACGTTCCACCGTCTATATAGATCCAAACTATCAATATCATGGACCAAACCATGCAGTGATAACATTTCTGTTTACGAATGATTTTTTGATGTGTATATGATTATTACTGTAATAAATGTAAAAAAAATAGTGAGTAAAGCTCCGATCGAAAATGAATAGGCCAAGTTTATTTATAATACATGATTATGTAAAAGCCACAGAAAAAAAACATAACGTGGACTTCCGTAGCACAAGCTTCAGCATCTTGTGTTTTACAAGATGCTGAAGCTTGTGTTACGCAAGTCCACGTTATGTTTTTTCTGTGGCATTTTACATAATCATGTATTATAAATAAACTTGGCCTATTCTTTTTCGATCGGAGCTTAACATTTCCTCACTATTTTTGTTGGATTGATGGTTACTAGGAGAGCCATCATTCCAATCCGAATTATGATCACGCTCTAATTTAAATCGCATCGGTATAATTACCCGACGGAATAGGAATTTAGATAGAGAACTTCCTCCATATGCCACGATGCGTCTCACCGGCGACGATTTATCTTCGACGATTTGTCTTTTCCGCTGCAGGAGTATAATATACATAATAAAAAAATATTATATTATAACGACCGAACGTCGATATATATGCAAAACAATTAAATGTCACGTCGCAATCTTGGAAGTTCCTAGTGGAATCTAAGACGCTAAAACCCAGTCGCGTTGTGACGATTATTTCAGGTTATGCAATGGGCGCCAAAAATTGGGCCAGTACATCGCGCCTATGTAACCCGGGCTACAACATGTACGTTTGCGTTTGCTGTCTTTTGACTGATGTCTTCACTGCGTTATAACGGGCAATTTCGTCCCCTGCTCAAAGCGAAACATTAGAAATAAGCTTTTAAAAATTAATTTTATAAATTAGCTGTATTCCAATGACACCATTTAAATATTCTAAATGTCTACTGTGTCATAAAACTCAAATTACTTCATATAAACTGGCTAAAAGATTAGAAATAAAAATGAAAGACGGCACGCGGACAATCACGTGACCCCTTAACATACCGAGCGTAAAATCCCGGAATTTTCGCTGGTGCAATTTTATACGATTTCTTCACCGTTTGTTGGCCAAATCCTTGTGACATCCGGTGACTATAGCATGGCAATGCCATGGAGATTCCTCACGACTTTGTGGAGGAAATAGATTTTAACGAATTGCAGTTTTTGGAGGTAATAACATCTTTGCTGACAAGTTTGTTTGTAAATAAACAGTTTGTGAGTTACAATACAGGCGGGCAGACCCACTCACCCAGTGTCTGGTATTCAGCTGTCAGTGTGGACAGATACGACGACGTCGACAGTGATTGCCAGTCACACCATCATCCTCATCTTCTTCAGCAGGATGTTCTTTAACTAACACTATGTGATATGCAAGTGTAGCTATATGCTAGGGAGGGGGGGGGGGACACCTACTGTTTAGCAAGACGCACCATTGCTGTGCATGGTTTTATGCCATGCCCATGGCATAGCCATAGGGAAGCTATGTGACAAAAAACGTTAACCCTTCCCAACTTAATTGGTATCATCGAAAAGGGTTTGAACATACCTTTCAAATAGAACCACTATCACCTTTAGGTGACAAGTATTAAACAAGTTATGGTTTTCTATATCTCAGAAATTAGGCTCGTTTTTTGGCCTTTGTCTTAATGGAAAACAGTTAGCAGATCTGATGTAACTTGTGACCCGTTCCTGAGTTTTCTGGTGGTTTCATGCTATAACTTTCTTAATTCTTGTTCGATTTTCAAAATGTTTATACCGTTGGAAAGCCTAGGAAATTAGAAATAAGAATAAGCCATTTTAAATGTAATTCATCTATGATTATATCGTGTTTGCAGCAGACTTCTCATTTTCTAAGTAGGGGAAAAGAATGTGTCCTTTCTTAAGATGTCCCTCCGGTACCAGACTAAAGTTATCAATCAGATATTGACGGGCAACTCCAGGCTTGGATGATGACACAACATGTTTTTTATGTTTCTTCTTCATGAATTTCTGGAGATAACCAAAATATTTTATACCATGAATAATCTATAACTAATTATAACCGAATGTAAATTAGATGTCATCATATTATAGTACTTATTGTATTACTGTACATAATTAATGTTCATGTAAGGCAGCCAATATGGATCCTCAACCTATGGTCTGGGGAAAAGAAATATTTAAAACTAAAACTGAAAAAAACCGGACAGTGTTCCTGTCCTGATTCTGAAATATATTGACAAAAATGCCTAGTACAATGGACAAACTGAAGAGTATGGCAAAATCAACACTAGCATGTGGTGTCACTATTTGTAAACAACGCTATTGCCGAATCACATTGATGGAATGTGGTAACGTGACCTCCACTCATCAAACCAGCCTCCAATTTAGAGTAGAATTCATGCATCAAAATCATCAATCATCGGTGTATCCAAACTATAATTATCACTTACCTTAGTAAATATCAATTATCAGGACTTTAACACTATCGATAATCCCCTGTATTTTGTAGCAAAGTGAAAAATAACAGTATAAAGTTATTTACACCAAACAATCCGTTTACATGGGGCCTTTCCAGAGCCTATGTGTACTTTTGTGCGCGAAAAAACATAATGAGAGCATGGATAAATTTCCTTCAAATTCAGCACACATCGTAAATAGACTGAAAAAAAATATATTATAGGTTTCACAAATAATTTTGCATACATTCAATGTGATCATTGATGGTTTTATTCAACTTTCTTGGTAAAAATTGGCAACAATTTCCGCATGCAAAATTCACAAACTTATCGGTTGCCAATTCACAAAATAAAACTGCGTGACTGCAGAGGAAGATGTGAACTAGCTCATCAAAACAAACGCACATAGCCTTCTTAGAAAACAAAGCAACACAACTCTGCTCAAGGTACGGTATTTTGACCAATCTCAGCCAGTGGTGGTAGTCATATCAGGCACGCGATCCGCAGATCGAGGCCGCGGTGATAAGCCAGTTGACCAGGTATTCACACATAGCTACATAGGGGGTAATCGGGCATAGGCTATGGCTCGCTATATAGTTTTATAGACTATGTTCTAATATATGACATGGTTGAAATGCAGTCTAATTGTTATTGAACAATGCCAACCCAATGGCAGTGCCAACGTGGAGAGAGATGACACTTCATGCCTGTGGACTCGGGAGTCCCCCGGGGATCAGTCGTTGGCCCGTGTCTCTTCCTTCTTCAATGACCTACCCGTAGACATTGAATAAAAAATCTAACTGTTTGCTGATGACACCCTGTGCAGTAGCACCAATAAACACAAAGAGGACCAGAAAAAAGCTGCAAAAAGATCTTGATTCCCTCACCACATGGGAGAAACAGTGGTCCATGAGCTTCCATCCACAGAAATGAGTGCCAAAGAAAGAAAGAAAAAATTGTACCCTCATACCACCTACACGGACACAACCTGTAAAACGTCAGCACAGCACAGGGGACTGATTTTGCGGCGGATGACTTGAAAGATAATATTTGAATGATATTTGTTTATATAACTGCAAATTATCGAATCGAATAGTGGGAAAAAGTTCGAATATTTGAAATTTCGAATATGAATTGAACATTCGTCCTATTCTTATAGCACATGTCATCTAGGACGTGATTTGGGATATAATATCCATATGCCTTTTATATCATTATATACATGTTGACATCAATTTAGTTTTATATATTGGCATCTGTGTTAGGGTACATAATCACATATTCAGTTGTGTGTCTGTCACAGGTTGTTGGTCGAGGGGCATTTGGTGTTGTCAGTCGAGCGACGTGGCGTGGCTATGATGTTGCCGTCAAACAGATTGAGACCGAGTCAGAGAGGAAGGCGTTCATTACGGAACTGAAGCAGCTGTCCAGGGTCTCGCACCAGGCCATTGTGAAGCTGCATGGAGCCTGCACGCAGTCGCCATCACCAGTGAGTGTTCTACTGTTCAGCAATCTTTGATGGATTCACTACGCGTGATATTTTGCCAACCAAACAGATCTGACAAACTAAATTGGTCACCGCAAATGTGAGTCAGACATTCGACTGTTTTGTCTGTGAAATTCTGGCACAAATTGGCGTTCTGCTTTTCTCTGCAACAAAAACAAAGTGCAAGGTTATTAAAAACCTGATCTCTGTCTCTGTCTCTCCCTCCTCCTCCCTCCTCCCCTCCTCCCCTCTCCTCCCCTCCCTCTCCCTCCTCCCTCCTCCCCTCCTCCCCTCCTCCCCTCCTCCCCTCCTCCATTTGACTTCACTGGTTTTGTTTTGTAGGTTTGTCTGGTGATGGAATATGCAGAGGGTGGTTCTCTTTACAATGGTATGTGTCATTGCACATCGTGAAACAATACATTACAACACGGTACATTACAGTACAAAATAGTACAAGATAACATGTCATAATCTGATTACTCATATGCGATTTCTGATATCAGCATATTTTTGTGCTGTCAGCATGTCAGTGTGACAACGATGAGACACTGACTGACAGTAACATTTACAAATCTATGTAAATCACCAAGTATCAAATCTGGTCATATAAATGTGGTCATATAAATGTCACTTTGTTTTGAATTTTTGATTGACATGGCATGAAATGGCATGGTATTATTCTTGTGTGCCAAAGCATAGTGTTATGGATGGCCATGATGCTGTTTAATTATTATATTACTAATTTATGGTAAAATTCCTCTAGTATTGTCACCTGGTTATTAATACTGAAATTAACCACCACCTAGTGTTGAGTCAGTCAACAGGTGTCGCTGTGGTGGGGAGTAGGGTGGGAATTGTGGGAAACTGGGAATGGCCATTAAGACGGAGAGTCATGATTTATATGAGTACTGTGTAGTGAAAGAGCAATGTCGTTTTTTATTCAACATCAACAAATGTTGTATGACATCTTACGTCAGTATGATACACAATAATGTAGACCTGACATGTAATGTAATCATGGCATATTGTAATGCTGGCATGATGTTGTAATGTTGACCAGCAATATTGTAATGTCAGCATGACATGTCATGACATCAGCATGACAGGTTGTAATGTCAGCGTGGCATGTTGTCAGTATTACACGGCTCGGACGTACCCAGTTACACGACGGCACACGCCTTGAGCTGGTGTCTTCAGGTCGCAACCGGAGTCGAGTATCTGCACGGAATGCGGCCGAAAGCTCTCATACACAGGGACCTGAAACCTCCAAAGTGAGCAGTTCACAGTTGTTGCTGAGTTAGATTTTGTAGTGTGTCCACTCACTAAGTGCATTACTGTGTTATCAACATTAACAAAGTTAACAGATATAAGCTCCAGACATCCTTGCACGTCAGGGGTTCGTGTTATGCTATTACCCCTGGCCAATAGTCTCCATAAAACTGAGGAGTGAGTGGAGTTGAACCATAAAATTATAGCAGTTGACTTTGCCAGTCGCTACTGCATCAGCTGTGGGAACAGCACAAATATCCGCCTAAATTTGAACACGGATACACGGCGGGTGGGATCTCAATATAATGACCCATTCACATCCGAAACATTGCATGCAACACAAGCAGCGTGTGGCTGAAATCACCCCAAATTATATCATATGACCAGAGGTCAACCACACCCCTTGTGGGTGATTTCATTGGCTGAGAGGATTTAAAAGAGGATTTTTTAAAGGGATGTGCTGGTACTGACGTAATCAGCTGCAGTGACCTCCAACGCACGAGGATGGTTCCAAAGTCTGAGCATTGATTCTTTACAGTTTACAGATACTGTGGGTGGCACACGTCTCATATGGCGTGTGCATGATACCTTCATTCTACCCTGTCAGCCGCCCACCACTCAAACACATCATTGCTCTTTTTCCATCATCCCATGTCACAACTCTTTTAATCTTCTAATTTATATCCTCATTACTGGTGTCCGATTCAACTCTGTGTGGCTGTCATTATGGCAAATAAACGTCCATTGACTAGTCTTGATGATGTCTATTATCGTGCTAACTTCTACCTGTCCATACAGTTTTTGATGTGAGCACAGTTTAGAAGGTGTATTAATACAAATATGTGACTGATCTGTTCATGCCAACATATATGGATATTATGTTCACAAATGTTTAGTTTTGACACTGGTTACTCGGTGTATGTTGTGTTTGGGAGATAAATGGACATGTTTTGTATTGGTCACTTTGGATACTGTCTCTGTTGTAGCCTGCTGCTTATCAACGGTGGCACAGAACTAAAGATCTGTGACTTTGGCACCGCGTGTGAACCTGCCACGCACATGACTAACAACAAGGGCAGTGCAGCCTGGATGGCACCAGAGGTCTTCGAAGGTTTGGCTTTCTTCATGTCTCCACACATGTCACTTTTGCACAGCAGGTGACAAATAGCAAAGTCTGACAACCAAAAATGTAAACGTGTATTCTTCTTTGAATTGTTGGCCCAAACATTTGTCTTTGCAACAGACATACAGAGATGGGAGACGAGTATCGCTCTAATGATGCAGTATGTCAGAAGTCACACACATAATTTGAATCTGCCCGTCACGTTCTATGCTAGTGTCATATGGTAAAATACACCATATCAAGTGGACAGTTAACAAGGACATTATTAACATTATCATAGATGGGACAAATTTTGAGTTGTAAAAATAACTGATAATATTTCATACTTTCTGTCAGTCATACATTTGAGCAAATACAGTCAAATTGCATTGTTTATTAAAGAACGGTGCTGTGTTGTTTATATATCGTTTGTGTCTCATTATGTGGCATGTGTTGTAATTTAGAGTTGGTTTGTTGCAGGTTCCAACTACAGTGAGAAGTGTGACATCTTCAGTTGGGGAATTATACTCTGGGAGGTTTTGACCCGCAGGAAACCTTTTGACGAAATTGGTGGCCCGGCTTTCAGGATCATGTGGGCTGTACACAATGGTATGTTGGTGACTTGGTGTATGCGTTGTACTTGTGGAAGAGCGTGAGCTTTGGACTCTCGACTAAGAGTACCTGGGTTTGAATCCAGTGGTGCTGGGTCAAAGCCTTTTAGTCCTTTGGGCCTAAGATACCTACTCCGTGTCCACTGGCTGCTATTAGCTTCCTTATCTCAGAATCTGTAGAGGATCTATGTTTATAATTTGGCATAGACATGTTTTAGGGCACTGCTACTATGCATGAGAAATGTTCATTTGATTGGATCGTTCTGAAGGCCCAAAACAGGTAAAAGAAACTTTTCAAAACTCTTTGTAACTTTCTCTCAAATTTTACATGGGTGGTACATAATAAATGCTTTTTTCATTGAATGTTAAGGGCACCTGAATGCCTCCCAAAAATAGACATGTCAACATTTTGCCTGTGTCTACCTGGACAGGTGGGGGAACAATACGTGTGTAGTTGAGACTGCCTCACTTGACCCACACTCTGAGGGCTAGATAGCCTGCCAGGAACCATCGATAATTGGGTACTGGTGACTGACCACTGTCACACACTGAAGGCTGGCACGTGAACCTTCTATAAAATAGTGAAGGAAACTTTGTGAGTGCTATAATAGCAAGCCACTAATATAATGTAATCTATTTATAGAGTATAATAGAATGATTCCTTCTATGACAGGCACAAGACCACCGCTGATCAAAGGCTGTCCCCCACCACTTGAAGTTCTCATGACAAAGTGAGTATGATCAAACATTTATGTTTGACACAGATTTGTGATTTGTGGACAGACAGAAATAGTTGAGACTATGGTCACAGCTTAAACCCGTGACCTGAGTGACATGAGTGACATGAGTGACATGAGTGACACGAGTGACACGAGTGACCTGTCATACTTTTCTAGATGTAGCAAATCACGATCATCTCTAGAAGAACATGATGAATCTTGATAAAAAGTGTACCTCACCAATGATAATATGGCGTCATCTATGTGTGATTGAATTAGGTGATATGCATCCTAGGCGACCTTAGCCATGAGCAAGGAAAATAATATAAAATGCATTATACGACAAAACACAGTACTTTGATTTGTTTGGTATTAGTACTATTTACACCCCATAAAAATGTCTGTTGCCTCAATAGTCCTGACTGCACTTTATAATTTGATTGCCTGTTTACAGGTAATTATTTTATCTATTTATATAAGATTTCTATTGTTAAAGGCCATATTCTGTCCAAAGAAATTCAGGAAGTCGAGTTGTAATCTGTTCTTCAGTTGAAATGGCTGCAGTGTTAGTGAATAATGATGTTGGCTCTCACTTTCTCAGATGCTGGTCGTCAAACTCGATGGAGAGACCATCTATGAGTGAGGTGGTCCGAATAATGACACACTTGGCCAGTGTAAGTGTAGACACGCTTTCTTACACTGACGACACAATCAGACATGGTGTCAAATACACTTGTATTTGTATTTGAAAGTTTTTCAATACTTTTTTAAAAGTATTTGACATTTAGGAATTGAAAGTATTTGTATTTAAATACTTTCCTAAAGTATTTGATATTTCAAATACTTTTCAAATACTTTTTCAATCGTTCCTCCACTATGTTCATGAAAGTTACTGCTAAGCTAAATTAGCCAATGTGATATCAGTGACAGACATTACACAGATTAGCACTTATGGACACCAGCTTGCCAATTCCCTTTGTGTGATAGAGGAAGAAGCCTGGCTTGGCTTGGCAAGCCCTTTGTTCAAGCCAGGTATCCCCAATTAAATAAGCCTCAGTGGACTTTGTTCAAACATCACCAAACCCAGTGTGCAGGGCAGCCTGACTGATACAGATGCTAAAGGGAGAACCCAATTCAACTCGTATCTTGTTAAGTGATCTCAGTGAATGAATGGAAAGCTTGGCTGTGGGTTCTGCCCACATTACCATGATTGTGTGAAAAGGGTGTGGAGGAATGATTAAAGGGACCATTGCATTTTTTGGCTTTTAAATATGGATCGGGATGTAGTTAACATGTATCTTTTAATGTTCTATAGTTTTTCCCTGGCGCGGAGAAACCACTTGAGTATCCAGTACAGGAGATTTCTGAAGGTAAATTACATGTGAATGCAGTATTCTACACATTGCTCATCAGCTAACCATTTATAGAATCAATGCAAACAATAAATGCACTGAAGTTTGAAAACAATAACATAAATTGCTCAAATAATTTTAACAAAATGGTTTAATGGTTTTTACCTTAAGAAGTGATACTAGTTGGCTCTGTTCATTCATATTTTGTTTTATTTAAATTTGTAAGACAGTGTTTGATAGATGGTTCCGTCTGATAACCGGCATATTTACATAATTTCATCCTCTTTTATCTTCACAGTTAAATCGCGCCTTAAAATACATTACTTTAAACTCGATTTTAATGTTTAGTCATCAAACTTTTATACCTTAGTTGTTACGTGTATTTATTATTTGAATTTTTTATTGGAACTAATAATGTATTATTGTGGTCACATGCTATTTATTAGTTAACTAATGCATGACTATATAGTTGTTTATATGTATACTTATTTTTGTACAGCATTGATACATAACATAATTTACATCAGTGTCACTTTTAATTAACTTTTAGTCCCTCCAGTTCAGCTGTACAACAATACACAACTTCCACAAATGTATTTACTTATATATTTTACTTGTATTACTATTATTTTATATCAAAATTAAACATTTTGAACAGACGTCTACTTCAGATTTTAGTGTATAAATAAAGTTATTATTATTAAAAAAATTAATATTACTCGATAAAGTTACTTCATTTACTTGAAGTTGTTTGCGGATGACATACTGTGTGTGTAATGACATACTGTGTGTGTAATGACATACTGTGTGTGTAATGACATACTGTGTGTGTAATGACATACTGTGTGTGTAATGACATACTGTGTGTGTAATGACATACTGTGTGTG
>JAODUO010000106.1:90000-102500 GCA_025642075.2 Ridgeia piscesae | reverse complement strand
AATTGGAGACAGTTATTTCGAGTTAAAAAAGCAGTCGTGGGCTTGTCTATTGAAATGTCCCTACTTCCCGGATATGTTGTAGTGAAACTTTGAAAGTTTTATGTAAGTGTTGTGTGCAATAGTAGTTGGCTTTTGTATGTTTTTTAAAATGTAAAATGTATTGTTGCATCTTTGTACAAACCCCGGCTCATGCTGTTTCATTCATAGTTTGCTTATTTAGTGTAGACCTGTACATAAACTGTCTGTCGCAGGTGTCAGCTGTGTTGCCCATTGCGCTTACCACTCCCTCACAGGCTTGCTGTAAATATGCTTAATCACCAGGGTGAGCCACTAGTTGTATCAGATTTTTCAACAGGTTTCTGGCCATTGTGTAACTGATACTTCAAATTTCCAAAAAACTCCTGTTCAATTTATAACCAAGAAAAAGAAGAATGAAATAGAGTGGTTTAAATGTGACACTTTAGAAGGATAGTTAAATCTACACATTTAGCCATGTGGTCGATCCATGTGACACAGCTGTTCAATAGATGTTTATATTTGGTCATAAACAAATCAAGCTTTGAACTTAGATATCGCAATATGTATCGGGTAGTGCATGCAAGAGTGCTAGGCTACTAGCATTTACACATGCATGCATGTTGAATGCTTGAACGCATGACTTGCTTGTACAGTACCACAGCTGCCAGTTGAACTGATTCAGAAAACCTCTGCTTACAAACAGTGAGTGTCTAAAACCATCTTCACTCTACAGTTCATGGGCACCGCCGAAGTGGTTCCTATGGCAACTCACCTGTCAGCACTGCGGCAACGTATTCCTCACCAGATGGAGCCACGGTGCACACAGGAAGTGTCACGCACTCGCGCACCTTCCCCGCCAGTCTCAACTCTGCTACGGGACAGAGTCCGTTCCGCAGTATGTCATGGACATCAGGTGGAGCCACTGTAGCTCAAGGCCCTGTGAAGATCCAAGGTAAATTATCCTTCCTTTCCCATCAGGTAAAACCACATCTGTTGCCATCTGTCGATGTTTTGCGCAAGTCTACAAACCTTTGATTCTCGTGATAGTCTACTTTTTGTTTCAAGATAACACTTTTGAGTGTTTAATTTGAGGTGATTTGTCGAGTATTTTGTCACTAATATTGGTCGCAAGTCACAACTAATTTGCTGTTGCTTTTGAAAACAGATTTCACCTATTGTATTGTAGTGGTTCAAGTGTTTTGTTGTCTGGTCAATGACATAAGGAGGCAGTTTCCTTGGCAACTGATATATTCAGTAGTCACTGGCAGTCAATATGGTGATTCTAGTTATTTCCTGCATTCAGCAATATTTTATTAACTGATTAATATGTATGTAGCATAGTTGCAACGTTATGATCTTATGTGGTCTCGTTCAATGTCTTTTTCAGAACATTTACATCAAGCTGACCTTTCTATGCTGGCAATGAAGGTGGTCATTGCCAGGGTACTTGACTTCCTCTTGGTTTTGTTACATCCCAAATTGTGATAAGATCGACATTTAATATCTACACTATCATCTCTGAGTCATGAGGGATACACAGTGCCTAAAGTTGAGAGCCAACCTTTTGCACCAAATATACCATGCCTGCCCATTGTGGATATTGAACCAAGGGCACTGGCATGCCATGGGATTGTGCTAATGGCTACTGGTACAACATCAACTTCACAAGGGTGTATGGCCTTTGCCAACAATATTAATAGTGCTATACATGTATAGGTGAAGTACATCACTGCAGGTAGTTGTCAGTTTAACAGCCTTGCCTTAGGTTTTATGTCTTTGGGCCTCACTCTGCCTGCGTCGTCCACCATCAGCTCTCATATCTCAGAAGCCATTGAAGATCTGTTTTCAGATTTTACACAGATGTTTCTTAGACTGCTGTCACTAAGCATACACAGTTTAAATTTGATTGATTCATTGTAAGATCCTCTACCTTGATTTATTATTAAGTAGTTATTTACTTGACTTTTTTGTTTCTTGTGTTGTGTGTTTTGAAATAATTGGATTGATTGATAAAGAACATTTCCCGGAGCCACAATTTCACCAAAACACATACTGGAATGTCCGAACATGCCATGTTCCATTTTGTTGTGACTTGTCGCAGTTTTGATGGAAATATGTCATGTGATCGATAGGTTAGTAGCAGGGCATTGAGAGAGAACCTATTGTGACACTTTGTTGTTTGCAGGACCACCGGTCAGTATGACGGCCGCAGCGGTCAACTTTAACAGTGCCCACCACATGGACTATATAGCAATGGACCATCAGCTGCAGGTCAGGCACAGGAGGAAATTAGCAATAATAGTTCCAGTTATTCCAGACAGGCAGTCTATATGTCCGTATACATTTGTTAGCTAAATATGAATAAAGGATACATTTAAATTTATACAGGACTGAGACAGGTTGATTCTACATATTTTATATGCTATACACGTTTCTTAGTCAATTTTAGTTAAAATAAGATTAATATAAGTATGGATTCTCTGTTTTAAATTACTTATGATGACGTTTTGTTTATGTTCACCTTGTGATTATTAATTCATGTACGTATTGGGGTAAAATAATAAATATCTTGTTCTTGTTCTGAGATAAGATACATTGCCTACAGTGTACAGTCATGGTGTACCTATGGTAGTAGGTGTGTCTGTGTGTGCGTGTAGCACATTGCCTACAGTGTACAGTCATGGTGCACCTATGGTAGTAGGTGTGTCTGTGCGTGCATGTAGCACATTGCCTACAGTGTACAGTCATGGTGTACCTATGGTAGTAGGTGTGTCTGTGTGTGCGTGTAGCACATTGCCTACAGTGTACAGTCATGGTGCACCTATGGTAGTAGGTGTGTCTGTGTGTGCGTGTAGCACATTGCCTACAGTGTACAGTCATGGTGCACCTATGGTAGTAGGTGTGTCTGTGCGTGCGTGTAGCACATTGCCTACAGTGTACAGTCATGATGCACCTATGGTGTAGGTGTGTCTGTGCTGGTGTAGCACATTGCCTACAGTGTACAGTCATGGTGACTATGGTAGTAGGAATGTGTCTGTGCGTGCATGTAGCAGCATTGCTACGTAGTACACATGTGCCTACCTATTGTTGTAGCATGGCAGTGTCAGTCTGACGGCTGAGCGTGCTAGCACATTGCCTACACAGTGTACAGTATAGATGACCTATGGTAGTAGGTGTGATTTGCTTGCGTGTAGCACATTGTCCGTATCATTTGTATGAGTATGTGCATCCTAAATGTAGTAGGTGATGTCGTCTGCATGTCACATTTTTGCTACAGTGTCAGTCATGGATGTACTATGGTAATTGTAGGTGTGTCTGTGCTGTGTAGCAATTGCCTAAGTGACAGTCATGGTCACCTATGGTAGTAGGTAGTGTCTGTGCGGCGTTAGCTTTAACATTGCCTACAGTGTACAGTCATGGTGGCACCATATGGTAGTAGGTGTGTCATGTGATCTGCTGTATGCACATTGCCTACATGTACAGTCATAGTGTACCTATGGTAGTAGGTGTGTCTGTGTGTGCGATGTAGCACATTGCCTACAGTGTACAGTCATGGTGCACCTATGGTAGTAGGTGTGTCTGTGCGTGCGTGTGCATGTAGCACATTGCCTACAGTGTACAGTCATGGTGTACCTATGGTAGTAGGTGTGTCTGTGTGTGCGTGTAGCACATTGCCTACAGTGTACAGTCATGGTGTACCTATGGTAGTAGGTGTGTCTGTGCGTGCATGTAGCACATTGCCTACAGTGTACAGTCATGGTGCACCTATGGTAGTAGGTGTGTCTGTGCTGTGCGTGTAGCACATTGCCTACAGTGTACAGTCATGGTGTACCTATGGTAGTAGGTGTGTCTGTGCGTGCGTGTAGCACATTGCCTACAGTGTACAGTCATGGTGCACCTATGGTAGTAGGTGTGTCTGTGCGTGCGTGTGTGCATGTAGCACATTGCCTACAGTGTACAGTCATGGTGCACCTATGGTAGTAGGTGTGTCTGTGCGTGCGTGTAGCACATTGCCTACAGTGTACAGTCATGTGACCTATGTAGTAGGTGTGTCAGGTGCTGTAGCACATTGCCACAGTGTACAGTCATAGGTACCTATGGTAGTAGGTGTGTCTGTGCTGGCATGTAGCACATTGCCTACAGTGTACAGTCATGGTGTACCTATGGTAGTAGGTGTGTCTGTGTGTGCGTGTAGCACATTGCCTACAGTGTACAGTCATAGTGTACCTATGGTAGTAGGTGTGTCTGTGGTGCGTGTAGCACATTGCCTACAGTGTACAGTCATGGTACCTATGGTAGTAGGTGTGTCTGTGCGTGCTGTAGCAATTGCCTACAGTGTACAGTCATGGTGCACCTATGGTAGTAGGTGTGTCTGTGTGCTGTAGCACATTGCCTACAGTGTACAGTCATGGTGACCTATGGTAGTAGGTGTGTCTGTGGTGCATGTAGCACATTGCCTACAGTGTACAGTCATAGTGTACCTATGGTAGTAGGTGTGTCTGTGTGTGCGTGTAGCACATTGCCTACAGTGTACAGTCATGGTGTACCTATGGTAGTAGGTGTGTCTGTGCGTGCGTGTAGCACATTGCCTACAGTGTACAGTCATGGTGACCTATGGTAGTAGGTGTGTCTGTGCGTGCTGTAGCACATTGCCTACAGTGTACAGTCATGGTGACCTATGGTAGTAGGTGTGTCTGTGCGTGCTGTGCACATTGCCTACAGTGTACAGTCATGGTGTACCTATGGTAGTAGGTGTGTCTGTGGTGCTGTAGCACATTGCCTACAGTGTACAGTCATGGTGACCTATGGTAGTAGGTGTGTCTGTGCGTGCGTGTAGCACATTGCCTACAGTGTACAGTCATGGTGCACCTATGGTAGTAGGTGTGTCTGTGGTGCTGTAGCACATTGCCTACAGTGTACAGTCATGGTGACCTATGGTAGTAGGTGTGTCTGTGCGTGCATGTAGCACATTGCCTACAGTGTACAGTCATGGTGCACCTATGGTAGTAGGTGTGTCTGTGGTGCGTGTAGCACATTGCCTACAGTGTACAGTCATGGTGCACCTATGGTAGTAGGTGTGTCTGTGCGTGCGTGTAGCACATTGCCTACAGTGTACAGTCATGGTGCACCTATGGTAGTAGGTGTGCTGTGGTGCGTGTAGCACATTGCCTACAGTGTACAGTCATGGTGACCTATGGTAGTAGGTGTGTCTGTGTGTGCGTGTAGCACATTGCCTACAGTGTACAGTCATGGTGCACCTATGGTAGTAGGTGTGTCTGTGCGTGCGTGTAGCACATTGCCTACAGTGTACAGTCATGGTGCACCTATGGTAGTAGGTGTGTCTGTGCGTGCGTGTAGCACATTGCCTACAGTGTACAGTCATGGTGACCTATGGTAGTAGGTGTGTCTGTGCGTGGTAGCACATTGCCTACAGTGTCAGTCATGGTGACCTATGGTAGTAGGTGTGTCTGTGGTGCTGTAGCACATTGCCTACAGTGTACAGTCATGGTGTACCTATGGTAGTAGGTGTGTCTGTGCGTGCGTGTAGCACATTGCCTACAGTGTACAGTCATGGTGCACCTATGGTAGTAGGTGTGTCTGTGCGTGCGTGTAGCACATTGCCTACAGTGTACAGTCATGGTGTACCTATGGTAGTAGGTGTGTCTGTGCGTGCGTGTAGCACATTGCCTACAGTGTACAGTCATGGTGCACCTATGGTAGTAGGTGTGTCTGTGCGTGCGTGTAGCACATTGCCTACAGTGTACAGTCATGGTGCACCTATGGTAGTAGGTGTGTCTGTGGTGCGTGTAGCACATTGCCTACAGTGTACAGTCATGGTGACCTATGGTAGTAGGTGTGTCTGTGCGTGCGTGTAGCACATTGCCTACAGTGTACAGTCATGGTGCACCTATGGTAGTAGGTGTGTCTGTGGTGCGTGTAGCACATTGCCTACAGTGTACAGTCATGGTGCACCTATGGTAGTAGGTGTGTCTGTGCGTGCGTGTAGCACATTGCCTACAGTGTACAGTCATGGTGTACCTATGGTAGTAGGTGTGTCTGTGCGTGCGTGTAGCACATTGCCTACAGTGTACAGTCATGGTGTACCTATGGTAGTAGGTGTGTCTGTGGTGCGTGTAGCACATTGCCTACAGTGTACAGTCATGGTGCACCTATGGTAGTAGGTGTGTCTGTGTGTGCGTGTAGCACATTGCCTACAGTGTACAGTCATGGTGCACCTATGGTAGTAGGTGTGTCTGTGCGTGCGTGTAGCACATTGCCTACAGTGTACAGTCATGGTGCACCTATGGTAGTAGGTGTGTCTGTGGTGCGTGTAGCACATTGCCTACAGTGTACAGTCATGGTGCACCTATGGTAGTAGGTGTGTCTGTGCGTGCGTGTAGCACATTGCCTACAGTGTACAGTCATGGTGCACCTATGGTAGTAGGTGTGTCTGTGCGTGCGTGTAGCACATTGCCTACAGTGTACAGTCATGGTGCACCTATGGTAGTAGGTGTGTCTGTGTGTGCGTGTAGCACATTGCCTACAGTGTACAGTCATGGTGCACCTATGGTAGTAGGTGTGTCTGTGGTGCGTGTAGCACATTGCCTACAGTGTACAGTCATGGTGCACCTATGGTAGTAGGTGTGTCTGTGGTGCGTGTAGCACATTGCCTACAGTGTACAGTCATGGTGACCTATGGTAGTAGGTGTGTCTGTGCGTGCTGTAGCACATTGCCTACAGTGTACAGTCATGGTGACCTATGGTAGTAGGTGTGTCTGTGGTGCGTGTAGCACATTGCCTACAGTGTACAGTCATGGTGACCTATGGTAGTAGGTGTGTCTGTGGTGCTGTAGCACATTGCCTACAGTGTACAGTCATGGTGACCTATGGTAGTAGGTGTGTCTGTGGTGCGTGTAGCACATTGCCTACAGTGTACAGTCATGGTGCCCTATGGTAGTAGGTGTGTCTGTGGTGCTGTAGCACATTGCCTACAGTGTACAGTCATGGTGACCTATGGTAGTAGGTGTGTCTGTGGTGCGTGTAGCACATTGCCTACAGTGTACAGTCATGGTGACCTATGGTAGTAGGTGTGTCTGTGGTGCGTGTAGCACATTGCCTACAGTGTACAGTCATGGTGCACCTATGGTAGTAGGTGTGTCTGTGCGTGCTGTAGCACATTGCCTACAGTGTACAGTCATGGTGACCTATGGTAGTAGGTGTGTCTGTGGTGCTGTAGCACATTGCCTACAGTGTACAGTCATGGTGCACCTATGGTAGTAGGTGTGTCTGTGCGTGCTGTAGCACATTGCCTACAGTGTACAGTCATGGTGACCTATGGTAGTAGGTGTGTCTGTGCGTGCGTGTAGCACATTGCCTACAGTGTACAGTCATGGTGACCTATGGTAGTAGGTGTGTCTGTGCGTGCGTGTGCACATTGCCTACAGTGTACAGTCATGGTGACCTATGGTAGTAGGTTTTGTCTGTGCGGGGCGGTAGGCCCTACATTGTACAGTGTACAGTCATGGTGCACCTATGGTAGTAGGTGTGTCTGTGCGTGCGTGTAGCACATTGCCTACAGTGTACAGTCATGGTGACCTATGGTAGTAGGTGTTCTGTGGTGCTGTAGCACATTGCCTACAGTGTACAGTCATGGTGACCTATGGTAGTAGGTGTGTCTGTGGTGCTGTAGCACATTGCCTACAGTGTACAGTCATGGTGCACCTATGGTAGTAGGTGTGTCTGTGTGTGCGTGTAGCACATTGCCTACAGTGTACAGTCATGGTGCACCTATGGTAGTAGGTGTGTCTGTGCGTGCGTGTAGCACATTGCCTACAGTGTACAGTCATGGTGTACCTATGGTAGTAGGTGTGTCTGTGGTGCATGTAGCACATTGCCTACAGTGTACAGTCATGGTGCACCTATGGTAGTAGGTGTGTCTGTGCGTGCGTGTGTGCGTGTAGCACATTGCCTACAGTGTACAGTCATGGTGCACCTATGGTAGTAGGTGTGTCTGTGCGTGCGTGTGTGCGTGTAGCACATTGCCTACAGTGTACAGTCATGGTGCACCTATGGTAGTAGGTGTGTCTGTGCGTGCGTTTGTGCATGTAGCACATTGCCTACAGTGTACAGTCATGGTGCACCTATGGTAGTAGGTGTGTCTGTGCGTGCGTGTGTGCGTGTAGCACATTGCCTACAGTGCAACACATGCATGCCACGATCTACAGCCAAGTACTCATACATTGAGGCAATGAATGGTCATGAACCAAATTTCCATGTTTCAAAACAATCCCAGTTAGAATATTTTAAACAAAGATGTACATATGCACTTTTAGTCATTCATAATAACACACAAAGTAAAATTAATCGTTACTGCTGTACCAAACATAGTAAATTTGTTGGTGTCTGTTTCAGCCTCTGGCACCATGCACGACCTGTCCTGAATCGATGGCCATATACGAAGAACACTGCAAGGTATTATGGGAGTTATTTTCATCAGTTACAATGATCACCTTGCAGCTGAATGGACGGGACATTTTATCAAAATGCAATAACACAATGCCTCACTGATATTTATGTGATTAGTATGTGTAAAATCATAATTTTTATTCTAACAGTATGCCATGAACAGTACGCTACCTCAGAGTTTTGTTGGCTGGCTGAATCATTACTGATCTCTGAAATGAGTTCCGTGTATCTACACGGAGCACATTTTTTACAATGCTGACATCTGCTACCCTGTGCTAATTTATTTATCTTGAGTTTTGTTTAATGTGTCGGAGGTGAAGATTTTGTTAAAATTCTCTCTAAGAGATATGCAGTTTACAGCGTAATGCACAGAAAGAAACCACAAATATTACACATGGCTTGATTTGTTCCAGCTGGCGCAAGAGTACCTCCGCATTCAGACAGAGATCTCACTGCTGAAGCAAAGGAAGTGAGTACGCCAGTCATACAAGTCGTTGGTATTAAACCTTCTTGGTCCAGTCTATAATAATAGTGTATACAATCTTATTTCTTACAAAGAAGATCGTTTAATATTGTTGTATACATATTGTGCATTAAAAGCATAAATAAAATATATATGTATGCATAATTGTAGAAGTGCAAATAAAATATATATTAATGTACATATATTACATACATGCAATGCAAATTATGGTAAAATGAATCAAACACAGACATGTCTTGTATATTAAAAGTACAAGTAATTTTGTATACACATGTCAAACCTTAAAAATATAATGTTGATTATTCCAATGATGAATAACTCAAACTTACATAAATATAACATGAAGATATTTCATAACATTACTGATAAACCTGTCAGTTTTTCTTTAAACATTGACAAAGAATCACTTCTGTTAGAAATGGATTTAGAATTGTAAACATATTATTTTCAGGATAGTTTCCAAGGTTCCATTTTGGTAAATGTCCTCATTTTGTAATATGATTCCATGATAACCACCAGTGTTTCTTCGTGTGACAGGCAGGAGTTGATGCAGGAGAGACAGAATGACGAGATAGAGGAGCAAAGCACCTCCCGTCTCATAGATGAGTACCACCTGCTCATGGGTGAGAATGTGAGTTCTGCACTGGTCCTGTGAGAGGGTCGTAAATCTACAATATCCACACACACACGCACACACACACACACGCACACACACACACACACACATGCACGCACACGCACACGCACACATACATTCTGATTTGCTCAGAGCTACGTAGTTCACTGTCAAAGCTGTATTTTTACCAGGCAATAGCCACCACATGCCATGTCCTGCAACATTTGGTGTCAGAAGTGGGATTTGAACCTATGCCTGGACTATCACATGCATTGGCACACAAGAGATATTAGGTACACATGAACATGACAGGCCTAAACAGATGTTGAACACATATCCCTAAATATATCTGAGCTGAACAATTCTTGAATGTACCCTGAATATGTTGTCTGTTTCAGGAGTCACTTGAGATGCTCCAAAAGTCCCTCAGTAAACAGGTGGAGCAGGTGAGACGACAGCCGCCTGGAACCAGGAAGTGAGAGAGCACCCGACATGCTGTGTTTGATAAACACAACATTCACGTATTCGTGTTTTTGGCAAATCCTGAATGCTAGGAATGGAATCTGTTTCAATAATGGACGTTTTTATGAAGTGTCGCCATTCTCTAAGAGAGAACCCCTCAGTGCTGTTTGTACAACTGTGGCCTGACTGACATACCAATAAAATCAAAGCACTTGATGCATGTGTACAGTACTGTAGTAATGTATTCACTATAGCAATGATGTAAACCAGTGTATAAAGTGCTACTTTGCGCCACTCATTACTGCATGTTTTTTATTGTCATTTAGAGTCCCCTTAATGTGGGTGATCTCGCCACATGATCGCGCTGATGTATATTTCATTGCACGTGTTCCACGACTAACAGGTGTTTTCCTTTTGGGACAGGAATTGACACTAACCCTTGACTGTGACAAGTAGTTACCTCTGTCAGACATGTACATTGTCCAGCACACTTGTAACAGATTCAAATATATCGATTAAACGATTTGACTCGTTAATGTAATATAAAATGTTAACAGGCATTACCCAGCAATTCTGTCTGACACACGTCATAGCTCACTGCCTTTACTTCATCAGTGAGACTAGTGCCGATGTAGCCACTAGGTGGTGCCACTAGCACTTTTTAAACAATTAGCACTACATCGTGCAATGATGTCACACTAAAACTTAGAAGTTAGATGCGTGTTTGTGGTTCCTCTACAAGAACAGTCTTCCACTACACATCTCTGGTGGTATATCTGCCCATTTTGTTTTTAAATCTGAGCATTTCCTGCTACTTTGGAATGCAGACAATTTTAATCTAATTTGTCCACATAAAACACATTATGCTCTGACTCATCTGAGTAAATACTGTCACTACTGTTGTGACTTCAGCCAGTTACACACAATATAGTCACATTTTTGGGATAAGTAAACATGAATTGGTACTTGTTTTATCAGACAAGTGGTTTCTGGAAGTTACTGTGAAGCCAACTGTGAGTTGACAGTTACATCACGTTGGACATTGTAAATAAACAATTGATATATCTATCGCTAGTCTGAACTCTACGTTCTTAAATGGAGTCAATATGTGATAGTCCTCTGAATTTGTATCATATGTCGAGCTTGTGAAGGTACCAGATTTAATAACGCAAGTACCATATTAGAATGGTAGTTATATTAACAGATTCCATACTGTTCGTCTATTACTTGTAACTAGATATACATAGCTTGATCTGATAAATGCTGGTTTCAGTAGGATTTAAAAAAACGGAAATTGCATGGTATGTGTGTATGCAAGTTTGGTCGGTCGGTCGGTCGGTCGGTCGGTCGGTCGGTCGGTCGGTCGGTCGGGTCCGGTCCGGTCCGGTCCGGTCCGGTCCGGTCCGGTCCGGCCCGGTCAGTCGGTCAGTCGGTCAGTCGGTCAGTCGGTCAGTCGGTCGGATGTGTACAATGCTTAATATATTCCACACGAGTAGAGATTAGAGATATGAAGCTGGCAACATGTTGCAAAAGCTTTGATGCTGTGGTCTTGTACATACAGTGTTTACCAGAGCAAAACTTTTAGTAAATCTGTCTTGACGGCAGTTGTGAGCCTTGTCTCGTCCCACGTCCCACTGGTTGGATTACAACCATTGTATTGCAACATCTGCCGATGCAAATAAAACGTGCTGATTTAGTTGGGATCTGTTTTGTTGATTATTCCATGGAATAAGCGCTACACCAAATACGTTACAAACAGTTGAAGGCAGATGCTCAAACTCCCCTTTCCCAACTTGTGAGGAGCCAGTCTCCCACCCCACCTGTTTCGGTGGATAATCTCCCATGTGTTTTGATGGATAACCACCCATCTCCCATGTGTTTTGGTGGATAACCACCCACCTCCCATATGTTTTGGTGGATAATCCCGAACTCCCTGAGTTTTGGTGGATAACCACCCATCTCTCATTTGTTTTGGTGGATAACCACCCATCTCTCATTTGTTTTGGTGGATAACCACCCATCTCTCATTTGTTTTGGTGGATAACCACCCATCTCTCATTTGTTTTGGTGGATAACCACCCATCTCTCATTTGTTTTGGTGGATAACCACCCATCTCTCATTTGTTTTGGTGGATAACCACCCATCTCTCATTTGTTTTGGTGGATAACCACCCATCTCTCATTTGTTTTGGTGGATAACCACCCATCTCTCATGTTTTTGGTGGATAACCACCCATCTCTCATTTGTTTTGGTGGATAACCACCCATCTCCTATGTGTTTTAGTGGATAATCACCTTTCTCCCTGTGGCTGTGGGTAATAATTTAGTTTTGCGATCACAAACCTACATGTGAGTGGGTGAAGGTAGACATATTTATTCAGTCATGATGCTGGTCCAATCACAAAACTACAGAATATTTTAACTACCATTCTAATTTTAGTTCAAAAGTGTATG
>JAODUO010000106.1:10000-85000 GCA_025642075.2 Ridgeia piscesae | reverse complement strand
ATGTCACATATCTATTATGGCAGTGTGGTGCCACCTCAAAATGTCACATATATTATGGCAGTGTGGTGCCACCTCAAAATGTCACATATCTATTATGGCAGTGTGGTACGTGCCACCTCAAAATGTCACATATCTACTATGGCAGTATGGTGCCACCTAAACATGTCACATATCTATTGTGGCAGTGTGGTGCCACCTAAACATGTCACATATCTACTATGGCAGTGTGGTGCCACCTAAACATGTCACATATCTATTGTGGCAGTGTGGTGCCACCTCAAAATGTCACATATCTATTATGGCAGTGTGGTGCCACCTAAACATGTCACATATCTATTGTGGCAGTGTGGTGCCACCTCAAAATGTCACATATCTATTATGGCAGTGTGGTGCCACCTAAACATGTCACATATCTATTGTGGCAGTGTGGTGCCACCTAAACATGTCACATATCTATTATGGCAGTGTGGTGCCACCTCAAAATGTCACATATCTATTATGGCAGTGTGGTGCCACCTCAACATGTCACATATCTATTATGGCAGTGTGGTGCCACCTAAAATGTCACATATCTATTATGGCAGTGTGGTGCCACCTAAAATGTCACATATCTATTATGGCAGTGTGGTGCCACCTCAAAATGTCACATATCTATTATGGCAGTGTGGTGCCACCTAAAATGTCACATATCTATTATGGCAGTGTGGTGCCACCTAAAATGTCACATATCTATTATGGCAGTGTGGTGCCACCTCAAAATGTCACATATCTATTATGGCAGTGTGGTGCCACCTAAAATGTCACATATCTATTATGGCAGTGTGGTGCCACCTCAAAATGTCACATATCTATTATGGCAGTGTGGTGCCACCTAAACATGTCACATATCTATTATGGCAGTGTGGTGCCACCTAAAATGTCACATATCTATTATGGCAGTTTGGTGCCACCTAAACATGTCACATATCTATTATGGCAGTGTGGTGCCACCTCAAAATGTCACATATCTATTATGGCAGTGTGGTGCCACCTAAACATGTCACATATCTATTATGGCAGTGTGGTGCCACCTAAACATGTCACATATCTATTATGGCAGTGTGGTGCCACCTCAAAATGTCACATATCTATTATGGCAGTGTGGTGCCACCTAAAATGTCACATATCTATTATGGCAGTGTGGTGCCACCTAAACATGTCACATATCTATTATGGCAGTGTGGTGCCACCTAAACATGTCACATATCTATTATGGCAGTGTGGTGCCACCTAAAATGTCACATATCTATTATGGCAGTGTGGTGCCACCTAAACATGTCACATATCTATTATGGCAGTGTGGTGCCACCTAAACATGTCACATATCTATTATGGCAGTGTGGTGCCACCTCAAAATGTCACATATCTATTATGGCAGTGTGGTGCCACCTCAAAATGTCACATATCTATTATGGCAGTGTGGTGCCACCTAAAATGTCACATATCTATTATGGCAGTGTGGTGCCACCTAAAATGTCACATTCTATTTGGCATGTGGTGCCACCTAAAATGTCACATTCTATTATGGCAGTTGGTGCCACCTCAAAATGTCACATTCTATTATGGCAGTGTGGTGCCACCTAAACATGTCACATATCTATTATGGCAGTGTGGTGCCACCTAAAATGTCACATATCTATTATGGCAGTTGGTGCCACCTAAAATGTCACATTCTATTATGGCAGTGTGGTGCCACCTAAAATGTCACATTCTATTTGGCAGTGTGGTGCCACCTAAAATGTCACATTCTATTTGGCATGTGGTGCCACCTAAACATGTCACATATCTATTATGGCAGTTGGTGCCACCTCAAAATGTCACATATCTATTATGGCAGTGTGGTGCCACCTAAAATGTCACATTCTATTATGGCAGTGTGGTGCCACCTAAAATGTCACATTCTATTATGGCAGTGTGGTGCCACCTAAACATGTCACATATCTATTTGGCAGTGTGGTGCCACCTAAAATGTCACATTCTATTATGGCAGTTGGTGCCACCTAAAATGTCACATTCTATTATGGCAGTGTGGTGCCACCTAAAATGTCACATATCTATTTGGCAGTGTGGTGCCACCTAAAATGTCACATTCTATTATGGCAGTGTGGTGCCACCTAAAATGTCACATATTATTTGGCAGTGTGGTGCCACCTAAAATGTCACATATCTATTATGGCAGTGTGGTGCCACCTAAAATGTCACATATTATTTGGCAGTGTGGTGCCACCTAAAATGTCACATATCTATTATGGCAGTGTGGTGCCACCTAAAATGTCACATATTATTTGGCAGTGTGGTGCCACCTCAAAATGTCACATATCTATTATGGCAGTGTGGTGCCACCTAAAATGTCACATTTATTATGGCAGTGTGGTGCCACCTCAAAATGTCACATCTATTATGGCAGTGTGGTGCCACCTAAAATGTCACATTATTATGGCAGTGTGGTGCCACCTAAAATGTCACATATATTATGGCAGTGTGGTGCCACCTAAAATGTCACATATTATTATGGCAGTGTGGTGCCACCTCAAAATGTCACATCTATTATGGCAGTGTGGTGCCACCTAAACATGTCACATATTATTATGGCAGTGTGGTGCCACCTCAAAATGTCACATCTATTATGGCAGTGTGGTGCCACCTAAAATGTCACATATCTATTATGGCAGTGTGGTGCCACCTAAACATGTCACATATCTATTATGGCAGTGTGGTGCCACCTAAAATGTCACATATCTATTATGGCAGTGTGGTGCCACCTAAAATGTCACATATCTATTATGGCAGTGTGGTGCCACCTCAAAATGTCACATTCTATTATGGCAGTGTGGTGCCACCTAAAATGTCATCTATTAGGCGTGTGGTGCCACCTCAAAATGTCACATATATTATGGCAGTGTGGTGCCACCAATGTACATTCTATTATGCAGTGTGGTGCCACCTAAAATGTCACATTCTATTATGGCAGTGTGGTGCCACCTAAAATGTCACATTCTATTATGGCAGTGTGGTGCCACCTAAAATGTCACATATCTATTATGGCAGTGGGTGCCACCTCAAAATGTCACATATCTATATGGCAGTGTGGTGCCACCTAAAATGTCACATTCTATTTGGCAGTGTGGTGCCACCTCAAAATGTCACATTCTATTATGGCAGTGTGGTGCCACCTCAAAATGTCAATTCTATATGGCAGTGTGGTGCCACCTAAACATGTCACATATCTATTTGGCAGTGTGGTGCCACCTAAAATGTCACATCTATTATGGCAGTGTGGTGCCACCTCAAAATGTCACATTTATTATGGCAGTGTGGTGCCACCTCAAAATGTCAATTCTATATGGCAGTGTGGTGCCACCTAAACATGTCACATTCTATTATGGCAGTGTGGTGCCACCTCAAAATGTCACATTCTATATGGCAGTTGGTGCCACCTAAAATGTCACATGTCTATTATGGCAGTGTGGTGCCACCTAAAATGTCACATATCTATATGGCAGTGTGGTGCCACCTAAAATGTCACATATTATTATGGCAGTGTGGTGCCACCTCAAAATGTCACATTCTATTATGGCAGTGTGGTGCCACCTAAAATGTCAATATCTATATGGCAGTGTGGTGCCACCTAAAATGTCACATATTATTATGGCAGTGTGGTGCCACCTAAAATGTCACATTCTATTATGGCAGTGTGGTGCCACCTCAAAATGTACATATCTATTATGGCAGTGTGGTGCCACCTCAAAATGTCAATATCTATATGGCAGTGTGGTGCCACCTAAAATGTCACATTTATTATGGCAGTGTGGTGCCACCTCAAAATGTCACATCTATATGGCAGTGTGGTGCCACCTAAAATGTCACAGTCTATTATTGCAGTGTGGTGCCACCTCAAAATGTCACATATCTATTATGGCAGTGTGGTGCCACCTAAAAATGTCACATATCTATTATGGCAGTGTGGTGCCACCTAAAAATGTCACATATCTATTATGGCAGTGTGGTGCCACCTAAACATGTCACATATCTATTATGGCAGTGTGGTGCCACCTAAACATGTCACATATCTATTATGGCAGCAGTGTTATCTTCAGCAATTAGAGTCAAAAACCTGTATTTATGCATATATAGCAGCCAAGGTCCAACCTCCTCATTTTTCATTTTACAATTTTTTATAAAAAGATTTCGGATACTGATAAATAGAGGTGACAAAACAATTAAATGTTGTCATAACTTTGGCATAATGTACCATGATTATAGATGTTAGATCCTGATAAAACCATTCAGTATAAAAAAACTGGGGTTGTTTCACTAAGACAATGAGGTTAAATCATCAGGGGTAGCCTATCACTTTTATCATTTATGCATAAATGTTTTATTGTCTTTATTTGTTATTAAAATGTTGTTTACGTATTATTTGTTACATGTTGTTTTGCTACTGTTAGCTTAGGTTTATTTAACACCTGCAGTTCTAGTCTCTTTATAAGTTTAATCCTATTGTCTACATGATAGTAGGTGTCAATACCCATGAACAAATTCCTACTCTGGATATGAGTGTCTAAATAAAATATATGTATATTATTATTATATTAAACACAATTCCTTGTTCAATTTATGGACATGTTTCACAGTGCTAAAAAGCATCTGTAACACTAAAGATATTACCAGCTAAAGTATTATTAAAGAACTAAGTATATTTTTAGTAGTAGTAGTAGTAGTAGTAGTAGTAGTAGTAGTAGTAGTAGCAGTAGCAGTAGCAGTAGCAGTAGTAGCAGTAGCAGTAGCAGTAGCAGTAGCAGTAGCAGTAGCAGTAGTAGTAGTATTTTATTCATAACAATTAATACATCATAAAACAGGAACAATAGAAAGAAGTTGCACATGAATCACCTTATGAGCTCATATTACACATTTGAGTGAAACAGTCCGCTGCATAATAGTGTAGTAGCAGTAGCAGTAGCAGTAGCAGTAGCAGTAGCAGTAGCAGTAGCAGTAGCAGTAGCAGTAGCAGTAGCAGTAGCAACAGCAGCAACAACAGTAGCAGCAGCAATAGCAGCAGCAGTGATATTTTATTCATAACAATACGTTAATTGTATAACAATAATTGCACATGTACAATCATCTTATTTCCACAGTGGACCTTGAAGAAGATACAAATAACACATAAAATAAATAACACATACAAACAAATCACATGAACATGTAAAAACTGGCTCCAGTAAATAAATAATAAAATAATATATAAAAAATATTAAAAATAAATAGATAAATAAAAACACTAAAATACAGATTCACTTTCCTCTTTCTTTGGCTCATTAAAATATTCTTACATTCTTTTTTAAATATATGTTTTTGTTGAATGGACTCACATGGAAGTTCATCCCACAGTTTAATCCCATTAAATGTAAAAGATTTGCTGCCCTGACCTATGACATGTGGTACAGTGTAGGAAGCAGTGCTTCAACATGTGTTATAATGATGCCTAGTTCTATTTACATCACACATGCATGAGGGAGCTGAGTTATTAAAAACAATATACATTAAAGAATACCTAGATAGTCTAATCTAATTTTTACAGCTAGATAACTTGACTTCTTAAAATCATTGTATCCTATATGGTGCCTACAATCATATTTAAACAGATACCTAATCATTCTATTTTTAGCTGTCTGCAATTTATTTTTGACCGTTGTTTCTAATCCCCTATATCCCATGCTTTGCATCATAAAAATGTGGCTACAATAATGGTGAACATATAGACATTTGTCTTTCCTTTTCTCCAAAGAAAGCTCCTTTTCTATATAATGTTTTTTATTTGGCACTTATCTTTTAGACTGCATATTTGCCCATAGACGAACTGGCCATGTCCTGATAAAAATGGTACCTATATAGATATTTAAACTGCTTTGCTTTTTTATTGCAGTGTTTGTCTTATTTCTCAGTCTCTTGTGTTCTCAAAAATACTCAGAGCCTTCATGTTTCCTGAACATTGTCCATGTTTTGTTCCTTTCACTTATCATTCTTACGATCTCCTGTAAGCCAGGCTGTTGCCTGTGCAGTTTCAGCCTCATGTAAATTATATTGCACCACACACAGACATGCAGGGTTGTTAAGTGCACCCCATGAGTCACAATAACTGTTTGTCAAGACAGTTATAGTCATGTGACTGGTCAATCTTGTTGATCACACCTAAGATGCACGTGTCTATGAGAAAACATGTAAGCGACTGCCACGACCATCTTGATCGTCATGCAGTCACTGTTGCTGACTGGCCGTATTAGAATAGAGATGACTCACCTAGAAAGAGCTACAGTCAGCTAGATCTAAGGGCTTTAAAAAATTGTAAGTATAGAACGTTCCAAAATAAACCCTCAAAAATACCCACTTCTCATAAAAAACTAGAAGGCCAGTAAATCGTTGCTGAAATAATTAGAGGGGTTAATTATACAGACGGGTCCCAATTAAGTCTTTCTATTGAAAAGAATGATTATAGATATATATTACATTACATTACATGTCAGCTGGTTTATTATATCTCAAACTGTAACCACATGCTCACAGACACAGCTAAAAATGTATATAAAAAGTATAATTTATCAACAATTTGTGTTCACTATGGAATACTGAACACATTTCTGTATTCCAAATGGACCCAGCCACATCTAAATTTATTTATCATTGGATGTTTATTAATTTTATTTACAATACAATAGAGACTACCCTGGTAGTCATTTAATTAAACCTGGACTCTGCAGTAAATAGAGGGACTAATGACTGGGGGTTACCTTAGGGATGGTGCTACTGTTTGTCGCACTGATGCAACAGGTATAACTCAGAGGAGTCATCTTGAGCTATTTTTATGCACTGCGAATGGCAACGTAGGTCAGTGACACACGCGTCCATGCAGGATACTTGTTGTCACATGTCACTTGACCAATGGATTATCATCGGATCATGCATGTTTCATGTGCATAATTTTGTACATAATTTGTTTTTTTAATAATTACCCTATTAATTGTTGTTGGCTTATTGGTATATAATGTCAGGATTCTAATAAATTCATGAACATAATTATATATATATATATATATATATATATATATATATATGTATATATATATATAATAAAGATGACAATGGACATAATTATATTTATACTTATAATTAAGCTTAATGTACTTTATTTTAATAACGAAATATAGTTTATTTTTTATTATTTAGCATACTAATTCATTATCTATTAACTGTTTAATATTGCTGAAGAGAGTTTTATGATTAAACCAGTTAATTTAATGTTGTTATTGCAATTTTGTCAGCATCATTTTAATTACGTTAAATTCATTGATCAGTTCTTATTAAAATGTAGTTGCAGTTTGATTACTCCATAATACATCTCAGTTCTTATTATGGCAGTATATGTTAGTTGCTTACTCATTAACTACTTTAATAATCAGGTTGAGGTGCAAAATAATAACAATATTCTCTTACCCAGAGCTTGTTTAAATTACAGCAAACTGCCCTAACTAACTAAATAAAGAATGCACATGTGTGCAGATTCTAGAGTACAGTAAAACCAGTTCAATCCTCTATCACATCAGTATATTAAAATACCCAAATGTGATAGTAACTTATGCATGGCTTAATTGATTAAATTTTGTTTTATTAATTTATTCAGAGTCTCTGATTGAGAGTACTCCAATAGTTATCACCAATTGCTGGATTTCACAAAATCACAAACTCTTTTCAGAATAATTGTAATCATTGAGGTGATGAATTGAATAGTTCACTTATGTTGCCTGATATATTTTTGGGTACTCACTGAACCGTGACGCCACCACAGAACTGTGACTGTCACCATGTACAGCCAGCAAAACAACAACCATATGTGGATGTGAAAGCCTTACCCTGGTAATCAGCTATACATTTGTGTTATCTTATCATCTTATCGTCATATTTCCTTTTTGGGTAATTATTGCTGTGTATCAGTGCAACACCAGCTAATGCATAGATTAATTTCTCAGGATGTCATTTGAGTCCAGCTGAGGTCCCATGCAGTTTGGCACCCCCAATTAACCTCAGTGGACAGGTAAACACCTAACACAATCACAGCAATTAAAGGGTTACCACACCTGTCAAATACCCTCTGTACTCTGTAGCCCAGTTCTGATGCAACTGGCAAAAAGTGCTCACATGGCAAGTCTACCATGCAGTGCCAGTCACCAGTAGTTTTATTGCTGTGAACCAGCCAATTGAAAGCGACTGCAGGCCAGTAGGCTATATATAGAGTGACTGACGGCCGGTGAGCAGGTAAACGTGAACTGTTCTTGTGGTGTGGTCAGCAAGCTCTAAGACGAGCAATTCTGCAGTGTTTTGCAGAAACACCAATAGGATACCACGGACCTGCTCAGAATTCTACCCAGCTACACAGTCAGTAGGGATCGATCTACAATACAGTCCGCTGTGTGGGTAAGTGTTTGCTGAACAGGTGGTCTTTGTGTACGGATGTATGTATGTCAATAAACAGTTGGCACTGCTCTGGGAGCATGGCATACCAGTTAGCTACAGACAAAGAGATAATGCTGGAATGTCGCGGTCCAGTGATCAGAGCAATGGCTATTTGAAGGCACAGCGCTTCAGGTCCAATCACTGCCATTCAGAAATTATATCCCCCAATATCTAAACATGGTATCCCCTATAGCTACCATCAAACCCTGGTATCTCCTAAGATCTAAATGTGCTATCTCCTAATATCTAAATATGATATCCCCAGATCTAAATGTGATAACCCTCAATATCTAAACATGGTATCCCCTAATATATAAACATGGTATATTCCATGCCATCTACCTTTCTATCCTTTGTCAATATCTAAATGCAATCCCCCTTCCATCCAACCCTGGTATTCTGTGATATTTAAACATGATATTTCCTAACATATACTGTGTCACATGATATCCCCTAATATCTAAACATTATATCCTCAATATCTAAATGTGATATCCCTCAATATCTAAACATGATATTTCCTAATATCTAAACATGATATCCCCAATATCTAAACATGATATCCCTATAATATATAAACGTGATATCACCTGTAATATCTAAACATGTTATCCCCTACCATCTAACCTGCTAAACGAGTGACTGTGACTTGTGTTGCAGAGAGCAGAAGAGAGATGAGTGAGACAGAGGCAGTTGATGCGCCCCCAGTGAATGGTTAGTTACAGCCCCCTGAATTCACACTCAGTAGATATCACTAGATGAATGCAATATCACTAGATGAATGCACCAGGTTGTATGGCTGGCAGTGGACGAATGAATGGCTAGAGTGCTCTGCACAGCCACTCACCGGACCAAGGTGACATGGAGGCAAAACAGGTCTGGTGATTAACAGTTTGCCTGGTCAGCAGAATGCACTGTGATAATTATGTCAAACGGTGTTGATAGCTTAATTTCTAATGTTGAGCATGTATTCCAGTATTGTAGCGGTCTGTGTATTGTTGTCACTATGATATGCTGTCTGTGTCCATCTATGGATACAGTTGTTGCTGTACTGACTACATACGTGTTAGCAGTCACAAGTCATAGTGCCACCATGGTCTAGTTGAGTGCACAGTAAACACCAGATCTGGCTTACACTTGTGGTATTAGTAGGCCATAGATGCAGGCAGGCATGTACAATATAATTTTTTTTAATCACATACTGTATATGTTTTCATTGTTTTTCAGCTGTTGTTCAATACAGCACCATGTGTATATAATTATTTGTGTACAGATCTAGTACTCATAAAGCAGCAATTAAGCTACTGCCATGTTTGGTTAATATAGTATGTTGAATTGACTGGACTAGTGGCCTCTCTTTAGTTTTTAATGTTTCTGAATGCGAAAGATATTACCATGCAGCCCTCTGCATGACAATAGAATAGATATTGTTGTACTCAGTTAATAGATAACACATAGGATGTATTTAAAACACATATCATCGGTATGTCTCTGCCTGTCTCTGGCTATCTCTGACTATCTCTGACTATCTCTGACTGTCTTTGACTGTCTCTGCCTGTCTCTTGTTGTCTCTGACTGTCTCTGACTGCCTCTGGCAGTCTCTGACTATCTCTGCCTGTCTCTGCCTGTCTCTGGCTGTCTCTGCCTGTCTCTGCCTGTCTCTTGTTGTCTCTGACTGTCTCTGCCTGTCTCTGGCTGTCTCTGCCTGTCTCTGGCTGTCTCTGCCTGTCTCTGGCTGTCTCTGGCAGTCTCTGACTGTCTCTGCCTGTCTCTGCCGGTCTCTGGCTGTCTCTGACTGTCTCTGACTGCCTCTGACTGCCTCTGACTGTCTCTGACTGTCTCTGACTGTCTCTGACTGCCTCTGGCTGTCTCTGGTTGTCTCTGACTGTCTCTGACTGTCTCTGCCTGTCTCTGGCTGTCTCTGACTGTCTCTGACTGTCTTTGACTGTCTCTGACTGCCTCTGACTGTCTCTGGCAGTCTCTGACTGTCTCTGCCTGTATCTGCCTGTCTCTGCCTGTCTCTGGCTGTCTCTGACTGTCTTTGACTGTCTCTGACTGCCTCTGACTGTCTTTGACTGTCTCTGGCTGTCTCTGGTTGTCTCTGCCTGTCTCTGCCTGTCTCTGACTGTCTTTGACTGTCTTTGACTGTCTCTGGCTGTCTCAGACTGTCTCTGGCTGTCTCAGACTGCCTCTGGCTATCACTGACAGACTCTCCATCTCTCCCACCCTCTCTCTCTCTCTCTTCCTCTCTCTCTCCATCTATCTCCCTCTACCCCTCTCTCTCCCCACCCTCTCCCTCCCTCCCTCCCGGTAGAGTACAGAACGGTAGAGTACAGAACGGTAGAGTACAGAATCGTTCATCTTTAGACAGATCACGTTCATCTTTAGACAGATCACGCTATACCCGGCAATGTCATCAATGCAACCGAGAAATGTCAAAAGCAAAGTCGCATTATTATGAGAACATGGTATCAACAAATTCTGCTACGCCAAAACAGCTATGGGAATGCATCAATAAAATCTTACACAGGCGGCCTGCTCCTTCTCTACCAACTCATGCATCAATCAAGTCATTGTGTAACTCTTTTTCGAGTCATTTTAAAGACAAAATTAGTGTTATACAATCAACTTTCACAGGTCATACTCCGCACACGGTTCACGCAGACTTTCCACAACTAAATTTTCAACTTGCATCGTTTGAACCAGCTACAACTACTGAAGTGAGAAAAATCATCATGTCATCCCCAAGTAAATCGTGTGACCTTGATCCAATCCCCACCATACTACTGAAAGCATGCCTTGACGTATTAATTAAACCAATAACAGATATCATAAATGCATCTTTATGCTACGGCTTTTTCCCTGACGATTTTAAATGTGCCCATGTTAATCCAGTTCTTAAGAAATCAACTCTGCCTAAAGAAGAATTAAACAGTTACAGACCTATTTCCAACCTAAGTTTCATCTCAAAAATACTTGAAAAGGTTGTAGCTAATCGTCTCAGATCTCACATCTACAAAAATGGTCTATCCAATGTGTCGCAGTCTGCATATAAACAATTTCATTCTACAGAAACTGCTCTTTTAAAAGTACACAATGACATTAACCTCAACATCGACAATGGAAAAGTTATCGCCCTGACCCTGCTTGACCTATCCGCCGCTTTCAACACCATCGACCACAATATTCTCATTACACGTCTATCAACATGGTACGGCATATCTGGCACAGCCCTGAGCTGGTTTACTTCATATCTTACTGACAGACAGCAAGCCATTAAAATAGGTAGCTGCTTTTCAGACATGTTGCCCACGTCATGTGGTGTCCCACAGGGTTCTGTTTTGGGGCCTTTGCTTTTCACTTTATACACAACACCTTTAAGCTCTGTTATCCAAGGTCACAACTTAGATCATCACCTTTATGCCGATGACACCCAAATCTACGTTTTGTTGACTACACCAGATGCTTGCCGCTCCTTAAACCAGCTCAGGGATTGTCTCCAAGATGTCTCCCTTTGGATGAAAAATAGTAAACTAAAGTTAAATGCAAACAAGACCGAATTTATCATCATTGGTACCGTAACGCAGCGTGCAAAACTCGACGGCTTTTTCCCGACACATATCCTAAATCAGAGTGTAACATCAGCCCCCTCCGTTTCAAATCTCGGAGCTAACTTTGACGAAAGCTTCAATTTCAAACAGCACATATCAAAAACATGCCGTTGCTGTTTCTACCATATCCGTGATCTTCGTCGTATTCGCAGATTTTTATCACTTTCTGTTGCTAAAACCATCGCGACAGCTCTAGTAAGCAGCAGACTTGACTACTGCAATTCCCTCCTTTACAATACTGCGAACAAGGATATTGCAAGACTTCAACGTGTCCAGAACTGCTTGGCAAGGGTAGTTACCCGTTCTCCTCGTTTTTCTAGCTCGGTGCCGCTTCTAAAATCATTGCACTGGCTCCCTGTGCATTATCGCATTATTTTCAAGATTTGCACAATATCCTATCAGGCACTCGCATCTAAACAACCAACATATCTAAACTCAATGCTAACTCCAGCAAGGAATTCCAGAGAGCTACGCTCAACCAGTAGTAACCCACTTTACATTCCTCGGGTTAAGACGAAAGCTGGGACCCGAGCTTTCTCGGTTGCTGCACCAACTCTGTGGAATTCGCTTCCTGTCAGTGTCAAGTCGGAAGGTAATATAGTTTCCTTCCGCCGACGTCTAAAAACATATCTCTTTAATGCTGCCTATCCTCCTTAGCTTCCTAGAACCTTCATCCATCCATCAATGACTCACGCACTGTTCTACGTTTACGCAATTGCTTAACCCCTTGGTTTTGTCGCGCCACTGAGCTTGATTTTCGAGGATATTGGCGCATAAGAAGTTATTATTATTATTAGAACATTAGAGTACAGGACGTTGGAGTACAGGACGTTGGAGTACAGGACGTTGGAGTACAGGGCGTTGGAGTACAGGGCGTTGGAGTACAGGGCGTTGGAGTACAGGGCGTTGGAGTACAGGGCGTTGGAGTACAGGGCGTTGGAGTACAGGGCGTTGGAGTACAGGGCGTTGGAGTACAGGGCGTTGGAGTACAGGGCGTTGGAGTACAGGGCGTTGGAGTACAGGGCGTTGGAGTACAGGGCGGTGGAGTACAGGGCGGTGGAGTACAGGGCGGTGGAGTACAGGGCGGTGGAGTACAGGACGGTGGAGTACAGGACGGTGGAGTACAGGACGGTGGAGTACAGGACGGTGGAGTACAGGACGGTGGAGTACAGGACGGTGGAGTACAGGACGGTGGAGTACAGGACGGTGGAGTACAGGACGGTGGAGTACAGGACGGTGGAGTACAGGACGGTGGAGTACAGGACGGTGGAGTACAGGACGGTGGAGTACAGGACGGTGGAGTACAGGACGGTGGAGTACAGGACGGTGGAGTACAGGACGGTGGAGTACAGGACGGTGGAGTACAGGACGGTGGAGTACAGGACGGTGGAGTACAGGACGGTGGAGTACAGATCGGTGGAGTACAGATCGGTGGAGTACAGCAGAAAATAAGCTGACCTCAAATGATGGTTATATGGTTGATTACATCAGTGAGATTGCTTATGCAAAACCACTTCATAGAGCGGGAGCAAATAGATGGGTATCACACACAAGTGTCACAATACAGGAGTAATGTGCTCATCGTAAATAACATAGGAGTGGTTTAATTTCAGAGTGTTTTTTTCCTCATCACAGCCATCTTTTTATAGATGTATTTGTAGAACGTGTTACCTGGTAAGGTTTGGGTCATGCATCAGTTGGTTTACTCCAAAGTTCACCATTCATTTGTTGGTCACTGTCACTGTGATACTCAGTCAGTGCATGTCTTTTGTGTGGCTGCAGTTGGTGTCTTTCATGCATGAGTGATTTCCGTGACCAACTGCCATGGATAGCGGCCACTCTACAATGACTGACATTTACATTTACTGGGGTCAATCTGTCCTGCACTTGCAGAGTGTGCTGACCTAATTCCTCTAACATGCGAGTGATACATAAACCACATGTCTGTGTAGATCCACAGCCACTAATGAGTACAGTAGTTGTTCACCGTTGTACACACGTGTGACCTCATTCAAACTCATACCCGTGGCCTTTTGGTAATAATCAATACCATTGTTTAATGCAGGTGAAAAGAAGGAGAGTTACCATGGAAACGCTGCATATGAGCCCGATGCAGATGCCATCGTGGTAGAAGGGTTACCTGCAGAGGCTGGAAAGGATAAGGAGAAGAAGAAGAAGAAAGATGAGAAGCCACCAGCAGTCAGCGTCAAGTCCATGGTGAGTTGACCAATGTCAGGGCGTCTTACTGGGGGGTGAATTGGAAAATTGGGGGCGATGTTGTCATAGGAATTTTTTTGGGGGGCAGACATATGGTCATGCCCCCAGTAAAACAACAGCAAGACAAATTGTGGGTGCTATGGGGATGACAGTTTTCCAGCAGCACCCCCTCCCTCTCTTCCCAAACAGGGCTGGCAGAGTGGTGCTGAAACTGAGGCAGGTCTTCAATTGCCCCCCAAAATTAAATTACTTCCCTCGTCCCTTGGTGACAGTGAGTGGGTGTGACACAGTGTGACAATGGCTCACTGCTGTAGTCACACCCAAAGCCGTATTAGTATTTACTTTAGGGACAAAATCTAAATCAGAACTGGATGATCAAAGCTGTATAAGTTTCTTACATTTTACTCACTGCTGATGAAAACTGTAATAGTATTGTAGCCTGCTGCACTTTGCTCAGTTTATGAAGTGACAGATTGCAAGAAAACAGATGTGGGTGAAAATGGCAGTGCCCTTTAATTGCACATATATAGTAAAGTCAAATTATACACATGACAAGGGGCATTGCCATTGGCATAGCTAATAAAAGCAAATTCTCTTACAAGCATATATGTGTCATACAAGTCTGTCAATGGAGATTGCATAAGATTAATGATCTATAACCCCAACTTATGTAGGGACGCACTTTCTCTAACTACCGGCAGTATTCCACATAATTCATAAAGTAGTTTACGTAAAAATCCATGTATGTAAACAAAAGAGGCAAGAAGTAGGCAGTGGACTATGTCTTCGCCCTAAAACCCCTTGGAAGTTGTAATCACCGGTCATAATAATAATATCAACTTTATTGTCCAATCATAGAGTGGAAATACATTTTGCACTTTGGAGGTTGCATAAAAACACAATATTTAAGTCACTTAGTAATGCATGTATACAGTAAAATCAAGTATGCAAATATGTAAACGGTAGCTAAAATTATATATGTATGTACCCACTGCACATACAGTCTCCTATGCAAAGCAGCAATGCAAGACAAGTGATGATTGAAATTGGCCAAATATATGACATTTATTATATTAGATAAATCAGATGGATCACATAGCTATACTACACATACATCAATACATCTCCACAGCAAGTATGCCGACCCCAATGGTCTTGCTAAGAAGACCTACGCATTCTAACACATTGCCAATGACCGGTATTAACACTTCTCTTTACACTATATCTAACATCGACACCATATCGGTGGGGGTCACTCCGCCAGTGGACTGAACAATGGACGGACTAACCAATTACAATTTACAATGAACTCGGCTGCTCATCCCATCAACTGCTGATTCTGCAATTGCTGCATTGGCTGCTGATCAAAATGTGTACTTACATGTGTAAGATCCTGCATGACTTAGCCCCAGACTACCTCAATTGTGTGACAGCTCACAACGCGCCTACTCATGCATTGCGATTGGCGAGTGACACAACACTGCTCGCAATAATAGTGCCGAGAAGAACGGTCGGAAGGAACAGCTTTGGCAGGCCCAACTAATGAACCATGTGGAACAGTTTGCCAAAGTGTGTAAGATCAACTGAGACACTGGCAGCTTTTGGAAAACAACTAAAACTATTAAGCTTACACTACCCGCCTAGATGACACTGATTTCTATTTTATGATCTAGCTTGCTTTTAAATTGTTCTGTTTGAAACTATATTTGTACACCACAATTTATTTGTTTTTTATAATTATTTTTATTAGCTTATTTATTTATTTATCTTTACTTGCTTACTCATTTATCTTAGCTTATTTACTATATCTTAGCTGATGTATTTTTTTTTTATAGATTTAACCAACATATCATGCTAATGTGAAGCACTTTGATTGGCATATAGTTACCTAAAAAACACAATATTATTAGTGGAATTATTATTATTACAGAAGTAAGCAATAAATGTTAATACCTACGTGGACATGCGATGTTGTAGTTCCGGTTTGCGACCAGGTTTGACGTCATTCTCATGGTCTCTGGCATCGTGTGTGCGGTCATCCACGGCTGTGCCATGCAGCTTCTTATTATTTTATTTGGTGGCATGATCGACTCATTCACCACAAATGCGCAACAGTTTCCTCTCCTCAATGAGACAACAGACATGTAAGTGTAGTACTTGTTTAAATGAATTCGGGTTGGTTCATTTGTGAGCGAGTTCTTCCGTCCGTCCGTCTGTCCGGGGTTAATCCATGACGCCTAAAAATAGGATGAAAGACCCACATTTTTTTCTTCAAAATACCCCATATTTCAAAAGGTTTTGGTGTTTTTAAGTGACTGATTTGTTAAGACTACATAATATGTAAACTGAAATTCAGAGTATTGACAACACTCGCTAACTATTTAGGTTGACATACGGAATCAATGCAAAAGTGTTGTTTTCTACCAACAGAATCATTTGCCATTAGTCGTTTTGCTTAAACTCATGTTACATGTTATAATATTAGCTAGATATGTGACCAAATGACTTTCATCGTAATTCTGTGTCATGCGGAATGTTTTCCTCTCTCAGAATTTGAAACAAATTAACTGCCAAAAAATTTTGAAAATAACTTCTGCTCACAAGTTGTGTGAATATTTAATTAAATAACTAGTACTGATTTAGAATATCCATTCCATAAGCAAAATATAACAAAAACAAGTATTGTTTGGCCATAGCAATTGGAATTTTTTCCCCACAAAAACATGAACAAACTCTTGCATGTGGTACTTTAGTGATGTATGGCTTTAGCACCATCTTTCCATGTACTTTGTTCAAATAATAGATGTAACTGTGTTTGTTGAAGGGCAAAAATTAAACGATTTAAGGATAACCATAGTTTAAGAATATGCCCATTGTGACTAAAAATCATTTGAAGAGTTATTTTATCATTTGGCTCTATGCATCAACAAGTTCAACACAGAGGTAACATATCTTCATGGTTGTGACTTTTTATTACTGATGACATTCCTACAGCTGTATTAGAATATAATGCAAATAATATTTTCTTGCCCTATGGATGCCTTGTTTTTTCGTCTGTAGAGATGCCTTTATTCATGCTTTGTGTTTTTTTTCTGTAGGGATGCCCTTATTCATGCTTTGCTCTTCATCTGTAGGGATGCCCTTATTCATGCTTTGCTCTTCATCTGTAGGGATGCCCTTATTCATGCTTTGTTTTCTTTGGTCCTTTTTTTTTTAGGGATGCCCTTAATCGTGCTTTGCTCTTCATCTGTCGCGATGCCCTTATTCAGGCTTTGCTCTTCATATACAGGGATGCCCTTATTCATGCTTTGCTCTTCATCTGTAGGGATGCCCTTATTCATGCTTTGCTCTTTGTCTGTAGGGATGCCCTTAATCGTGCTTTGCTCTTCATCTGTCGCGATGCCCTTATTCAGGCTTTGCTCTTCATATACAGGGATGCCCTTATTCATGCTTTGCTCTTCATCTGTAGGGATGCCCTTATTCATGCTTTGTCTCTTTGTCTCTATGTATGTCTTTATTGATCCCTTGTCTGTATGTTTGTAGGATGCCTTTGGTGAAGTTAAGTTTGTATATCTGTAGGGAGATCTGTATTGATGTCTACTTTCTATGTTTGTAGGCCACTCCTAGACAATGGTATTGTTAAGGATTTGTCATCCTTTGCCATATATTACACCAGTAAGTACATCCACATCACGTGCATGCAGTGACACCATTCATCACATGGGTCTACTGGACCTGTGTATTAATGAGTTTGGGAGCACCAAGTAATACGATCACATTATTGAATCATTATCATCTTATATTTGAGTGAATCAATCAAATTAGCTAGTGCCTTATTTGGCTCCGCTGTCAACCCAGAATTGTACAGTATGTCATCATTTGTTTTACTGATTGTTTATGACATATGTTTGTATGTAAAGTAAAGGTAAATTCTTATATAGCGCAGGACTCAGCAACATGCTTTACACTATACTCCCTGGCTGACCTATTCAATCATACATCATCTCAACTGCTCAGGAAGTATCCAACCATGCTGCGAAAACTACTCATAATTCCACCACTGTCTATAACCAGGTACTCATTCATACAGCTGAGTGAACTGGAGCAATGTAGAGTAAACTAACATGCCCAAGGTTCGACATGGCAGCACAGGATTTGAACCCGGGTTCTCTTAGTCGAAAGTCCAAGGCTCTGAGATAGCCACTGTGGATGTGTGATTTATACAATTCCAAATAAAGCCAACCCATTCACCTATGCAGTTTACTGGAGGGACTTGCTTGTTGTGTGTTCACAGTTGTAGCCGCTGGAGTGTTCGTGTTTGCCTATGGCCAAGTTGCCTTCTGGATGCTGTCGGCCTCGCGGCAAGCGGAGAAGGTTCGTGTCAGTCTTCTCAGTGCCATTCTCAAACAGGACATTGGGTGGTTCGACACACACGCCATCGGGGAGCTAAACACCAGACTCACTGAGTAAGTCCACCGTAAAACCATCCCAAGTCCACCTTAACTTAAGGCCACCTCAAGACTACGTAAAAGCCACATCAAGTCTATGATATATCAAGTCCACTTTAAGATGACCTGAAGCCTACTTTAAGGCCATCTCAAATTCATTGTAAAAGCACCTCAAATCTACATTAAGACCAACCTAAATTCACTTTAAGACCACTTCAAGTCCACTCTAAGCCTGCTTGAAATCTACATTAAGACAAACAACTCAATTCCACTTCAAGACCACTCCAGGTATACTTTAGGATCAACTCAAATCCACTTTAAGACTATCTCAAGGCCACTTTAAGACTACGTGAAGTCCAAATTAAGACTACCTCAAGGCCACATTAAGGATACCTCAAGTTCACATTAAGACTACCTCAAGGCCACTTTTAAGACTACCTCAAGTTCACATTAAGACTACTTCAAGGCCTCTTTTAAGACTATCTCATATCCACTTTAAGAGTACCTCAAGGCCACTTTAAGACTACCTCAAGTCCACTTTAAGACTACCTCAAGTCCACTTTAAGACTACATCAAGTCCACTTTAAGACTACCTCAAGTCCACTTTAAGACTACCTCAAGTCCACTTTAAGACTACCTCAAGTCCAGTTTAAGACTACCTCAAGTCCACTTTAAGACTACCTCAAGTCCACTTTAAGACTACCTCAAGGCCACTTTAAGACTACCTCAAGGCCACTTTAAGACTACCCCAAGGCCACTTTAAGACTATCTCAAGGCCACTTTAAGACTACCTCAAGTCCACTTTAAGACTACCTCAAGGCCCCTTTTAAGACTACCTCAAGTTCACATTAAGACTACTTCAAGGCCTCTTTTAAGACTATCTCATATCCACTTTAAGAGTACCTCAAGGCCACTTTAAGACTACCTCAAGTCCACTTTAAGACTACCTCAAGTCCACTTTAAGACTACCTCAAGTCCACTTTAAGACTACCTTAAGTCCACTTTAAGACTACCTCAAAGTTACTTTAAGACTACCTCAAGTCCACTTTAAGACTACCTCAAGTCCACTTTAAGACTACCTCAAGGCCACTTTAAGACTACCTCAAGTCTACTTTAAGACTACCTCAAGTCCACTTTAAGACTACCTCAAGACTACTTTAAGACTACCTCAAGGCCACTTTAAGACTACCCCAAGGCCACTTTAAGACTACCTCAAGTCCACTTTAAGACCACCAACATGATTGTTTTGTGCATGTACAGTGACATCAATAAGTACCAGGAAGGTATCTCTAACAAGATCAGCAACTTCTTCCAATTCTTCGCGACCTTCGTTCTTGGCCTCATCCTGGGTTTTGTGTACGGCTGGAAACTGTGTCTGGTCATCCTGGCTGTGAGCCCACTACTCGTCGCCTCGGGCATCTTTATGACCCAGGTAAGTTCACTTCGGGCATCTTTATGACCTTCATAAGTTCACTTTGGGCATCTCTATGACCTATATAAATTAATTTCGGGCATCTTTATGACCTATGTAAGTTCACTTCAGGCATCTTTATGACCTACGTAAGTTCACTTCGGGCATCTTTATGACCTACATAATTTCACTTTGGGCATCTTTATTACATACACATGTTTACTTCGGGCATCTTTAATCTTTATGACCTACGTAAGTTCACTTTGGGCATCTTTATGACCTACCAGTATGTAAGTTCACTTCGGGTATCTTTGTGACCTATGTAAGGTCACTTTGAGCATCTTTATTACCTACATAAGTTCACTTTGGGCGTCTTTATGACCTACCGAACGTAAGTTCACTTCAGGCATCTTTGTGACCTATATCTAAGTTCACTTTGGGCATCTTTATGACCTATGTATGTTCACCAGAATCAATACAATATTTGTATGCCTATTATATAAATGAAAGGTGCAGATAGTGTGGTGTTTAGAGCACCCACATGGTACGCCGGCAGCCGGGTTCAATACCAGAACACAGCAGGCATGTTATATTTGTATTAAAACCTGGCTCTCAACATTGGGGACTATGTATCACTCATGAATCAGTTAATCACTTTTTAATATATCGGTTCCGTCTCAATTTTGGATGTAAAAGAACCACTGAGGATGACAAGCGCCCTGTGCTGGCAGTGACCTCCCACACTGCCAGCATAGAAAGATCGTCTTGGTGTAAATGTTCGGAAAAATGCTGACTACTTCAGTGAGGCTGTAGACCCTTCCCAGAGAAGTTGAGATGTGTTTAGTTGAACAGGTCTGCCAGGGAATAAGGTTAAGTCACTTTGCACAGTCTTAATGACTGGATACTGTGCTATATTTGCAACTTACTTTACTTGATAAGAACCTAACTTTGGCTGTCGTAGATGATCACGAGTGCAACAACGGAGGAATTGCAGGCGTATGCAAAGGCTGGAGCAGTGGCGGAGGAAGTGATTGGCTCCATAAGGACGGTCGTGGCATTCGGTGGAGAGAAGAAAGAACTCGACAGGTAATTATGCACTTTCCAGCATACTATGTAAATTATGTATTTATGTTTTAATTTTCAACTTGATTTACTTACCAGTGATGTTACCAAGACGTCAATGTGAAGTTCCGGTGGTTTCATGCAAACAGTCAGAACTTATAAACAAATGTATTTGATGATCTGTCAGTATTACCTGCAATAGCAGTGATCATTTATTCAAAACTGCTGTAAAATACACTGAGCTATAGGCTTCTAGGTAAAAGCTATACTTGATTGTAAAATGTTACACTTTTTCATTACACCATAAAATGGTACATTTTTCATTACGTAAAATATTACACGTTTTCATTACTGTAAATAAAACAAATGACAATATGTGGACTGTGCACTGAATGTGTAGGGTTTGTTTAAAAACCACATTGAGAGATTTGGTTTACTGCCTTGCAGAGTAATTGTTGATTTTACCACAGGTATAAGATTAACTTGACCGAGGCGAAGAAGTCTGGGATACGAAGGGGCCTGTTTGCTGCTGTTGGCACTGGCCTCATCTTCTTCATCATGTTCTCTGTCTACTCCCTCGCCTTCTGGTATGGATCAAAGTTGGTCCGGGAAGGAGATATGTCTGTGGGCAACATGATCATAGTGAGTTTCTGGCCATTCCACAACATTTCAGGCATTGAGAACATAACAATAACGTAAAAAACATAAAGGGAAGCACATTGTATAATGTTATATTCCATACTGTAATATAGTCTTCACAGTATTGAAAACAAAACAACATGCAGGTGTAGATCAATAATAAAAACTAAGCTATATATTAATATAATTGTGCGATATAAATTTCCTGGGCATTTATAATTCATTAGTGATTAGGGCATTTATAATTCATTAGTGAATAAGTAATAATGTTATGTCTTGTGTTTAAATAATTCCAAATTATAGCAGCCATAATTCTTATAGATTGCAGACTTATTTCTGAGGCTACCATGGAAGTTTTGTGAAGATTCCTTGTATTGTAACTGTGAACATATTGATTAAGTCTAAACATAATATTAAACATTGTAGGTAAAAAAACATTATTATATTTACACACCAACATTTGAACTGAATATATATAATTGTTTAAATGGTAATATATTTAGTACTTTAATTATATGTGTAGTATAAGCTAATCTGTTACCTGAGGCAAGCATTCTCACTGCTTGAGGCAAGCATTCTCAGTCCGTATTACCTATGTATATCCCTCCCTTCTGAGATATTTGTCAATGTTGTTTTTAAGCATATTCATACTATTAGCCACACAATCAAAATCAACAGGTAATCTGTTCCATACATTTGTGTTTTTTTCGTGAATAGGAACCTTTACTAATTTTACTGCATGTCATGTGGTCATTTGATCTTTCTTAATTGAAAAAAATATATATCTCACTATTTTAGTCATTTTTGAAAATTCTTGAAAACTTCTATCTGATCTCCTTGTAATCTCCTGATCTCTAATCTTGTTAATCTACTCTTTTAGGCGTTCCTCATAACCTTTACAACCTTGTCTATCCACCGCAGTTCCCTGGTGCATCAGTCAATCCATTACAACTGAAACTGTTTATTGACTCTGGGATCGATTAACCCTTTTGTATTGATGCACCTCTGAGCTTGGTTTCTAATGACTTAGGCACAATAAAAGTTATCTAATTATTATTATTAAATAAGATCTCTCCGTTTTGTAATCAGTTGTTCTCTGCATAGAGAGTGTTATATATAAAACTATTAAGAATGTGTGTATTTACATACCTTTAATGGTTGTTTCCTTTTTCAGACGTTCTTCAGTATATTAGTTGGGGCGTTCTCGCTAGGAAATGCCACCCCAAGTTTGGAGGCATTTGGATCAGGACGAGCAGCAGCCTACGAATTGTGGAAGATCATAGATAGGGTGGGTTGTGGAGCATAGATTAACAGATTCATTACCATGAAAATGCAAAACCGACCTTTTGTTTGAAATTTATTTTATTATTACTGACATAATTGCGGGATACATTCAAGATTTGAACTGGTCTGAATTCTATATTTAGGTTGTAGTTTCATGTAGTTATGTTGGTCAAGGTGGTGTACATGAACAGAGAACAGTTTCAATCAGATGTTGAGCACAGATCAATTTAATAACTTTTTGTTATAATAACATAAACAATTAATGTAAGGATGGTTTAACAGATGTAAAAAGCTGTTGCCCTGTCACAGAGGACACTATTTCCATGACACATTAGCAGAAGTATCCCATTGACATATTCTGAGAGTTTTCAATATGTAAGATTACTGTTAAGGAGCAAAATCGATTTAAAGAGGAACATTGGGATTACTATAACTATAAGTTCATAAGAGTGTTGGTGACACAGTCCCTTGATGCAAGATTTGTTGTTGACAGACACCACCAATTGACAACAGTTCTGATGAGGGCATGAAGCCTAACAGTATGGAGGGTAACATCCACATTGAAGATGTTGTTTTCTCCTACCCGTCTCGAACTGGGGTACAGGTCAGTGATGAAAACCTGATATCCCATGTGTCAGTAAATAATCATGTAGGTCATAAGTCAAATATTACTGATGATTGGTAGCATTTAAAAAATGCACATGTCAGTTTGTACACGAGCACGCGTGCACACACATATAAACACACACACACACACACACACACACACACACACACACACACACACACACACACACACACACACACACAAAACACACACACACACACACACACACACACACACACACACACACACACACACACACACACACACACACACACACACACACACACACACACACACACACACACACACACACACACACACACACACACACACACACACACACACACACACACACACATCACACATCACACATGCATGCATGTAGACACGAACACACACATGCACACACACAGTTGAGTGGCTTCAGTTTGGACGTGGCCATGGGCCAGATTGTGGCCCTGGTCACATGGTGAATATTAAACACTTACAGGTGTTGAGTTGCCTCAGTTTGGATGTGGCCATGGGCCAGATTGTGGCCCTGGTCTCATGGTGAATATTAAACACTTACAGGTGTTGAGTTGCCTCAGTTTGGATGTGGCCATGGGCCAGATGTGGCCCTGGTCTCATGGTGAATGTTGACTACTTACAGGTGTTGAGTGGCCTCAGTTTGGATGTGGCCATGGGCCAGACTGTGGCCCTGGTCTCATGGTGAATGTTGACTACTTACAGGTGTTGAGTGGCCTCAGTTTGGATGTGGCCATGGGCCAGACTGTGGCCCTGGTCTCATGGTGAATGTTGACTACTTACAGGTGTTGAGTGGCCTCAGTTTGGATGTGGCCATGGGCCAGACTGTGGCCCTGGTCTCATGGTGAATGTTGACTACTTACAGGTGTTGAGTGGCCTCAGTCTGGATGTGGCCATGGGCCAGACAGTGGCCCTGGTCTCATGGTGAATGTTGACTACTTACAGGTGTTGAGTGGCCTCAGTCTGGATGTGGCCATGGGCCAGACAGTGGCCCTGGTCTCATGGTGAATGTTGACTACTTACAGGTGTTGATTGGCCTCAGTCTGGATGTGGCCATGGGCCAGAAAGTGGCCCTGGTCTCATGGTGAATGTTGACTACTTACAGGTGTTGAGTGGCCTCAGTCTGGATGTGGCCATGGACCAGACAGTGGCCCTGGTCTCATGGTGAATGTTGACTACTTACAGGTGTTGAGTGGCCTCAGTCTGGATGTGGCCATGGGCCAGAAAGTGGCCCTGGTCTCATGGTGAATGTTGACTACTTACAGGTGTTGATTGGCCTCAGTCTGGATGTGGCCATGGGCCAGAAAGTGGCCCTGGTCTCATGGTGAATGTTGACTACTTACAGGTGTTGATTGGCCTCAGTCTGGATGTGGCCGTGGGCCAGACAGTGGCCCTGGTCTCATGGTGAATGTTGACTACTTACAGGTGTTGATTGGCCTCAGTCTGGATGTGGCCGTGGGCCAGAAAGTGGCCCTGGTCTCATGGTGAATGTTGACTACTTACAGGTGTTGATTGGCCTCAGTCTGGATGTGGCCGTGGGCCAGAAAGTGGCCCTGGTCTCATGGTGAATGTTGACTACTTACAGGTGTTGATTGGCCTCAGTCTGGATGTGGCCGTGGGCCAGAAAGTGGCCCTGGTCTCATGGTGAATGTTGACTACTTACAGGTGTTGAGTGGCCTCAGTTTGGATGTGGCCATGGGCCAGACTGTGGCCCTGGTCTCATGGTGAATGTTGACTACTTACAGGTGTTGAGTGGCCTCAGTTTTGATGTGGCCATGGGCCAGACTGTGGCCCTGGTCTCATGGTGAATGTTGACTACTTACAGGTGTTGAGTGGCCTCAGTCTGGATGTGGCCATGGGCCAGACAGTGGCCCTGGTCTCATGGTGAATGTTGACTACTTACAGGTGTTGAGTGGCCTCAGTCTGGATGTGGCCGTGGGCCAGACAGTGGCCCTGGTCTCATGATGAATGTTGACTACTTACAGGTGTTGATTGGCCTCAGTCTTTGATGTGGCCATGGGCCAGACAGTGGCCCTGGTCTCATGGTGAATGTTGACTACTTACAGGTGTTGAGTGGCCTCAGTCTGGATGTGGCCATGGGCCAGACAGTGGCCCTGGTCTCATGGTGAATGTTGACTACTTACAGGTGTTGAGTGGCCTCAGTTTGGATGTGGCCATGGGCCAGACTGTGGCCCTGGTCTCATGGTGAATGTTGACTACTTACAGGTGTTGAGTGGCCTCAGTTTGGATGTGGCCATGGGCCAGACTGTGGCCCTGGTCTCATGGTGAATGTTGACTACTTACAGGTGTTGAGTGGCCTCAGTCTGGATGTGGCCATGGGCCAGACAGTGGCCCTGGTCTCATGGTGAATGTTGACTACTTACAGGTGTTGAGTGGCCTCAGTTTGGATGTGGCCATGGGCCAGACTGTGGCCCTGGTCTCATGGTGAATGTTGACTACTTACAGGTGTTGAGTGGCCTCAGTTTTGATGTGGCCATGGGCCAGACTGTGGCCCTGGTCTCATGGTGAATGTTGACTACTTACAGGTGTTGAGTGGCCTCAGTCTGGATGTGGCCATGGGCCAGACAGTGGCCCTGGTCTCATGGTGAATGTTGACTACTTACAGGTGTTGAGTGGCCTCAGTCTGGATGTGGCCGTGGGCCAGACAGTGGCCCTGGTCTCATGATGAATGTTGACTACTTACAGGTGTTGATTGGCCTCAGTCTGGATGTGGCCATGGGCCAGACAGTGGCCCTGGTCTCATGGTGAATGTTGACTACTTACAGGTGTTGAGTGGCCTCAGTCTGGATGTGGCCATGGGCCAGACAGTGGCCCTGGTCTCATGGTGAATGTTGACTACTTACAGGTGTTGAGTGGCCTCAGTTTGGATGTGGCCATGGGCCAGACTGTGGCCCTGGTCTCATGGTGAATGTTGACTACTTACAGGTGTTGAGTGGCCTCAGTTTGGATGTGGCCATGGGCCAGACTGTGGCCCTGGTCTCATGGTGAATGTTGACTACTTACAGGTGTTGAGTGGCCTCAGTCTGGATGTGGCCATGGGCCAGACAGTGGCCCTGGTCTCATGGTGAATGTTGACTACTTACAGGTGTTGAGTGGCCTCAGTCTGGATGTGGCCGTGGGCCAGACAGTGGCCCTGGTCTCATGATGAATGTTGACTACTTACAGGTGTTGATTGGCCTCAGTCTGGATGTGGCCATGGGCCAGACAGTGGCCCTGGTCTCATGGTGAATGTTGACTACTTACAGGTGTTGAGTGGCCTCAGTCTGGATGTGGCCATGGGCCAGACAGTGGCCCTGGTCTCATGGTGAATGTTGACTACTTACAGGTGTTGAGTGGCCTCAGTCTGGATGTGGCCATGGGTCAGAAAGTGGCCCTGGTCTCATGGTGAATGTTGACCACTTACAGGTGTTGAGTGGCCTCAGTCTGGATGTGGCCGTGGGCCAGACAGTGGCCCTGGTCTCATGGTGAATGTTGACTACTTACAGGTGTTGATTGGCCTCAGTCTGGATGTGGCCATGGGCCAGACAGTGGCCCTGGTCTCATGGTGAATGTTGACTACTTACAGGTGTAGAGTGGCCTCAGTCTGGATGTGGCCATGGGCCAGAAAGTGGCCCTGGTCTCATGGTGAATGTTGACTACTTACAGGTGTTGATTGGCCTCAGTCTGGATGTGGCCGTGGGCCAGAAAGTGGCCCTGGTCTCATGGTGAATGTTGACTACTTACAGGTGTTGAGTGGCCTCAGTTTGGATGTGGCCATGGGCCAGACTGTGGCCCTGGTCTCATGGTGAATATTAAACACTTACAGGTGTTGAGTGGCCTGAATTTGGATGTGGCCATGGGCCAGACTGTGGCTCTGGTCTCATGGTGAATATTAAACACTTACAGGTGTTGAGTGGCCTGAATTTGGATGTGGCCATGGGCCAGACTGTGGCCCTGGTCTCATGGTGAATGTTGACTACTTACAGGTGTTGAGTGGCCTCAGTCTGGATGTGGCCATGGGCCAGACAGTGGCCCTGGTCTCATGGTGAATGTTGACTACTTACAGGTGTTGAGTGGCCTCAGTTTGGATGTGGCCATGGGCCAGACTGTGGCCCTGGTCTCATGGTGAATGTTGACTACTTACAGGTGTTGAGTGGCCTCAGTTTGGATGTGGCCATGGGCCAGACAGTGGCCCTGGTCTCATGGTGAATGTTGACTACTTACAGGTGTTGAGTGGCCTCAGTTTGGATGTGGCCATGGGCCAGACTGTGGCCCTGGTCTCATGGTGAATGTTGACTACTTACAGGTGTTGATTGGCCTCAGTCTGGATGTGGCCATGGGCCAGAAAGTGGCCCTGGTCTCATGGTGAATGTTGACTACTTACAGGTGTTGATTGGCCTCAGTCTGGATGTGGCCGTGGGCCAGAAAGTGGCCCTGGTCTCATGGTGAATGTTGACTACTTACATGTGTTGATTGGCCTCAGTCTGGATGTGGCCATGGGCCAGAAAGTGGCCCTGGTCTCATGGTGAATGTTGACTACTTACAGGTGTTGATTGGCCTCAGTCTGGATGTGGCCATGGGCCAGAAAGTGGCCCTGGTCTCATGATGAATGTTGACTACTTACAGGTGTTGATTGGCCTCAGTCTGGATGTGGCCATGGGCCAGAAAGTGGCCCTGGTCTCATGGTGAATGTTGACTACTTACAGGTGTTGAGTGGCCTCAGTCTGGATGTGGCCGTGGGCCAGACTGTGGCCCTGGTTGGGGCCAGTGGGTGCGGCAAGAGCACTGTCATCCAACTCATCCAGCGCTTCTACGACCCGCACGGTGGTGCCATCTACATTGACAACCAGCCAATCAGTGAGCTCAATGTGCACTGGCTGCGACACCACATCGGAGTGGTCAGTCAGGAGCCTGTGTTGTTTGCCACGACGATTGCGGAGAACATCCGCCACGGCCAGGAGGGAGCCAGTCAGGGAGACATTGAGAAGGCGGCCATTGAGGCAAATGCACACAACTTCATCATGAAACTACCCATGGTTTGTGTCGATGCTGTAGCACAAGTTTGTAACTTGTTATCTGAATGTTGTAGTTAAGATTCAGTTATTTGTTGTGTGTGTCTGTGTGCATATCATATTCCATCTAGCTTGAATAGAGTATGCTTAGCATTTGATCTGTTGAAAGTATCGGATGTTCTACTACCAGTTCTTTTGATTTTCAATTATTGTTATGTAATTATTCACATTGATTATTAAGTATTTTATGAGATTGATTATTATGTATTTTATGAGATTGATTATTATGTATTTTTATTACTAATATATAATTTATTTATTTAGAAATGCTACGCTATTTAATGTCAGATTAATTTTAGTTATTTTTATACCTATACATATCTCTTTTTATATTTATCTTAAAATATTAGTATTCATCTTATTGTATACATATATCTCTTTTATGTATTTTAAATAGTAACATGTTATGAAGTGCCACAAACAATTATGGATGTGGTGCTATATGAAATAAAATGTATTATTATTGTATGCAACAATAGACTTCAGAATTTGTGTCACTCCTAGATTGAAGATTAGAAAATATGCAACATAAAACATATATAGACTACTAAATGCGTCGTCTGTATTAATTTTACCTGTTGACGTATAGAAAGAATGTATGATTATGAGTGACCATAGTTTTTCCTTTGTACATAGAAATATGACACCCTGGTGGGTGAGCGTGGAGCACAGTTGAGTGGGGGACAGAAACAGAGAATCGCCATAGCCCGCGCCCTTGTCCGCAATCCCAGAATCCTCCTGCTCGATGAAGCGACATCAGCATTAGACACAGAAAGCGAGGCCACAGTCCAGGCCGCACTCGATAAGGTGCAATGTCAACATAAATGCTTCCTTTCATATTTTTAAAAAAAAAATTGAAAAAAATTAATTTTTTTACTTAAAATTAAAAGAAAGGGGTTTGTTATGTGTCATGGTTGATATCCTGTGTGGTTGATTGAAATGCGTAGTGTGGCCTTTGTCTGCATGTGTGGCATGGTTGTTGCATATGTAGTGTGGTTGTTGCATGTGTAGTGTGGTTGTTGCATGTGTAATATGGTTGTTGCATATGTAGTATGGTTGTTGCATGTGTAAGTGTGGTTGTTGCATGTGTAGTGTGGTTGTTGCATGTGTAGTATGGTTGTTGCAAGTATAGTGTGGTTGTTGCATGTATAGTGTGGTTATTGCATGTGTAGTGTGGTTGTTGCATGTGTAAGTATGGTTGTTGCATGTGTAGTGTGGTTGTTGCATGTGTGGTGTGGTTGTTGCAAGTATAGTGTGGTTGTTGCATGTGTATTGTGGTTGTTGCATGTGTAATATGGTTGTTGCATGTGTAGTGTGGTTGTTGCATGTGTGGTGTGGGTTGGTTAGTTGTAGTGTAATGTGTTGTTGTATGTGTAGTGTGGTTGTTAAAATTGTGTGGTTTTTGGTTTTTTTGTTTGTTACATGTGTAATGTTGTTGTTGTATGTGTAGTGTGGTTGTTGTATGTGTATAGTGGTTGTTGCATGTGTAGTGTGGTTGTTGCATGTGTAGTATGGTTGTTGCATGTATAGTGTGGTTTTTGCATGTGTAGTGTGGTTGTTGCATGTGTAGTATGGTTGGTGCATGTGTAGTATGGGTGTTGCATGTGTAGTGTGGTTGTTGCAGGTGTAGTGTGGTTGCATGTGTAGTGTGGTTGTTGCAGGTGTAATGTGGTTGTTGCATGTGTAGTATGGTTGTTGCATGTGTAGTGTGGTTGTTGCATGTGTAGTGTGGTTGTTGTATGTGTAGTATGGTTGTTGCAAGTATACTGTGGTTGTATGATGTGTAGCGTGGTTGTTACATGTGTAATGTTGTTGTATGTAATGTGTAGTTGTTGCTGATGTAGGCGCGTATGGGGCGGACAACCATTGTGGTGGCTCATCGTCTGTCCACCATCAAGACGGCCGACTTGATCGTGGGAATGAAGGACGGTATGGCCGTAGAGCAGGGTTCACATGACGAGTTGATGGACCATAGAGGCATCTACTACGACCTTGTCACACGACAGGTAATGAATGAATGAATCACTTTATTCCATATGAAAGTCAGTGTGCATTCTATAAACACACACCCACACAAACACAATTATATGTATTTGCATGTGTGTCGTTTTTGTCTAATACAAAACACTGTTTTTTATCATAATTTATTAGAGTCAATAACTGACAGGTCTGATAATTACATTATCAAACCTGTCACTTGTTACAATGATAATATGCACATATCTATGAATTAACATTTGACACATTGGCACATGTGTGACAACAAACACAACGCTAGTACTGCACCATGTCATGTGAAAGATGTTTTAGGTGTCTTATTTATCAATATTATGTCAAACCCTGGGCAACTGTTTTCACTCTACATTGCTCCATTTCATTCAGGTGTATTAATCTGGCTATAGACAATGGTGGATATTTATGTACGAATAGACTTCCTAGAGAAGCAGAGATGATGTTCCATTGAACAGGTCTGCCAGGGAGTGAAGTGTAAAGCGCTTTGAGCAAAGCTTTGGAAATTGGATATTGCACTATATAAGAACATTCCTGTACTTACCTTTTAAGATTAGTGTCACATTTGACATCATTTTAGAGTCATATATTATTTGTGTATTTCAGATGAAGAAGAGCACAGAAGGAGACGAGGACGAGGGGGAAATTGGTAAGATGTCACGTTGATCACTTTGAGTTAATACCTTCAAACTTGTCCCTGTTTTCTTATCATTCTCCCAGTTTTGTGTTAATTACTTATGTGATCTCACGTACATGCCTATGCGGTTGTTATTGACTGTGTGCCAGTGTATAACAGTTACTACACAGGTATCATGTAGATTAGCAACCAAACAAATATTGCCAGCACACACAGATCACTTACTAAACATGTGACAATTAAATATGTACTGATCATTAAAATAACCCACATAAAAACCCAGATGGGGTTAAATACACACATATGCAGAATTTCTTTTTCAAAGTGTTTTTACTAACTTTTGTTATGAATCTTTTGGTGCATAACTGATGTAAACTGTCCGCAGCTGATCTGTGATCTTCAGAGCAACTACAAAACAATACACTCTAACATCCATTTTGAGGTGGTCCCTGACATTTTCACTTACTTTCCTAGTTTTCTTTTATTGCTTGTACCAGATACATGCCAAATATTACCTGAACTTGAAACATAATGTATTATGATTGTCAAGATATCACATGGTATTTTCACATTCTTGCACCTTTGTCCGAATTGTTAGGCTCGCAGGCATTGCATGCCTGTTATGTTTGACACCAAACTGCTGCTGTCACATTCTGTAACGGTTCGGTTTTTGGAATTTGAAACGAATCTAATCAAACACAAGTTTAAGTGCGCTGCATATTTTATTCCTAGCCACTCGCTGCATCATACATCATACATGGTGCGCATCTGCATTCCAGATACCTAGCGTATCACGTGTCCAAGTGTAGGGTCTATCTCACACGTAGTCCAGTAGGGGGAACCAATACACTACAGCTGCGGCTATATTCGCTATATTTAATCCACTACATATTTTTGGCATCCACTTTCACTGAAATTTTTTATTTTTTGTTAAAAATAATAAATGATGCTGAATTAGTGATGTATCTATGTATAGAAAGCATGTCTAATAAATAGTACCATGTTTATTTCTATATTTCCTATGCCTTTGCATTGTATCGTTATTTATTTAATAATTGGTCTCATGTTATAACTCTCATAACTCTTTGAAGGCCTATGTCACCAAGCAAATTCCAAGACAGAAAATTGGGTCGCAACCAAAACAGGTTAAGAACCGATGTTGTAACCACTGAATATTTAGTTGTTGTAGCCCCTGAAATAATCACAACATTTGCTTGTTGTAGCCCCTGAGATAATCACAATATTTATTTGTTGTAGCCCCTGAAATAATCACAACATTTGCTTGTTGTAGCCTCTGAGATAATCACAATATTTATTTGTTGTAGCCCCTCAGATAATCACAATATTTAGTTGTAACACCTAAAATAATCACAATATTTGCTTGTTGCAGCCCCTCAGATAATCACAATATTTAGTTGTAACCCCTAAAGTAATCACAATATTTGCCTGTTGTAGCCCCTCAGATAATCACAATATTTAGTTATTGTAACCCCTCAGATAATCACACTATTTACTTGTTGTAGCCCCTGAGATAATCACAATATTTACTTGTTGTAGCTCTCAGATATTCACAATATTACCAGTTGTAGCCCTTCAGAGTCATAATATTTACTTGTATCCCAATATTCCCCTGGTGTAAGTTCTTCAGATAATCACAATAGTATAATATACATATTGTAATTACACAGATAATCACAATATCTAGCTATTATAGTCACTAAGATAAACAATATTTACCTATTTATTGCTTCCAAGGTAATCACATTATATATCTGTTATATTCACTCAGACACAATGTTATGTACCACTCCTGTAATCACAGTTGACGATGGTTGTAGCGCGGTTCTCTGAGATAGACTTGGATGACGTAGACAGCACTGGTGCGTCCAAGAAACAGTTGAGTCGAGCACTGTCTGCAGATGAGATGGATCATTCGGCTCGTCTCGCTCACCTACAGGTGTAACATGTAGCATAGGTGGATGTCATTTCAGTTATGCTCTCTCTCTGTCTCACTCTCCTTGTCTCTCTCTGTCTCAGCCTTTTCTCTCTCTCTTCCCGTCTCTCTCTCCTCTTCTCTCTCTCTCTCTCTCTCTCTCTCTCCTCTCTCTCTCTCTCTCTCTCTCTCTCTTCTCTCTCTCTTCTCTCTTCTCTCTCTCTCTCTCTCTCCTCCTCTCTCCTCTCCTCTCTTTTTTTCTTCTCTCCTCTCCTCCTCCTCTCTCTCTCTCTCTCTCTCTCTCTCTCTCTTCTCTCTCTCTCTCTCCTCCCTTCTCTCTCTCTCTCTTCTCTCTCTCTCTCTCTCTCTCTCTCTCTCTCTCTCTCTTGCTCTCTCTGTCTTTTCCCTCTTTCTATGTCTCTCTTTTTCTCACTCCTTTCTCTGTCTCTTTACTTTACTTTTCCCCCCACTCGCCCCCTTTCTCTCTCCCATCCTGTCTCTCTCTTCTCTCTCTGTCTCAGCCTGTATGCTCTCTCTCTATCTCTCTTTCTCTCTCTCTCTGTTTCTCCCTCTCTCGCTCGACTTCTCTCTCTCCTCCACATCCATGTTTTACAGCAGTGACATGTAGTAGACTTTCCTTCTGTCCTGGGCGGTCTTCTAACCTGTGTGGTAGTTCACTCTGGATTTCATGTATCATTTACTACAACACGTACCAAATCATATTTATTAAACACCAGCATATCGTTTTTGTACATTTTCTACATACTTCGTATTTTCTGGATGGGTGACAAGTTGGACCCACTATCAAGTATCAACCAGGGAGCATGTGAGGCCATCTTCCTACCACTTATACCTCATTCTATAGCTCAGTTTATACCTCACTCTATTGCTCACTTATGCCTCCCTGTCACAGAAGGAAAAGCTGCCAGAAGCGTCGATGCTGCGCATTCTCAAGGTCAACTCTCCCGAATGGCCGTACATTGTTGGGGGCATCTTTGCCGCCATCATAGTCGGTGCACAGAACCCCTGCTTTGCCATCATCTTCTCGGAATTTCTGGGTGTAAGTGTTGCCACACTGACTGTTGTTGCCACACTGACTGCTGTTGCCACACTGACTGTTGTTGCCACACTGACTGTTGTTGCCACACTGACTGTTGTTGCCACACTGACTGTTGTTGCACTGACTGTTGTCCCACTGACTGCTGTTGCCACACTGACTGTTGTTGCCACACTGACTGCTGTTGCCACACTGACTGCTGTTGCCACACTGACTGTTGTTGCACACTGACTGTTGTTGCACACTGACTGTTGTTGCCTCACTGACTGCTGTTGTCACACTGACTGTTGTTGCCTCACTGACTGCTGTTGCCACACTGACTGTTGTTGCCACACTGACTGTTGTTGTCACACTGACTGTTGTTGCCACACTGACTGTTGTTGCCACACTGACTGTTGTTGTCACACTGACTGCTGTTGCCACACTGACTGCTGTTGCCACACTGACTGTTGTTGCCACACTGACTGCTGTTGCCACACTGACTGCTGTTGCCACACTGACTGTTGTTGCACACTGACTGCTGTTGCCACACTGACTGTTGTTGCCACACTGACTGTTGTTGCCACACTGACTGTTGTTGTCACACTGACTGTTGTTGCCTCACTGACTGCTGTTGCCACACTGACTGTTGTTGCCACACTGACTGTTGTTGCCACACTGACTGTTGTTGCCACACTGACTGTTGTTGCCACACTGACTGCTGTTGCCACACTGACTGCTGTTGCCACACTGACTGTTGTTGTCACACTGACTGCTGTTGCCACACTGACTGCTGTTGCCACACTGACTGCTGTTGCCACACTGACTGCTGTTGCCACACTGACTGCTGTTGCCACACTGACTGCTGTTGCCACACTGACTGCTGTTGCCACACTGACTGTTGTTGCCACACTGACTGCTGTTGCCACACTGACTGTTGTTGCCACACTGACTGCTGTTGCCACACTGACTGCTGTTGCCACACTGACTGTTGTTGCCACATTGACTGCTGTTGCCTCACTGATTGCTGTTGTCACACTGACTGCTGTTGCCACACTGACTGCTGTTGCCACACTGACTGCTGTTGCCACACTGACTGCTGTTGCCACACTGACTGCTGTTGCCACACTGACTGCTGTTGCCACACTGACTGCTGTTGCCACACTGACTGCTGTTGCCACACTGACTGTTGTTGCCACACTGACTGCTGTTGCCACACTGACTGCTGTTGCCACACTGACTGCTGTTGTCACACTGACTGCTGTTGTCACACTGACTGCTGTTGCCACACTGACTGCTGTTGCCACACTGACTGCTGTTGCCACACTGACTGTTGTTGCCACACTGACTGCTGTTGCCACACTGACTGCTGTTGTCACACTGACTGCTGTTGCCACACTGACTGCTGTTGCCACACTGACTGCTGTTGCCACACTGACTGCTGTTGTCACACTGACTGCTGTTGTCACACTGACTGCTGTTGCCACACTGACTGCTGTTGCCACACTGACTGCTGTTGTCACACTGACTGCTGTTGCCACACTGACTGCTGTTGTCACACTGACTGCTGTTGCCACACTGACTGCTGTTGCCACACTGACTGCTGTTGCCACACTGACTGCTGTTGTCACACTGACTGCTGTTGTCACACTGACTGCTGTTGCCACACTGACTGCTGTTGCCACACTGACTGCTGTTGCCACCTGACTGTTGTTGCCACACTGACTGCTGTTGCCACACTGACTGCTGTTGCCACACTGACTGTTGTTGCCACACTGACTGCTGTTGCCACACTGACTGCTGTTGCCACCTACTGTGTTGCCACCCTGACTGCTGTTGCCACACTGACTGCTGTTGCACACTGACTGCTGTTCCACTGACTGCTGTTGCCACACTGACTGCTGTTGCCACACTGACTGTTGTTGCCACACTGACTGCTGTTGCCACACTGACTGCTGTTGCCACACTGACTGCTGTTGCCTCACTGATTGCTGTTGCCACACTGACTGTTGTTGCCACACTGACTGCTGTTGCCACCCTGACTGCTGTTGTCACACTGACTGCTGTTGCCACCCTGACTGCTGTTGTCACACTGACTGCTGTTGCCACCCTGACTGCTGTTGTCACACTGACTGCTGTTGCCACCCTGACTGCTGTTGTCACACTGACTGCTGTTGCCACCCTGACTGCTGTTGCACACTGATTGTGTTGCACCTGACTGCGTGACACTGACTGCTGTTGCCACACTGACTGTGTTGCTGCATTGTTGTTGCCTTTGGCTGATGTTTAATGTTGTTGTCATTGATGTTGGTGCTGCTGATTGTTGTTGTTGTTGCTGATTACTGTTGCTTTTCCTCTTATCATCTAGGTAGCCTGGATTATGGCCGACCTCCATTTTGTTTGTTGTAATTTATTCCAGTTGTATTTGTATCTGAAGCCTTCGAAGTAAACCACACATGCATTCATGGACAAATATTTATATACAAAATGATGCATGCACTCACACATCCACACACAAGTAAACACACCTTCTCACCTAGGATGATATGTAAATATAGGCACTTTTAGTGACAATGGAGGCAGGATAGAAGAAGATAAGTTATCAATGATGCAGCAGTAAATAACAGCACAGTTAATTTATTGAATAAAATGGATTGCTGCTGTCTTAGGAGAAGATGCACTCTTCGTTGATTTGATGCATGAGAACAATTAAGTTGTTCTCAACTACATACACTGGTTTGTAGGTGTTCAAAGAGCCTCCCAGTGAACAGAAGAGGCAGTCAAACCTCTACGCACTCTTGTTCCTTGTCATTGCCATCGTCTCAGGAGCTGCCATGTTCACCCAGGTAGGTTCTCTTTGTCACTTGTTCTGGTCATCCGTTGTCAATCATGTTTAACTTACTCTATCCAGTGTCGTCATATTTCATGTACACTCATTGTCTATTTTCATCATATTTAACTTATATAACTGATTCATTGTCATCATATTTCACTTGAACTCATCCATTGTCATCATATTTCACTTGCACTCATCCATTGTCATCATATTTCACTTGCACTCATCCATTGTCATCATATTTCACTTGCACTCATCCATTGTCATCATATTTACTTGCACTCATCCATTGTATTTTCCCTTTACTCACCCATTGTCATCATATTTCACTTGCACTCATCCATTGCCCATCAATTTACTTGCACTCATCCATTGTCATCAATTTACTTGCACTCATCCATTGTCATCATTTTTCCCTTCCACTCATCCATTGTCATCATATTTCCTTGCACTCACCCATTGTCATCATATTTACTTGCACTCATCCATTGTCATCATATTTACTTGCACTCACCCATTGCCATCATATTTACTTGCACTCATCCATTGTCATCATATTTACTTGCACTCATCCATTGCCATCATATTTCACTTGCACTCATCCATTGTCATCATATTTCACTTGCACTCATCCATTGTCATCATATTTACTTGCGCTCATCCATTGCCATCATATTTCACTTGCACTCACCCATTGCCATCATATTTACTTGCACTCATCCATTGTCATCATATTTACTTGCACTCACCCATTGCCATCATATTTCACTTGCACTCATCCATTGTCATCATATTTACTTGCACTCACCCATTGCCATCATATTTACTTGCGCTCATCCATTGTCATCATATTTACTTGCACTCATCCATTGTCATCATATTTACTTGCACTCATCCATTGTCATCAATTTAATTGAAATCATCCATTGTCATCTTTATTTACTTGCACTCATCCATTGTCATCAATTTAATTGAAATCATCCATTGTCATCTTTATTTACTTGCACTCATCCATTGTCATAAATTTTTTCTTGAAATCACCCATTGCCATCTTTATTTATTTTGACTCATCCATTGCATCATATTTACTTGCACTCACCCATTGCCATCATATTTACTTCCCCACCTTTCATCCCAATTGTCATCATATTTCACTTGCACTCATCCATTGTCATCATATTTCCCTTGCACTCATCCATTTTCATCATATTTACTTGCACTCATCCATTGTCATCATGTTTCACTTGCACTCATCCATTGTCATCATATTTCATTAAAAATCATCCATTGTCATCATATTTCACTTGCAACTCATCCATTGTCATCATATTTACTTGCACTCATCCATTGTCATCATATTTACTTGCACTCATCCATTGTCATCATATTTCACTTGCACTCATCCATTGTCATCATATTTACTTGCACTCATCCATTGTCATCATATTTCACTTGCACTCATCCATTGTCATCATATTTCACTTGCACTCATCCATTGCCATCATATTTACTTGCACTCATCCATTGTCATCATATTTACTTGCACTCACCAAATTGTCATCATATTTCACTTGCACTCATCCATTGTCATCATATTTCACTTGCACTCATCCATTGTCATCATATTTACTTGCACTCATCCATTGTCATCATATTTCACTTGCACTCATCCATTGTCATCATATTTCACTTGACTCATCCATTGTCATCATATTTCCTTGCACTCACCCATTGCCATCATATTTACTTGCACTCATCCATTGTCATCATATTTACTTGCACTCACCCATTGCCATCATATTTACTTGCACTCATCCATTGTCATCATATTTACTTGCACTCATCCATTCCATCATATTTCACTTGCACTCATCCATTGTCATCATATTTACTTGCACTCATCCATTGTCATCATATTTACTTGCACTCATCCATTTTCCATCATATTTCACTTGCACTCACCCATTGCCATCATATTTACTTGCACTCATCCATTGTCATCATATTTACTTGAACTCACCCATTGCCATCATATTTCACTTCCACTCATCCATTGTCATCATATTTACTTGAACTCACCCATTGCCATCATATTTACTTGCACTCATCCATTGTCATCATATTTCCCTTGCACTCATCCATTGTCATCATATTTCACTTGAACTCATCCATTGTCATCATATTTACTTGCACTCATCCATTGTCATCATATTTCACTTGAACTCATCCATTGTCATCATATTTACTTGCACTCATCCATTGTCATCATATTTACTTGCACTCATCCATTGTCATCATATTTTCCTTGAACTCACCCATTGCCATCATATTTACTTGCACTCATCCATTGTCATCATATTTACTTGCACTCACCCATTGCCATCATATTTACTTGCGCTCATCCATTGTCATCATATTTACCAGCACTCATCCAATGTCATCATATTTCACTTGCACTCATCCATTGTCATCATATTTACTTGAACTCATCCATTTTCATCATATTTCACTTGCACTTATCCATTGTCATCATTTTTCACTTGCACTCATCCATTGTCATCATATTTCATTAACAATCATCCATTGTCATCATATTTCACTTGCACTCATCCATTGTCATCATATTTACTTGCACTCATCCATTGTCATCATATTTACTTGCACTCATCCATTGTCATCATATTTACTTGCACTCATCCATTGTCATCATATTTCACTTGCACTCATCCATTGTCATCATATTTCACTTGAACTCATCCATTGTCATCATATTTACTTGCACTCACCCATTGCCATCATATTTACTTGCACTCATCCATTGTCATCATATTTACTAGCACTCCTCCAATGTCATCATATTTCACTTGCACTCATCCATTGTCATCATATTTCACTTGCACTCATCCATTGTTATCATATTTACTTGCACTCATCCATTGTCATCATATTTCACTTGAACTCATCCATTGTCATCATATTTCACTTGCACTCATCCATTGTCATCATTTTCCCCCTTTGCACTCACCCATTGCCATCAATTTACTTGAACTCATCCATTGTCATCATATTTACTTGCACTCACCCATTGTCTTTTCCCACCATTTCACTTTTGCACTCACCCAAATTGTCATCATATTTCACTTGAACTCATCCATTGTCATCATATTTACTTGCACTCATCCATTGTCATCACATTTCAATTGCAATCATCCATTGTCATCATTATTTACTTGCACTCAACCATTGTCATCACATTTCAATTGCAATCATCCATTGTCATCATTATTTACTTGCACTCATCCATTGTCATCACATTTCAATTGCAATCATCCATTGTCATCATTATTTACTTGCACTCATCCATTGTCATCATATTTACTTGCACTCATCCATTGTCATCATATTTACTTGCACTCATCCATTGTCATCATATTTCACTTGCACTCATCCATTGTCATCATATTTCACTTGCACTCATCCATTGTCATCATATTTACTTGAACTCATCCATTGTCATCATATTTACTTGCACTCATCCATTGTCATCATATTTACTTGCACTACCCATTGCCATCATTTTTTCCTTGACTCATCCATTTTCATCATTTTTTACTTGCACTCATCCATTGTCATCATTTTCACTTGCACTCATCCATTTTCATCATATTTCATTTAAAAATCATCCATTGTCATCATATTTCACTTGCACTCATCCATTGTCATCATATTTACTTGAACTCATCCATTGTCATCATATTTACTTGCACTCATCCATTGTCATCATATTTACTTGCACTCATCCATTGTCATCATATTTACTTGCACTCATCCATTGTCATCATATTTCACTTGCACTCATCCATTGTCATCATATTTACTTGCACTCATCCATTGTCATCTTTTACTTGAACTCATCCATTGTCATCATATTTACTTGCACTCATCCATTGTCATCATATTTACTTGCACTCACCCATTGCCATCATATTTACTTGCACTCATCCATTGTCATCATATTTACTTGCACTCCCCAAATTCATCATATTTCACTTCCCTCATCCATTGTCATCATATTTCACTTCCACTAATCCATTGTCATCATATTTATGCACTCACCCTTTTTCCATCATATTTACTTCACTCATCCTTGTCATCATATTTACTTGCCTCACCCATTGCCATCATATTTACTTCTCACCCAAATGTCATCATATTTCACTTCCACTCATCCATTGTCATCATATTTACTTGAACTCATCCATTTTCATCAATTTTTCACTTGCACTCATCCATTGTCATCATATTTCCCTTGCACTCATCCATTGTCATCATATTTCATTAACTCATCCATTGTCATCATATTTACTTGCACTCATCCATTGTCATCATATTTACTTGAACTTATCCATTGTCATCATATTTACTTGCACTCATCCATTGTCATCATATTTACTTGCACTCATCCATTTTCATCATATTTCACTTGAACTCATCCATTGTCATCATATTTACTTGCACTCATCCATTGTCATCATATTTACTTGCACTCACCCATTGCCATCATATTTACTTGCACTCATCCATTGTCATCATATTTACTTGCACTCCTCCATTGTCATCATATTTCACTTGCACTCATCCATTGTCATCATATTTCACTTGAACTCACCCATTGCCATCATATTTACTTCCCTTTACCCAAATGTCATCATATTTCACTTGCACTCATCCATTGTCATCATTTTACTTGCATTTATCCATTTTCATCATTTTTCACTTGCACTCATCCATTGTCATCATGTTTCACTTGCACTCATCCATTGTCATCATATTTCATTAACAATCATCCATTGTCATCATATTTCACTTGCACTCATCCATTGTCATGATATTTACTTGCACTTATCCATTATCATCATATTTACTTGCACTCATCCATTGTCATCATATTTACTTGCACTCATCCATTGTCATCATATTTACTTGCACTCATCCATTGTCATCATATTTACTTGCACTCATCCATTGTCATCATATTTCATTTGAAATCATCCATTGTCATCATATTTCACTTGAACTCATCCATTGTCATCATATTTCACTTGCACTCATCCATTGTCATCATATTTACTTGCACTCACCCATTGCCATCATATTTACTTGCACTCATCCATTGTCATCATATTTACTAGCACTCCTCCAAATTGTCATCATATTTCACTTGCACTCATCCATTGTCATCATATTTCACTTGAACTCATCCATTGTCATCATATTTACTTGCACTCATCCATTGTCATCATATTTCACTTAACTCATCCATTGTCATCATATTTACTTGCACTCATCCATTGTCATCATATTCACTTGCACTCATCCATTGTCATCATATTTTACTTGCACTCATCCGTTGTCATCATATTTACTTGATTCATCCATTGTCATCATATTTCACTTGAACCCATCCATTGTCATCATATTTACTTGCACTCATCCATTGTCATCATATTTCACTTGAACTCATCCATTGTCATCATATTTCACTTGAACTCATCCATTGTCATCATATTTACTTGCACTCATCCATTGTCATCATATTTCACTTGAACCCCCCCCCTTGTCACCCATATTTACTTGACTCATCCATTTTCATCATATTTACTTGCACTCACCCATTGCCATCAATTTACTTGCACTCATCCATTGTCATCATATTTACTTGCACTCCTCCAAATTGTCATCATATTTCACTTGCACTCATCCATTGTCATCATATTTCACTTGCACTCATCCATTGTCATCATATTTACTTGAACTCATCCATTGTCATCATATTTCACTTGCACTCATCCATTGTCATCATATTTCACTTGACTCATCCATTGTCATCATATTTACTTGCACTCATCCATTGTCATCATATTTACTTGCCCTCATCCATTGTCATCATATTTCACTTCCACTCATCCATTGTCATCATATTTCCCTTGCACTCATCCATTGTCATCATATTTCACTTGCACTCATCCATTGTCATCATATTTCACTTGCACTCATCCATTGTCATCATATTTCACTTGCACTCATCCATTGTCATCATATTTCACTTGCACTCATCCATTGTCATCATATTTCACTTGCACTCATCCATTGTCATCATATTTACTTGCACTCATCCATTGTCATCATATTTACTTGCACTCATCCATTGTCATCATATTTCACTTGCACTCATCCATTTCATCACATTTCACTTGAACTCATCCATTGTCATCATATTTCACTTGCACTCATCCATTGTCATCATATTTTTTACTTGCACTCATCCATTGTCATCATATTTCACTTGCACTCATCCATTGTCATCATATTTCACTTCCACTCATCCATTGTCATCATATTTCCCTTGCACTCACCCATTGACATCATATTTACTTGCACTCATCCATTGTCATCATATTTACTTGCACTCACCCATTGCCATCATATTTACTTGCACTCATCCAATGTCATCATATTTCACTTGCACTCATCCATTGTCATCATATTTACTTGCACTCATCCATTTTCATCATATTTCACTTGCACTCATCCATTGTCATCATATTTACTTGCACTCATCCATTGTCATCATATTTCATTAACAATCATCCATTGTCATCATATTTCACTTGCACTCATCCATTGTCATGATATTTACTTGCACTTATCCATTATCATCATATTTACTTGCACTCATCCATTGTCATCATATTTACTTGCACTCATCCATTGTCATCATATTTACTTGCACTCATCCATTGTCATCATATTTCACTTGCACTCATCCATTGTCATCATATTTCACTTGCACTCATCCATTGTCATCATATTTACTTGCACTCATCCATTTTCATCATATTTACTTGCACTCATCCATTGTCATCATATTTCACTTGCACTCATCCATTGTCATCATATTTCACTTGAACTCATCCATTGTCATCATATTTACTTGCACTCATCCATTGTCATCATATTTCACTTGAACTCATCCATTGTCATCATATTTACTTGCACTCATCCATTTTCATCATATTTCCCTTGCACTCATCCATTGTCATCATATTTCACTTGAACTCATCCATTGTCATCATATTTCTTAAAAATCATCCATTGTCATCATATTTCACTTGAACTCATCCATTGTCATCATATTTACTTGCACTTATCCATTGTCATCATATTTACTTGCACTCATCCATTTTCATCATATTTACTTGAACTCATCCATTGTCATCATATTTACTTGCACTCATCCATTGTCATCATATTTACTTGCACTCACCCATTGCCATCATATTTACTTGCACTCATCCATTGTCATCAATTTCACTTGAACTCATCCATTGTCATCATATTTACTTCCCACTCACCCATTGCCATCAATTTACTTGAACTCATCCATTGTCATCATATTTATTTGCACTTTCCCAAATGTCATCATATTTCATTTTGCACTCATCCATTGTCATCATATTTCACTTGCATTTACCCCTTGTCATCATATTTACTTGCACTCATCCATTGTCATCATATTTCACTTGCACTCATCCATTGTCATCATATTTCACTTGCACTCATCCATTGTCATCATATTTCACTTGCACTCATCCATTGTCATCATATTTACTTGAACTCATCCATTGTCATCATATTTCACTTGCACTCATCCATTGTCATCATATTTCACTTGCACTCATCCATTGTCATCATATTTACTTGCATCATCCATTGTCATCATATTTCACTTGCACTCATCCATTGTCATCATATTTCACTTGAACTCATCCATTGTCATCATATTTCACTTGAACTCATCCATTGTCATCATATTTCACTTGCACTCATCCATTGTCATCATATTTACTTGAACTCATCCATTGTCATCACATTTCACTTGCACTCATCCATTGTCATCATATTTACTTGCACTCATCCATTGTCATCAATTTTTCACTTGAACTCATCCATTGTCATCATATTTACTTGCACTCATCCATTGTCATCATATTTCACTTGCACTCACCAAATTGTCATCATATTTCACTTGAACTCATCCATTGTCATCATATTTACTTGCACTCATCCATTGTCATCATATTTCACTTGAACTCATCCATTGTCATCATATTTACTTGCACTCATCCATTGTCATCATATTTCACTTGAACTCATCCATTGTCATAATATTTCACTTGCACTCATCCATTGTCATCATATTTACTTGAACTCATCCATTGTCATCATATTTACTTGCACTCATCCATTGTCATCATATTTATTTGGGCCTCATCCATTGTCATCATTTTTCCCCACTTAATTTTTTTCATCCATTGTCATCATATTTCATTAAAAATCATCCATTGTATTTTTCACTTGAACTCATCCATTGTCATCATATTTACTTGCACTCACCCATTGCCATCATATTTACTTGCACCCATCCTTGTCATCATATTTACTTGACTCATCCATTTTCATCATTTTTCACTTGCACTCATCCTTGTCATCAATTTACTTGCCCTCATCCATTGTCATCATTTTTCACTGACTCATCCATTGTCATCATTTTTCACTTGCCCCATCCTTGTCATCATATTTCATTTTCACTCATCCATTGTCATCATTTTTCACTTGAACTCATCCATTGTCATCATTTTCCCTTGCACTCATCCTTTGTCACCCTTTTACTTGACTCATCCATTTTTCTTTATTTTATTTTTACTCATCCATTGTCATCTTTTCACTTGCACTCACCCATTGTCATCAAAATTTCACTTGCACTCACCCCATTGTCTCATATTTCACTTGCCCCTCATCCTTGTAATCATATTTACTTGCACTCATCCATTGTCATCATATTTCACTTGCACTCATCCATTGTCATCATATTTACTTGCACTCATCCATTGTCATCATATTTACTTGCACTCACCCATTGCCATCATATTTACTTGCACTCATCCATTGTCATCATATTTACTAGCACTCCTCCAAATTGTCATCATATTTCACTTGCACTCATCCATTGTCATCATATTTCACTTGCACTCATCCATTGTCATCATATTTACTTGCACTCATCCATTGTCATAAATTTCACTTGACTCATCCATTGTCATCATATTTCACTTGAACTCATCCATTGTTATCATATTTACTTGCACTCATCCATTGTCATCATATTTACTTGCCCTCATCCATTGTCATCATATTTCACTTGCACTCATCCATTGTCATCATATTTCCCTTGCACTCATCCATTGTCATCATATTTCACTTGCACTCATCCATTGTCATCATATTTCACTTGCACTCATCCATTGTCATCATATTTCACTTGCACTCATCCATTGTCATCATATTTCACTTGCACTCATCCATTGTCATCATATTTCACTTGCACTCATCCATTGTCATCATATTTACTTGCACTCATCCATTGTCATCATATTTCACTTGAACTCATCCATTGTCATCATATTTCACTTGCACTCATCCATTGTCATCATATTTACTTGCACTCATCCATTGTCATCATATTTCACTTGCACTCATCCATTGTCATCATATTTCACTTGCACTCATCCATTGTCATCATATTTCACTTGAACTCATCCATTGTCATCATATTTCACTTAACTCATCCATTGTCATCATATTTCCCTTGCACTCACCCATTGCCATCATATTTACTTGCACTCATCCATTGTCATCATATTTACTTGCACTCACCCATTGCCATCATATTTACTTGCGCTCATCCAAATTGTCATCATATTTCACTTGCACTCATCCATTGTCATCATATTTACTTGCACTCATCCATTGTCATCATATTTCACTTGAACTCATCCATTGTCATCATATTTCACTTGAACTCATCCATTGTCATCATATTTCATTAACTCATCCATTGTCATCATATTTCACTTGCACTCATCCATTGTCATGATATTTACTTGCACTTATCCATTATCATCATATTTACTTGCACTCATCCATTGTCATCATATTTACTTGCACTCATCCATTGTCATCATATTTATTTGCACTCATCCATTGTCATCATATTTCACTTGCACTCATCCATTGTCATCATATTTACTTGCACTCACCCATTGCCATCATATTTACTTGCACTCATCCATTGTCATCATATTTACTTGCACTCCTCCAAATTGTCATCATATTTCACTTGCACTCATCCATTGTCATCATATTTCACTTGCACTCACCCATTGCCATCATATTTACTTGCACTCATCCATTGTCATCATATTTCACTTGAACTCATCCATTGTCATCATATTTACTTGCACTCATCCATTTTCATCATATTTCACTTGCACTCATCCATTGTCATCATATTTCACTTGCACTCATCCATTGTCATCATATTTCATTAAAAATCATCCATTGTCATCATATTTCACTTGCACTCATCCATTGTCATAATTTACTTGCACTTATCCATTGTCATCATATTTACTTGAACTCATCCATTGTCATCATATTTACTTGCACTCATCCATTGTCATCATATTTCACTTGAACTCATCCATTGTCATCATATTTACTTGCACTCATCCATTGTCATCATATTTACTTGCACTCATCCATTGTCATCATATTTCACTTGCACTCATCCATTGTCATCATATTTACTTGAACTCATCCATTGCCATCATATTTACTTGCACTCATCCATTGTCATCATTTTACTTGCACTCACCAAATTGTCATCATATTTCACTTGCACTCATCCATTGTCATCATATTTCACTTGCACTCATCCATTGTCATCATATTTACTTGAACTCATCCATTGTCATCATATTTCACTTGCACTCATCCATTGTCATCATATTTCACTTGCACTCATCCATTGTCATCATATTTCACTTGAACTCATCCATTGTCATCATATTTCACTTGAACTCATCCATTGTCATCATATTTCACTTGCACTCATCCATTGTCATCATATTTACTTGCACTCATCCATTGTCATCATATTTCACTTGAACTCATCCATTGTCATCATATTTCACTTGCACTCATCCATTGTCATCATATTTACTTGCACTCATCCATTGTCATCATATTTCACTTGCACTCATCCATTGTCATCATATTTACTTGCACTCATCCATTGTCATCATATTTCACTTGCACTCATCCGTTGTCATCATATTTACTTGTACTCATCCATTGTCATCATATTTACTTGCACTCACCCATTGCCATCATATTTACTTGCACTCATCCATTGTCATCATATTTACTTGCACTCACCAAATTGTCATCATATTTCACTTGCACTCATCCATTGTCATCATATTTACTTGCACTCATCCATTTTCATCATATTTCACTTGCACTCATCCATTGTCATCATATTTCACTTGCACTCATCCATTGTCATCATATTTCATTAAAAATCATCCATTGTCATCATATTTCACTTGCACTCATCCATTGTCATCATATTTACTTGCACTTATCCATTGTCATCATATTTACTTGCACTCATCCATTGTCATCATATTTCACTTGAACTCATCCATTGTCATCATATTTACTTGCACTCATCCATTGTCATCATATTTACTTGCACTCATCCATTGTCATCATATTTCACTTGCACTCATCCATTGTCATCATATTTCACTTGAACTCATCCATTGTCATCATATTTCACTTGCACTCATCCATTGTCATCATATTTACTTGCACTCATCCATTGTCATCATATTTACTTGCACTCACCAAATTGTCATCATATTTCACTTGAACTCATCCATTGTCATCATATTTCACTTGCACTCATCCATTGTCATCATATTTACTTGAACTCATCCATTGTCATCAATTTTTCACTTGAACTCATCCATTGTCATCATATTTCACTTGCACTCATCCATTGTCATCATATTTCACTTGAACTCATCCATTGTCATCATATTTACTTGAACTCATCCATTGTCATCATATTTCACTTGCACTCATCCATTGTCATCATATTTCACTTGCACTCATCCATTGTCATCATATTTCACTTGAACTCATCCATTGTCATCATATTTCACTTGCACTCATCCATTGTCATCATATTTCACTTGCACTCATCCATTGTCATCATATTTCACTTGCACTCATCCATTGTCATCATATTTCACTTGCACTCATCCTTGTCATCAATTTACTTGACTCATCCATTGTCATCAATTTCATTTTGAACTCATCCTTGTCATCATATTTACTTGACTCATCCATTGTCATCATATTTACTTGCACTCACCCATTGCCATCATATTTACTTGCACTCATCCATTGTCATCATATTTATTTGCACTCCCCAAATTGTCATCATATTTCACGCACTCATCCATTGTCATCATATTTCACTTGAACTCATCCATTGTCATCATATTTCACTTGCACTCATCCATTGTCATCATATTTACTTGCACTCATCCATTGTCATCATATTTCACTTGCACTCATCCATTGTCATCATATTTACTTGCACTCATCCATTGTCATCATATTTACTTGCACTCATCCATTGTCATCATATTTCACTTGCACTCATCCATTGTCATCATATTTCCCTTGCACTCATCCATTGTCATCATATTTACTTGCACTCATCCATTGTCATCATATTTACTTGCACTCATCCATTGTCATCATATTTCACTTGAACTCATCCATTGTCATCATATTTCACTTGCACTCATCCATTGTCATCATATTTCACTTGCACTCATCCATTGTCATCATATTTCACTTGAACTCATCCATTGTCATCATATTTCACTTGCACTCATCCATTGTCATCATATTTCACTTGAACTCATCCATTGTCATCATATTTCACTTGCACTCATCCATTGTCATCATATTTACTTGCACTCATCCATTGTCATCATATTTAACTTGCACTCATCCATTGTCATCATATTTCACTTGCACTCATCCATTGTCATCATATTTCACTTGAACTCATCCATTGTCATCATATTTCACTTGCACTCATCCATTGTCATCATATTTCACTTGCACTCATCCATTTTCATCATATTTCACTTGCACTCATCCATTGTCATCATATTTCACTTGCACTCATCCATTGTCATCATATTTCACTTGCACTCATCCATTGTCATCATATTTCACTTGCACTCATCCATTGTCATCATATTTCACTTGAACTCATCCATTGTCATCATATTTACTTGCACTCATCCATTGTCATCATATTTCACTTGAAATCATCCATTGTCATCATATTAACTTCCACTTATTCTCTGTTGTCATCATATTTAACTTAGATCCGTAGTCAATTTTCATCATATTTAACTTTGATCTGTAATCAATTGTCATCGTATTTATCTTCCACTAATTGTCCATTGTCACCTACCGTCATTGCAGCTGGTTTCAGCAGTTTCCTACAAGGCAACATTTGCATATGCGGGCATTTTATCTTGCAGATTTCCCTGTTCGCTGTCTCAGCAGAACGTCTGACACTACGTTTGCGGGGGAGAGTGTTTAAGAGTCTGCTACACCAGGTAAATTTGGTTTATGTTATTTTTAACACTCCATCTGTAATTATCTGTCCATCTGCCACATCATCTGTATGTTGTTTGTTCTCTGGGTGTGAGGGGAACTATTCTATGATTCAACTTAACGATTATAAACAGTCACCTGTTTAATTGGAATATATATAATAATAATATTATTTATTGCCTTCATGTTAATAATATCCAAACAATTAATAAAAATTTACATTAATATAAAAAATGGGTTACTAATTGCCTTTTTCAAAAATTTGGAAGGGTGAATGGGGGGCGCAAAACAAAGTAATATAACAGCACATAATCACAATTAACAGTTAACAATTAACCACAAATATTAAAAGCTTTCAGTGCTTTCGTAAACGTTGAGAGATGTTGAATGTTTGGAGTGGTTCTTCATCACAATGTAATTCCATTATTTTGGGGTGATGTATTTTTTATATATTTGTGTGACAAAACAGTATTTTATAAACAATTCTGCCTCATGTTATGGCAAAGTGGAAATGTATTTACAATAATCATGCCATTAAATAAGATTTAACAACATAAACCCTTAGTGTATTTGTATGTGAACTCACAATGTAATCACTTATATAGTTGATATCTGTTCATGGTTTGATGTAACCCACTTGACTAATTATAAGAAATATGATGGTTTCATTATGACCGTGTGTCCCATTACTGCAATATATTTTACGTATACAGTTTCAAAATTGTCAGATATATTTTTTAAAATTTTTTGAAATAACTAGATTATACCTATTATTTGTTGAAATGTATTAAGCAATTTTTTATTTATTGCCAAAAAAATGAAGCAAGAAACCACAGCCAACCTGCATCTATGAAACGTGAAAACCATGCAATGAATGATTTAGCAATGTGTTACTGTCTGTAGGACATTAGCTACTTTGATGACCATAGAAGATCCACTGGTGCCTTGATCACTCGACTGTCCACTGACGCTTCTGCTGTCCAAGGGGTAAGTGTAGTCACCCTTCCTTTATTCCCTTGCATCTTATTTCCTGTTTTTGATTTTATGAAAATTATATGTTGGAACGTTTGGATGATCCAGTGAAAGTGGTGCACAATCTGTTTCGCATGGCACTGGCGGTACATTTTTATCTTTCTTCTGAAGTTCGGCCAGAACCTTAAAATTGGTCAAAAATCTAAACCAGAGCTAATACATCCGAGCTGAGGCTCTTCAACACGCAGCGCCCTCACACGGATGGGATAAAAACTTAAAATATATTCCGCACTAAACGACGAGTTGTCCGAGATTGAGTGAGATCTGTGCACGTTTGGTTCCATCGGGTGGGTGGGGGGAGTGTCCCAACTCTTATCTAATGGCTCTGTCTTAACCAATGGGAAATTTAAAGAGACACTTTAACCCACAGTCCTGAGTTACCTGCAGCATTGATATGTCACTCACTCCCATGAAGAACCACTATAATCCTTCATTGGATCGCCGAATAGTGAACAATATTATAAACATGTAAATGACAAATTTCATAATCAGATTAGTCAAACAAATGGAAAATGGCAAACCCAGGGCACAGGTATTTTTACTCTCCTTGTGTGAGCAGGTGAAAATTGATTGGTTGTAAGACGTGGGTTCCATGCAACATACTTTTGTTTTACAAAAACAGCACTGTTTGTAGTAACGCTGTGGTACAGTGGCAAGTGTTCAGAGTCTTCACTAACAGAGCCCAGGATCAAATTCTGTGCAGTCGTGTCAAATCTTGGGCATTTTGTTCTACATTGCTCCAGTTCATTCAGCTGTATGAATGAGTACCTGGCTATAGACAGTGGTGCATATATGTATACGAGTAGTCTTTGTGCATTAATTGCAGTATGGCTGGATGCTTTCCAGAGAAACTCTGTGTGTGATTGAACAAGTCTACGAGGGAACAAAGTGTAAAGTGCTTGGAGTAGTCCCGAGGACTGGATACTGTGCTATGTAAGAACTTTTGTGGTTTGTGTGTGGTAGGCTTCAGGTGTCAAGCTGGGGTCAACCCTACAAGGCGGGGTGAGCATTCTCGCTGGCCTCGTGATAGGATTCGTCTACAGTTGGCAGTTGACACTTGTCATTCTTGCATTTGCGCCCTTCCTTGTCATCGGAGGCACCCTTCAATTCAAGATGATGTCGGGTGGCACTGGCACTAGTCAGGGCGCCCTAGAGGGGGCGGGCAAGGTGGGGTACACTTTACCCTTCCTCTTGTTAGATCTCAGCCATTTTTAAGGTCCTCTCTCTTTGCCCATTTGATGAAAAATATGAAACACGTCACACAAAGAACCCCAGTTGGTGCATAAGTACTAAACATTTTAGGTCGGTTATTTCTAATATTTTGTTTCTTAAAAAATCTTCAGTACCACCGCCTTACTTGGCGTGTTATTTTGGGCTGTGATTGGCTGGTTTGAAGCTACAGACACGTTACAAGATCTGGTTGAAATCAGAATTTGTCACTTGAAAATCAGTGTAATAATACACTTAATTCAGTCTAATCAGTAACTCAACATCTTGTTGCACTCCTCCATAAATTAGCAATGTTATGTTACTGAAAGTTGGCAATAATCATAATGTTGTTTTGACATGGATCGTGTAATAAATATAAAATAATTAACCTTTATGATTTACTTCCGATTGTGTTATAATCTTTACAAAAATGAATGCTGCTGATTATAGTTTAATACTAAAATGTGTGCGTTTTATTCTTTGCCTGATAATTTAGATTTTGGTGGAGCCATTCCATTTACAGGAGAGGTGATAATGTCATTTTTCAACAACCTGATTCTTGCTGCAGGTCGCAACAGAATCAATGGGGAACATCCGCACTGTCGCCTCTCTCTCAAAGGAGAAGCACTTTGTGGAGGAATATCAGAAGTTGACAGACATCCCATACAAGTATGTCGATTTGTGTGTCATGTCTTTCTATATAGACTACATTAAAACCAATGGCTTTATATTGTGAATACAAAAAAGGGAGAAATTATAGCAAAAACAAATTAAGAACCTATAAACTTAGCAAGTTTCAATTAAATACTCCAAACTACGTGTTAGCTCATGCTGTTTAACATTCAAACAATTTTTAAACAAATGGTGTCACTGAATTACATATTGTGAGCAATCAATATCACCAATTAGAATTAAAACTAGCTATTTTAAACTAAATTACCCTGAAGTTACTAGAACATGTTATAATTGCAGTAATGAAATTGAAAACATTAATTTATTTATGAAATGCCGTTTTGAACAATAGGAACTAAGATAATATAGCAAACAAGGATTCAGCTATTGATATGAATGGGCAACGTAGATCTATAATTTTTATTTATTAAGCAATGTCTTGTAGGGACACCTGTCAGGCCAAGCAAAAGTGTCCCTACATTGCAGGTGTCCCCTCGTCAGAGGGACAGGAATTTGCCCCAAAAAAATCCAGAACATACAATCTTTATTTACATCCACATTACAACATATCTAAATCACATTTATGCCCACAGTTATAATACCCATAAAAATGAAGTGTAATAATATCACAATAATATTACAGTAGAATCCCTCATTTAAGACTGTGTCGGATTAATTCAATTAAGTATTAAAATGCACAAAATACAACTTAGAAAATAGTAAAATGAGACAACATTTTCATTTATTTTATTTGTGACATGTTTCATTATAAGTTTAATTTTGAATAGTTTTTAATATTATTATCTGATTGTTATTTCAAATTTGGTCTGAGCGGCTAAAAAGGTGCTGCCACCTCACGGCGTCTGGGTAATCACACTGCGGTCGCCATTTTGTTTATCGTTTCAGCGGCACAAAACGATCATTTACTTTCTGATCTAACCATGAAAACGACTTCTTACAACCGTCAAACTTCCTGTTTCATAACTTATATACACATTAACATGCTAGCTTACAAAGTAAAATCATTTAAATTCCTGTAAAGAATACCTTTCCCAACAAAGTGAAAATTCATTTTTCAACACCCGACTTCGCAGGCGCCAGATCAATGGGTCCGCAGGCCTTTTTGGATTACCGTGGTGTAATATCAGAATTGCAGACATCCCATAAAAAATGTTCAAAAATTTTGTTTTTTTCATAAACAAATATAAGATTTACTTTAAAACCAAAGTGGCCCTTTTATTTTGTGATAAAAATAAGGGAGAAATTGATAGAAAAACAAACTAAACCTATAGATCTTGCGATGGTTTAAAAATTTTAAATGGGTCAAAACCCTATTTGTTAGCTCCCTGCTTTTTAACGTTCCCAACAATTGTGTGAACAAAATGGTGCACTGAACATCTTTAAATAATTATTGAAAAATATATTTTAAAACTAAATTAAACCGGGTTACGAACATGTATAAGCGGGTAAAAATAAAAACAATTATTTATGAAATGCCGTTTTGAACAATAGGAACTAAGATAATAATAGCAAACAAGGATTCAGCTATTGATATGAATGAGCAATGTAGATCTATAATTTATATTTATTGAGCAATGACAGCGTAATAGACAAAACTGCTAGCTTGTTGGGTTACACTTCACAACAAAATAATAACACATATTAATTACATAAATAAATGATTACTGTTTTTGTTTTAATTTCATGTTATTTTACTTACTGTCAATACGGTTATACCTATGTGTGTTTTCAGACAGAGCCTGAAGAGGGCGCACCTGGTCGGTCTTGCATTCTCCTTCACCCAGGCACTTGTCTACATCGTCCATGCAGTTGGCTTCTACTTTGGGGCGTGGCTAATTGAGAACCGCGGGCTGACATTTGTAGATGTCTTCAAGTATGTACGCCATAATTGTCCGTAGAATTCTTGGGATTGGTTTGGAGAAATATCAAGTGAATTGTGGCTTTTTGTAAGAAGTTTTCTGTTTCCTGTAAGACTTGTGTCGCCTCCTGGGTGTTACCGTGGGAAAACGGGTTAAAAAACGGAAATGTAGAGGTGATAACTGTGGATACTCCCACTGTCTGGGTGCAGCATTACTGGGGACAGACCGGTATATTACAATCATACATGCAGGTATGTGTGGGTGTTTTGTGTGGTTGTGTGTGTGTGTGTGTGTGTGTGCGTGCGTGCGTGCGTGCGTGCGTGCGTGCGTGCGTGCGTGCGTGCGTGCGTGCGTGCGTGCGGGTGCGGGTGTGCGGGTGTGCGGGTGTGCGGGTGTGCGGGTGTGTGGGTATGTGGGTATGTGAGTGTGTATGTTCGTGCACATATGTACAGTGTATGTGTGCTTATGTATGTGTGTGAGTGTGTACGTGTCTGTGTGTGTATCTGTGTGTGTGCATGCATGTGTTTGTGTGTTTATGTGCATACATGCATATGTGCTATAATGAACATGTATGTGTGTTCGTGCTTAGCCTTTAATAGGACACAGTAGAGCAGACCAGATTAGACCATCATGTGTGTGCATGTGTGCGTGCGTGCGTGCATGCGTGCATGTCTGTATGTATATATGTGTGTTTGTCTGTGCACATATGTATGTGCGCATGAATCATATGTGTGTGTGTGCCTGTATGTTGATGGGCATGCATGCATGTGTGCTGTAATGTACATGCATGTGTGTGTTAGTGCTTATTCCTTAAATGGACCCAGCATAAAGCAAACCAGACTAGACTAGACCACCACCACTACCCCCACCCTCTGGCAATGCTAAGATTAGCTTTTCAGTAAACATACATTGGGACTTAGACAGAAACCTGTCTGTCTGTTTTCAAGACTGGCAGAACCTGTCTGCCTGTCTTAAAGACTTGCAGATCACTTCCCAAGACAGGTAGTAACAACTGATAACACTGGTAGACTTTCATGGGGATCAGCTAGCCACTAACTGTTCTAAGTCCAGGGGCCCGCATTAATCAATACCACTGTCAAAACTGAAAGTGAAAGAAAATTAATTGATCAGCTTTTATTACATATGTAAATTACTTTTAAATTACTATGGTTCATCATTACACAGACTGAATAGACCGTGGATGACGTGGATGGTTTTTACATATGCAAGACATTACGCTAAAAGGCGCACCTTCGATCAATTCAGAACTGCAAAATGTGTTTCTGTCTAAGATCCTGGGAGGACTGTTGCCTTGAAGTTGGTGCTGTATGTTGGTTTGCCATTGCAGGGTTTTTGGGGCCATTGTGTTTGGGGCCATGGGTATGGGACAAGGCAATGCATTCGTCCCAGACTACGCAAAGGCAAAGGCAGCAGCTGCGAGGATATTTGACATAATTGATCACCAACCAGAGATCAATGTCTCCTCCACACAAGGCTTAACACCTGTACGTTTTCTTCTAGAATATTAATACAAACTTACTAACTACATTAATATGTACATATTGTTGTCTGCTGTTACTATCATATTTAAAGAAATTGTGTTTCGATCATGACTAATGGTCTTTGATTTTCAAAGGAACTCTAGTCCAGAAAAAAAACAAATTGCCTATTAAATTTTGTTGCAGTGAACTCTGAAATGTTTGAGAGAGTGATGTGAGATTGTATGACAAATCAGCCAAATGATAATATTTATGGAACATGACATAACACAGCATTTAGGCTAATGGCAAAATAGGACAGGGCAACTTAATAAAAAAACAAAACAAAACAAATACAGTACCTATTAAGACAGCAAACTATCCTGAAGCTCATCCAATTAGCTATTTAATTGATAATTTAATTAACACCATCAATGATAAAATAAAAATATAATAGCAATAAACTTAATACCCAGTTTGCCACGGAGGGTGACATGCGGCCACCCTTTGCAGCCCCGTGGAGTTCTAGTGACATTCAAGTGTTGTCTTCACTGGCAGGCACATGTCCGGGGAGCAGTGGCTCTACAGACGGTCCAGTTCCGCTACCCGAGTCGGCCAACCGTGACGGTCCTGAAGGACATGAGCATGGAGATTGAGGCGGGCAAGACCATCGCACTGGTTGGCAGCAGTGGCTGTGGCAAGAGCACCATCATACAACTACTAGAGCGCTTCTATGACCCCAGTCACGGCTCCCTGGTAAGTACAGATACTGGAGTGCTGCTTCTATGACCCCAGTCACGGCTCCCTGGTAAGTACAGATACTGGAGTGCTGCTTCTATGACCCCAGTCACGGCTCCCTGGTAAGTACAGATACTGGTGTGCTGCTTCTATGACCCCAGTCACGGCTCCCTGGTAAGTACAGATACTGGAGTGCTGCTTCTATGACCCCAGTCATGGCTCCCTGGTAAGTACAGATACTTGAATGCTGCTTCTATGACCCCAGTCACGGCTCCCTAGTAAGTACAGATACAGGAGTGCTGCTTCTATGACCCCAGTCACGGCTCCCTGGTAAGTAGAGATACTGGAGTGCTGCTTCTATGACCCCAGTCACGGCTCCCTGGTAAGTAGAGATACTGGAGTGCTGCTTCTATGACCCCAGTCACGGCTTCCTGGTAAGTGCCGCACGACCACCACTCCCCACCCACTGTTGACATGCTGTCTGACTGCCAGGTCCCTCAGTAATGTGTATACTGGACCACATTCACTTGCAGCTGTTGGATGGACATCGACTGGGTGACTACAACTTGGCATGGCTGCGCTCTCAGATCGGCCTCGTGTCCCAGGAGCCCGTCTTGTTCAATTGCAGCATCGCCGAGAACATCGCATATGGGGACAACAGTCGACAAGTTCCCATGGATGAGATCACAGACGCTGCCAGACAGGCCAACATCCACAACTTCATTGTCTCCCTGCCTCAGGTAATAGTCTGTTGTTGTTATACAACAGGGCACAGTCTCCTGTATTTATACACGTGTCTGTCCGACCATATTTCTGTGAATTTCACACGGGTGGCACTGAACCTTAGTATGTGTGCTGGTAAGCCCATTAGGTTGATTGGTAAATTTAGATTTTACTGTTTTTACTTCATATCAACGAGATCAGATCTTTGGCACCAGCACTGTCTAGGCTAATCTCATGAGTTTGTCATTATATAGTAACATTTTAGCTATCCATAGGGATCATAAACAATTATAAACTCCATGAGTTAGATACCACTTTAGCCAGAACATAATTATTAGTATGTGGTTTTTCTTGCCAGTTTGGTTGTTTTTTTGCTATATCTTATTTTATCTTTAATTAAGTTTCAACTTTGGGATATACTTTACAAACAGGTTTTTGTGAATCTTAGTTGACCTTTAATTTAAGATTGCTCTCATGACATTTATTTTATCTTTAATTAATTTAGTCTGAGTTTTGGAAAACATTAAATAAATGGGCACTGATGAACTTATTTTATCAGACTTTGGGACAGATTTTACACTTGTAAGACAAATTCTCGACGAATGCATCAGTAAACATCCAATTACTAGGACATGATGATGTCTACTTTTGGCATGTGTATTTTGACCTGTTTCATCACGCATGAGTATTGCCCTTGTTGCAGGGCTACGAGACAAATGCGGGTGACAAGGGCATACAGATGAGTGGGGGGCAGAAGCAGAGGATTGCCATCGCCCGCGCCCTCGTGCGCAACCCCAAGATCCTCTTGCTGGATGAAGCGACATCAGCACTCGACACAGAGAGTGAGAAGGTGCGGCTATAGAACTTGTGTTGGTCTTTACGATTGGTCCTTTATGGTGACCATATCACCTGGTCCATTGACCGGACAGTGAGAAGGTGGGATTATATAACTTAGTTGTAGCATGTCCTTGGTCCTTTTAGGGACCATATCACTTGCCCTGAGAGTGAGAATGTGGGGCGATATAACTTGGTTTTTTCTTTATGATTGCTCCTTTGTGGAGACCATATCACTTGTCCATTGACCTGAGGTTGAGAAGGCGGGGATATAGAACTTGGTTGTAGCCTGGCTAGACAATGTCCTTGGTCCTTTGGACCATATTACTTATATTTTTCTTATGATTGGTCCCTTGTGGGACCACATCAGCGTGTCCATGAACACAGCAAGCAAGGTTTAAAAATATACTGGTTCAACAGAATATCGGTATACAGTCCATAACTCTACCAGCAATGTAGTTATTTTCATGCCAGTTTTGATCAAGAAGAACATTTTAAACTCTGAGTATCTTATCCTTCTAAGATTTCCTGTCAGATTTATTCTCAGACATATTCACCCAGCTAGCACTGATGCAGTCACCAGATACTTTGCTGCACTCAGCTGCACTCTGCTGTGAGAATGCCGGCGAGTGTCCATTGGTTCATGCTGCAGCAGTCGTATGGGATGCTCTGCTGACCACAGTCACTTCTAAAACTTGGCTTCGGTCTTTTATGGCATCTCTAAAGACGTACCTTTTTATTACTGCTTACACTTTTTAAATTCATGGAAGCATTTTGCTGTAATATATTCAATTTTATTCGTTTTAATAAATAAATAAATTAAATAATTAATCAATATCTTTTATAACTGAATCAACTTCATTTATGTATTTATCTTGCATTATTATTTATTATTTTAACTTTTAAACTAACTTCATTAATTTATGTATTACATTTTATATAGTTAACATTGTCTAATGTCCTATATATGTCTTATTTTGAGCTCTATGAATGCTCTGGATGGGGCACTATGCAAAATAAACATTATTATATTGAATACATTGAGATGTCTAACCGTGTTTCCCATCTTCTGTGATTAGGTTGTCCAGGACGCTTTGGACAGAGCTCGACAGGGCCGCACCAGCATTGTCATTGCCCACCGTCTGTCCACCATACGGAACGCTGACTACATTTTCGTCATTAAAAATGGACGAATTGTGGAGATGGGAACACATTCGCAGCTCATGGCCAAGAAAGGAGTGTACTTTGAGCTGAATAGCTCATCCGTCTAAGCTGAATAGCTGAATGAATCAGTTCTCGAGATTATAGACGTGAAAGTGTTAAGAGTCGGTAGGAATGTTTTACTGAATGTATTTGTCATTAAGGCTCATTCAGCCTTGATAGGATTTTTAAAGGCACAAGTTGCTTTTGGTAAGTACAAGTGCAATGACATTTAGCAGTGACTTACCTAAGTAAAGTTATTTTTGTATAATTGTTATTTGTAGTTTTTAAAATAGCGTTGCTTGCATAAAGAGCGATTGTTTTTTTTATATACATATTTAAATAGTGTAAATTGAAATGATATTCTATTAGTTTGCTTATTAACACAAAGATGATTATTTGTGCAAAAATGCAGCATTACTGGTCATTAGAGAGGGCCACATGTATGTTGTACAAAGTAAATACCAGGTATTTTGTAAATATTTACAAAATATAGCATAAAAACGTTATTGCATTTGATATTTTTAATGAAATGGCACAAACTGGTGTACATCTTGATGTCTGTCGTGTACAGTTTGTTTAATGTAACTGTACAGTCTGTAAATGTCATATCTAAATGTTTTTGTATATTATTTTACATATATATATATGTATGTATGTATGTATGTGCGTGCGTGCGTGCGTGCGTGCGTGCGTGCGTGCATGCATGCATGCATGATATATATATATATATATATATATATATATATATATATATATATATATATATATATATATATATATATATAGATATATAGATAGATAATTAGTAAGTTGATATACTTGTATTTGGACCCACTCATCTCTTGCCAACTGTGTTTGGAATGTGATGTTTTCTTGTACTGCATGCGTTATTGTTATACTGAGTAGTGCCACTCTTTGACATGTGCATTACTGAATAGTGCCACTCTATGACATGTGCATTACTGAGTAGTGCCACCGTTTGACATGTTACTGAGTAATGCCACTGTGACATGACTTTGTGTATTACCCATTAATGCCACCGTTTGGCATGTTATTGAGTAGTATGTGCCACTGTTTGATATGTGTCTTATCGAGTAATGTCACTTTGTGACATGTGTATTACTGATTTATGTAGTAGAGTTTCATTTGTATTACTTTAATGAGCCAATGTGATATTTGCATTACCATGTTGTGCCACACTGTTTATGTGATGATGACATTCAGCTAATCTGAAATATCTGTCTACCTGCAAGGGCTGACATATCTTGTTTGTTATTAGATTCATAATTAATAGGAAAAGTGTATTTTGCAGCCTAACATTAGCTAATTCTTTACTTCAAACATGCATTGTGCATATATTTACATAATTAAATTGACATAATTTAGTTATTACAATTAAGTAGTTGTTTCAAAGTATTGTTTTGCCATTTCGATGTAAAAATTAGGTTTAATTACATAATATATATATATTTATATATACACACACACATATATATGCATTTTAGTAATAACTGAATACCAGTGTTGTATATAGGATGCAATGTAAAAAATTATAAATATTTTTTTATAATGTATACATTGTTATCATATATCCAAGTTGATAATATTTTTGATGTGTTTTCATGTGAAACTGATGATTATGTGCAAGCAAATAAATTAATTATACAAAAAATCAAAGTGTATGTCATTGACCCTGAAAAGCCAACAAATCTGAAGAAGCGTTACGTGCTGAATTACTTGCAGAGTGTAACTTGCAGGGACTATACAAGTGTACAAGCTTCAATTTGTTTGAGCATCTGTTTAGAAGCATTTTAAAATGTCCGTCCGTCCGCCCGCCCGCCCGTCCGCCCCGTCACGTCACGTCTCTCTCCCACCCGTCCTCCCTACACACACACACACACACACGCACGCACGCGCGCGCGCGCACATACATACCTTCACACACACGGGGACATACGGACGCGCACACACACTCGCACATGTTTTTTGAAACGTATTTGAATACACTTTCCAACAATTGATCTGTTCGGAGATCAGTCCATTTAGAACGCAATCCTGGGTAAACATGCGTTGATCTACATTGCGTTAAATTCAATTAAAATAAACGGTAACAAGAATAATTATGACTACTATTCTGAATTTGATTTGCACGGGTAAGACACGGTGACATTACATAAACGGCAGTCCTGTCACAATGCAAATAAACTTATTTTGCAATAGTTTCCTCTGCTTACATTTTAAATTCCCAACGTATTAGTATAGAAGCGAAATTCTGTGATACCCAAACAGGTCACCTTTATAATTAATATGTAATTACGGTGTCGTGTTATTATGACGTCATGCATGTACTTCGCTCTAAATTAGTGTACTTATTATTAGCTAGTTCATAGTTCATTTAGGTTAAACCCTCTCACCTAGGGAACAAGCGAAACAATATTTTTCAAAGATGTCCATAATCATACTGACGTGAAATACGGTTCCTTTTTACCTAGCAATGGAAGCCATCTTGCATACCTTTAATGGTTAGTAACAAATAGCTTAATTAGTTAAATTAGGGGCGTGAGTAAATATTACCCCGCTTCATCAACACAGCAAAACAAACGGTATATAGCAAGCGATGTATCAACTGAAAGGTATTTGAATACGTTTCTGAATATTATATAATTTATAATTACGCATGAAGTACGTGAACTACGTCATATCTTAAAGGGATACTCCAGTCAGTGAGAAGTTCACAGTATTAACTTACATATGTATAATATACTGGTAATTGTGCCTAGTAAATGTGCACAAAGATCGTTAATAAACAATTAGTTATAGTTTAATGATATCAAAAACATGCTATCTTAGATTCAGGGCGCTGCATGCCATCTTAAGATTTATGCGCCAGTGACGTAAGCCAAATCGTTTACGTCATTGGCGCATTATTGAAAAAGGCAAGGATTGGCGGTGCGGTGGTCCCAGATTCGACCAGTCCAGGATTCGACCGAATCTGGGGCCGCGACGGTAGCGGTCCCAGATTCGTACCGGGCCAGGATTCGCCTTTGTTACTAACATAGTTTCCGTTAGTAATACATCAAGTATTGAAATAATATTGTTATCACGCACATCTTAAATAAAAATGGATTAACTTATGTGATCATTTTCACTCACTCGAACGTGTTGTGTTATTTAGTTGAATCTCGGCCCGGGCATGACGTATGCCGTTGCCACTACGTCAGAGCGCGTCAGAACAGATACAAGCGATCATTGCGCATGCGCGCGCATGGGCGATATGCGTTTAGAAGAATCATGGACTGGTCGAATCTGGGACCACCACAGCGGAATCTTTGCTAAAAAAATGGATAGTGACGTAAGCAATCCGCGACGTACTGCATACATTTGACAGACGTAGGATTTATGCGCCAGTGACGTGAGCGGTTTACGTCACTGACGCACAAGTCTCAAGATGAATCCAACATGGAGTGTTTCTGATATAATTATACTATAATTAATTGTTTATTAACGATCTTTGTGCACAAATACTATATATTACCAATATATAATACCAATATATTGTACAGATGTAAGTAAATGCTGTGAATCTCTCACTGACTGTAGTATCACTTTAAAGTAATAATTTACATAGATCATTCCAAGTGTTACCACGTAGGTCAAATATGTCCATTTTGTAACGCGTATCTCTCAGACTATGGAAGGCAAGCTACTAACGGAAAAGTATTTAAAAACTTTTTCCAAATATATCATAATGAATAGGTAATTATTATTACGTCATAATGACATCATATCTAATTGTCTTACCTCAATCTTACTTCAAGACCGGTCAATGGTTACCAAAAATTGAACACTGAGGCAGTCTCAAGGTTTAAAATTTTTCTGATGATACAGTATCTCAAATGATGTATTTTTCGTATGCTTTCATTCAGTTTATATAGTCAAGTCAAGGTAGATTAATTTGAAGGGAAAAAACCATAGTCCAAATTGATTCTTTAATGCCAAAGCAATGCAAACGTAAATATATATTTAAATACTCCTTCCTACTACGCTACATCTAACAGGAAACTATGATGTATAGAATAAAACATCTCCGGGACCAGCCCGTTCACACGCGCATACACATACTGTAAAAGTACATGGAGTCACACACACACACACACACACACACACACACACACACACACACACACACACACACACACACACACACACACACGCACGCGCGCGCGCGCACATACATACCTTCACACACACGGGGACATACGGACGCGCACACACACTCGCACATGTTTTTTGAAACGTATTTGAATACACTTTCCAACAATTGATCTGTTCGGAGATCAGTCCATTTAGAACGCAATCCTGGGTAAACATGCGTTGATCTACATTGCGTTAAATTCAATTAAAATAAACGGTAACAAGAATAATTATGACTACTATTCTGAATTTGATTTGCACGGGTAAGACACGGTGACATTACATAAACGGCAGTCCTGTCACAATGCAAATAAACTTATTTTGCAATAGTTTCCTCTGCTTACATTTTAAATTCCCAACGTATTAGTATAGAAGCGAAATTCTGTGATACCCAAACAGGTCACCTTTATAATTAATATGTAATTACGGTGTCGTGTTATTATGACGTCATGCATGTACTTCGCTCTAAATTAGTGTACTTATTATTAGCTAGTTCATAGTTCATTTAGGTTAAACCCTCTCACCTAGGGAACAAGCGAAACAATATTTTTCAAAGATGTCCATAATCATACTGACGTGAAATACGGTTCCTTTTTACCTAGCAATGGAAGCCATCTTGCATACCTTTAATGGTTAGTAACAAATAGCTTAATTAGTTAAATTAGGGGCGTGAGTAAATATTACCCCGCTTCATCAACACAGCAAAACAAACGGTATATAGCAAGCGATGTATCAACTGAAAGGTATTTGAATACGTTTCTGAATATTATATAATTTATAATTACGCATGAAGTACGTGAACTACGTCATATCTTAAAGGGATACTCCAGTCAGTGAGAAGTTCACAGTATTAACTTACATATGTATAATATACTGGTAATTGTGCCTAGTAAATGTGCACAAAGATCGTTAATAAACAATTAGTTATAGTTTAATGATATCAAAAACATGCTATCTTAGATTCAGGGCGCTGCATGCCATCTTAAGATTTATGCGCCAGTGACGTAAGCCAAATCGTTTACGTCATTGGCGCATTATTGAAAAAGGCAAGGATTGGCGGTGCGGTGGTCCCAGATTCGACCAGTCCAGGATTCGACCGAATCTGGGGCCGCGACGGTAGCGGTCCCAGATTCGTACCGGGCCAGGATTCGCCTTTGTTACTAACATAGTTTCCGTTAGTAATACATCAAGTATTGAAATAATATTGTTATCACGCACATCTTAAATAAAAATGGATTAACTTATGTGATCATTTTCACTCACTCGAACGTGTTGTGTTATTTAGTTGAATCTCGGCCCGGGCATGACGTATGCCGTTGCCACTACGTCAGAGCGCGTCAGAACAGATACAAGCGATCATTGCGCATGCGCGCGCATGGGCGATATGCGTTTAGAAGAATCATGGACTGGTCGAATCTGGGACCACCACAGCGGAATCTTTGCTAAAAAAATGGATAGTGACGTAAGCAATCCGCGACGTACTGCATACATTTGACAGACGTAGGATTTATGCGCCAGTGACGTGAGCGGTTTACGTCACTGACGCACAAGTCTCAAGATGAATCCAACATGGAGTGTTTCTGATATAATTATACTATAATTAATTGTTTATTAACGATCTTTGTGCACAAATACTATATATTACCAATATATAATACCAATATATTGTACAGATGTAAGTAAATGCTGTGAATCTCTCACTGACTGTAGTATCACTTTAAAGTAATAATTTACATAGATCATTCCAAGTGTTACCACGTAGGTCAAATATGTCCATTTTGTAACGCGTATCTCTCAGACTATGGAAGGCAAGCTACTAACGGAAAAGTATTTAAAAACTTTTTCCAAATATATCATAATGAATAGGTAATTATTATTACGTCATAATGACATCATATCTAATTGTCTTACCTCAATCTTACTTCAAGACCGGTCAATGGTTACCAAAAATTGAACACTGAGGCAGTCTCAAGGTTTAAAATTTTTCTGATGATACAGTATCTCAAATGATGTATTTTTCGTATGCTTTCATTCAGTTTATATAGTCAAGTCAAGGTAGATTAATTTGAAGGGAAAAAACCATAGTCCAAATTGATTCTTTAATGCCAAAGCAATGCAAACGTAAATATATATTTAAATACTCCTTCCTACTACGCTACATCTAACAGGAAACTATGATGTATAGAATAAAACATCTCCGGGACCAGCCCGTTCACACGCGCATACACATACTGTAAAAGTACATGGAGTCACACCACACACACACACACACACACACACACACACACACACACACACACACACACACACACACACACGCACGCACGCGCGCGCCAGCATACATACCTTCACACACACGGGGACATACGGACGCGCACACACACTCGCACATGTTTTTTGAAACGTATTTGAATACACTTTCCAACAATTGATCTGTTCGGAGATCAGTCCATTTAGAACGCAATCCTGGGTAAACATGCGTTGATCTACATTGCGTTAAATTCAATTAAAATAAACGGTAACAAGAATAATTATGACTACTATTCTGAATTTGATTTGCACGGGTAAGACACGGTGACATTACATAAACGGCAGTCCTGTCACAATGCAAATAAACTTATTTTGCAATAGTTTCCTCTGCTTACATTTTAAATTCCCAACGTATTAGTATAGAAGCGAAATTCTGTGATACCCAAACAGGTCACCTTTATAATTAATATGTAATTACGGTGTCGTGTTATTATGACGTCATGCATGTACTTCGCTCTAAATTAGTGTACTTATTATTAGCTAGTTCATAGTTCATTTAGGTTAAACCCTCTCACCTAGGGAACAAGCGAAACAATATTTTTCAAAGATGTCCATAATCATACTGACGTGAAATACGGTTCCTTTTTACCTAGCAATGGAAGCCATCTTGCATACCTTTAATGGTTAGTAACAAATAGCTTAATTAGTTAAATTAGGGGCGTGAGTAAATATTACCCCGCTTCATCAACACAGCAAAACAAACGGTATATAGCAAGCGATGTATCAACTGAAAGGTATTTGAATACGTTTCTGAATATTATATAATTTATAATTACGCATGAAGTACGTGAACTACGTCATATCTTAAAGGGATACTCCAGTCAGTGAGAAGTTCACAGTATTAACTTACATATGTATAATATACTGGTAATTGTGCCTAGTAAATGTGCACAAAGATCGTTAATAAACAATTAGTTATAGTTTAATGATATCAAAAACATGCTATCTTAGATTCAGGGCGCTGCATGCCATCTTAAGATTTATGCGCCAGTGACGTAAGCCAAATCGTTTACGTCATTGGCGCATTATTGAAAAAGGCAAGGATTGGCGGTGCGGTGGTCCCAGATTCGACCAGTCCAGGATTCGACCGAATCTGGGGCCGCGACGGTAGCGGTCCCAGATTCGTACCGGGCCAGGATTCGCCTTTGTTACTAACATAGTTTCCGTTAGTAATACATCAAGTATTGAAATAATATTGTTATCACGCACATCTTAAATAAAAATGGATTAACTTATGTGATCATTTTCACTCACTCGAACGTGTTGTGTTATTTAGTTGAATCTCGGCCCGGGCATGACGTATGCCGTTGCCACTACGTCAGAGCGCGTCAGAACAGATACAAGCGATCATTGCGCATGCGCGCGCATGGGCGATATGCGTTTAGAAGAATCATGGACTGGTCGAATCTGGGACCACCACAGCGGAATCTTTGCTAAAAAAATGGATAGTGACGTAAGCAATCCGCGACGTACTGCATACATTTGACAGACGTAGGATTTATGCGCCAGTGACGTGAGCGGTTTACGTCACTGACGCACAAGTCTCAAGATGAATCCAACATGGAGTGTTTCTGATATAATTATACTATAATTAATTGTTTATTAACGATCTTTGTGCACAAATACTATATATTACCAATATATAATACCAATATATTGTACAGATGTAAGTAAATGCTGTGAATCTCTCACTGACTGTAGTATCACTTTAAAGTAATAATTTACATAGATCATTCCAAGTGTTACCACGTAGGTCAAATATGTCCATTTTGTAACGCGTATCTCTCAGACTATGGAAGGCAAGCTACTAACGGAAAAGTATTTAAAAACTTTTTCCAAATATATCATAATGAATAGGTAATTATTATTACGTCATAATGACATCATATCTAATTGTCTTACCTCAATCTTACTTCAAGACCGGTCAATGGTTACCAAAAATTGAACACTGAGGCAGTCTCAAGGTTTAAAATTTTTCTGATGATACAGTATCTCAAATGATGTATTTTTCGTATGCTTTCATTCAGTTTATATAGTCAAGTCAAGGTAGATTAATTTGAAGGGAAAAAACCATAGTCCAAATTGATTCTTTAATGCCAAAGCAATGCAAACGTAAATATATATTTAAATACTCCTTCCTACTACGCTACATCTAACAGGAAACTATGATGTATAGAATAAAACATCTCCGGGACCAGCCCGTTCACACGCGCATACACATACTGTAAAAGTACATGGAGACACACACACACACACACACACACACACACACACACACACACACACACACACACACACACACACACACACACACACACACACACACACACACACACACACACACACACACACACACACACACACACACACACACACACACACACACACACACACACACACACACACACACACACACACACACACACACACACACACACACACACACACACACACACACACACACACACACACACACACACACACACACACACACACACACACACACACACACACACACACACACACACACACACACACACACACACACACACACACACACACACACACACACACACACACACGAGTCTTTTCAAGAAAGGTTTTTAATCCGTCTTTGAACGAGGTGAGATTCTGCAATGAAATATTATTCAAGAGTACGTAAGAAAGCATGAAAGGACAACAGAAACATGCTTTGGAGCATGTAGCAGACATAGTTAGATGAAACAATAAAGGGAGTGGCATCAACAATCTTATGCAGGACTGTGGGGGTAATGGGTAAACGGGTGTCAGGCTTGGCGGCCAGTTTCTGGGCTCCAGCTAATAGTTTCTTTATCACGAAATGCTGGGTCGGGTCAGCCATATCGGCCAGTTTGTGCACATAGGATAAAGCTGACATATATGTCAGTAGTGTAGCAGGAGCGTAATTCTGCGAGAACAGGTGCGCTACAAATGCAGCTAAAGCACCTATGGAGGCTGGGAAAACAGAGGAAGCAGGAAAATGGGTCGTGCTAAAGGCAGTAAAGGAAGTGACAGCATGCTTATAAGCATGCCGTGTGCCCTCTGTCAGAGCTGCATTGAGCAGACGCAACATCACTGGCGCCAAGGTAGAAGTTCCGGTGGGATTGGGTCTGGACGCGAGTGAAGCCAGGGGGCCGCGTGGCACGCTGCGAACTCCCGGGTAAATGTTGGAGTCCACGAGGGAGCTGAGCGCACCGGTCACAGCAAGGTCAAGGGGTGCGGCGACAGGCATTTCGGGGGCAGGCAACACGGGGGCAGGCAAAGAGGGCGGGGGAAGGGCGGCGTCGCGATCCTCGCGCAACTGCTTCAATACTTCCCTTGTCACGATGGCGACCATCGAAGCCGTCGAGGCAGTGTCCTTAGGCAGGTCATCCGGGCGACCAGCAGCAGCGGAGGCGATACGGCTGCGTCGAACAGGGGGCGCAGGCAAATCCGGCTCAGTCGGACGAGTCAGGGCTGCGCGGCGTGCGGATGGAGGCCGCACAGCAGGCGCGACTCGTTTTGCGGGACGTCCAGCAGGCATGCTGCAAAATTTGACCAGGGGGAGGAACGGAATCGAGTACTCACAGCGACCACATTACGTGCATAGCATAGTAGGAACAACCAATGCGAACTAACCTGGCAAAACTATGGGCTGGAATACCCATCCACCACCCAATCATCATTTCCCCAGTAGGGGGCGATTAACCATCGCACACATAACCTGGTAAACTATAGGCTGGATTACCCATCCATCACCCAATCATCATTCCACCAGTAGGGGGCGATTAACCATCGCACACATAGACTGGTGAAACTATAGGCTGGATTACCCATCCATCACCCAATCATCATACCACCAGTAGGGGGCGATTAACCATCGCACACATCACCTGGTGAAACTATAGGCTGGATTACCCATCCATCACCCAATCATCATTCCACCAGTAGGGGGCGATTAACCATCGCACACATAACTGGTGAAACAATAGGCTGGATTAACAATCCACCACCCAATCATCATTTCACCAGTAGGGGGCGATTAACCATCGCACATATAAACTGGTGCAACTATAGGCTGGATTAACCATCCATCACCCAATCATCATTCCACCAGTAGGGGGCGATTAACCATCGCACACATAGACTGGTGAAACTATAGGCTGGATTACCCATCCATCACCCAATCATCATTCCACCAGTAGGGGGCGATTAACCATCGCACACATAGACTGGTGAAACTATAGGCTGGATTACCCATCCATCACCCAATCATCATTCCACCAGTAGGGGGCGATTAACCATCGCACACATAAACTGGTGAAACTAGAGGTTGGATTAACAATCCAGCACCGAAGCATCATTTCACCAGTAGGGGACGATTAACCATCGCATAAAACCCTGGTGAAACTATGGGCGCGATTAACCCTCCACCCAGTCATCATTTCAGCAGTAGGGTGCGATTATGCATCGCACGAACATGGTGAAACTATGGGCCAATTAGTTAACCATCACAGCCCAGTCATTGTTTCATCATTAGGGGTGATTAACTAGCACACAACAAAACCCCGGCGAAACTATGGGCTGGAAGAGCCATGTGGCAGCGTCGTTGTGCCAGTAGAGGGCGAGTAAACAACACACAGATCACGGAAACATAACAGTGGTTTAAGATGACAACACATGAATGTATGTAAACGGGTAGTGGTGTAATGTGATCACGCAATCTGTCATAACCGACATATGCAACGCAATGAAACGTGACCAGGATGGAGCCAATGAATGGCAGCGCGAGTTAATCATGCAAATCAGTGCTCACAAGTACAACCAATACATTGAAAAAGAACAATTTAAATGTTGTGAAAGAGGCTGAGGGATCATAAATTTAGATTGTGATGCCACATTTGAATTGAACGAGCCACTGAAGAAGTTAGCAGTAAGTCAGACCATGCTGAACCTTAGAACGCTAAGAAAATAAACAGAGACTCAAGTGAAACAATTGTTTATTTTGATAAACGATAAGTTGTGGAAAGGTAAATTTAACGTTGTGGAAATTTGAATTGTGGAAAATTAGGGACTACTCTGATAGCAGAGTTTACGAGGCTACTAACAGCGTGATTACCACTGTTTAGCAGCAAACTGAGCCGCCCCCCGAATAGAGCGGACATATTTCCGCATCCCGACAGCATTAAGGTTGACGCCGAATCGACCAAAAATATGGCTCCCAGTCAGCGTGCATCCCCCGGTGTCTCCAGTATTGAATGTGGGTGAGGTCCCTGGTTAAACCCTCCAACGTGCGATTCACGACGAACCGGGCTTCGTTAAAGTCGGCCCGCACAGGAAACCGACGCCGCCCGGTAGGACGGATAGCGACACGTGGAAAGGGGTTGGCAGAGGACTACCTCGGACACCGTGGGTAGCGCAAAAACTGACTGACCGAAAGAAACAATACGGGAGGCGAGAAGAGCCGGGTCAACACCGGGACATGACAATTCGTTAGTGCCGATGTCCACGATTACCGCTTGGGGACCTAGCTCTCGGACGAGCGGAAGCTCGGCTACTAAGCTAGGTACATCAACAAAATTGTCATAGAATAATTTAAACACTTTCGTGTGATAGTGTATGCTATGTAGTTTACAACACTTTTTGATTTTTTTCAAGCTTTATAATTAACAAGGTTATTCGACATTTTAGAGTCAGAAAAACAGGCCATTGTGTCCACAGTTTTCATATCCATTTTCTGTGAACTGAAATTTGTGCTGCCGCCAAGTGGCAGACAATGAAACCAAAATATATGACATCTTTTTTGTTGACCGTGACGTAATTGTATTGGCCAGAATGTTGTTCGAATAAGGTATTTATGTAACATCAAATATTAATAACCAAGTATTGACCCCCATATCACGTGACCTTGATATGACCTTGGCGTCACCTAGATAACTGAGTAATGCTGGCAGGTGATCTATATTGAGAGATGACCTAATTATATTAAGTGCAATTCATGAACTGAATAGTTTGTAATTCCACATACATGTTGTTGAAATGGATTTATGTTCATATAGTCAAAATAATGGCATATCGATCAGAGTGTGAACCATCAGTGACATTTCTTTTTAAAGTTGACCTTGACGTAATTGTATTTGTCAGAATATTGTTATTGTGAATAATTTCAGTGCTAAAATTAATCATAACTAATCTATGAATGTGGGCAATTACTTTATATACGGTATCACAGTACAAAGTAAACCCAATAATACTGCGATCAACTTTGTTTTGTAGAATGTCTCGCATTGTAATGTGAAATAATATTATATATTGTTCACTGTATGCAGCCGACATGTATACATGGGAAACGAGTGAAATAAAAGTACAACAACCCATCAGCTTCATTGCATGTAATGAGAACGGACTGTAAAAATGTAATGCATTGCTGACTCAATGTTTATAATATTTAAGTTCAGTAGCAATCAGTGCCAAGTGAAGTGTATCGATGTTCATAAGCCACATCAGGTACCAAGTACACCACCAGGTTTCAATGTGTATCATTGTTCAAAGCACGGATATATCCACATGCCAATGTTCACAAGACACTACAGACTCATTGCATATATTGTCAGTCCAGTGTCATAAATCGAAGCGCATTGTATGCCAATGTTCACGGGGCACTACACACTACAGCAATGGCGGCCCAGACCGGCCTCAGATTTTGGACCAGATTCATGAGACAAATCTACCATGGCGCCCCTAGCGGAATGTAATGTACCTAACTAAGCCGTCTAATTTAAGGCCGCCGATGCCATGAAAAAAACCGGTGGAATACTGGGCGGATACACCCAGATCAGCACAAATGGCTAAAGGCGGGTCGGTAAGACGCATTAACGTCTCCTGCAAGCGGCGAACAAAACTATGGCCAATGACTAATAAATCGGGAGAGCAATCCATCATGGGATGAGCGAAATTTCGAAACAAAATGGCGGCGAACAAAGGAATTAAACACAACCAACGCAAGTCACCGAAAGGGACAAATAAGTACAAGAAATGCGTACGCAGCAAATTGTAAAGCACACTAGACAGTAGACATGAAGCATAATCAGAATTGATACAGTGTGCACGTACTAACCTTGTAAATTCGGTCGAAAATCCGATCTTCCTTTGTGCTGCAAATTATTGCGCCTTGCGTACTCAAAATCTCAGCACAAAGGAATCGAGCCTCGTTCTGAGTGCGGAGAGTTCACGGGCTACGACACGTTTGCGGAATACGCACCGTTCACGGACTAAGTATCCGCCTCACATTGTATAAATATTATTTTTGACATGTGTAAAAATATTCATATTATAACATTCACGCGATGTTATCGCGCCATTTATTAACCTGGGTACCATTGAGCTAATATTTGTAAAGAAGAAATAATATCCCATTGCAAGTGTTTCGGAATCGGTAGCAGTCTTGTAGTAGTCGTACAGCTTAGTGTAGAATGCTTGCATCAACGGAATATGTGCAACTTTGTGATTGCACATGCAGGTTTTCCGTGCATACAATGTTACATCGAACCAGACAGTGCGTGTAAGTTCATGTGCCTTCGAAAGATATTCTTTATTGTCTTCAACCAGTTTTGTTATTCTGTGTGACGGAAGAAAGTCGGCAATAAGTAATTTGCAGACATATCGTTCATTCTTCAAATTATTTTAAAATGCCGCAAGTTTACCCGTTGTATCTGTATTTTGTATCTGTATGTATTTTGTTG